>CP136060.1:50943037-51357772 GCA_032464435.1 Aegilops umbellulata
CTGCAAAGGACTCTAGTTCGGGCCAAAACTTAGACAAGCATTGGCCCGGGGGGGGCTAAAATAAAGATGACCCTCGAGAGAGAGACTCCCAAGGGAAAAATAGGTGGTGGTGAGGCAAATGGTAAAACCAAGGTTGGGCCTTGCTGGAGGAGTCTTATTCAAAGCGAACTATCAAGGGGGTCCCATAAATCACCCAACCGCGTTAGGGAAGCAAAATCCGGGAACATAATACTGATATGACGGAAACTAGGGCGGCAAAGTGGAACAAAACACCAGGCATAAGGCCGAGTCTTCCACCCTTTACCAAGTATATAGATGCATTAATAATATAAAAGGTATTGTGATATCCCAACATATCTATGTTCCAACATGGAACCAACTTCATCTTCACCTGCAACTAGCAACGCTATAAGAGGGGCTGAGCAAAGCGGTAACATAGCCAAACAACGGTTTGCTAGGAAAAGGATGGTTAGAGGCTTGACATGGCAACATAGGAGGCATGATATAGCAAGTGGTAGGTATCGCAGCATAGGCATAGCAAAAGAGCGAGCATCTAGCAAGCAAAGATAGAAGTGATTTCGAGGGTATGGTCATCTTGCCTGAAATCCCGCTAGGAAGAATAACGACTCCATGAAGAAGACAAACGGACGAAGTCGAACGAATCCTCACAACTCCGGAACGAAACTGAAGCTAACGAGAGAAGCAAACCGGAAAGAAGCAAACAACATAGTAAACAACCATCACATAAACATGGCATGATGCACAACCAACATAAACATGACATGATGCACAACCAAGGATGATGCATGTCCGGTTTAAAGAGGCATCGCATGGCAAAGTGCACAAACAATACTACAAGTTAAGTGGAGCTCAATATGCGACGAGTTGCATATTGACGAAACACCACATTCGATTATTTGGTTCCCTCTTGTTTATGTACCCAACAATGTTAAATGTTGATTAACATGGCAAGATGTGAAGCATAAGTAAACTAACTATCTAGGCAAGTTTAAATGAGGCCGGAACAACAAACAACAATTCCGGAAAATCCTCATGTGCATACTTTTGATTTGGTACTGGTCTGCCCTAAACACAATTTTAATGTTGTTAAGCAGGGAAACAAAGTGCACCATGTTAAACTAGGCATTTTTCTACCCCATTTGCATATAAAGAACATTTAAATTGGAGTTACGATTATTTAGTTATGAAATAAATCATTTTAGCATGGCATATGAGCAAATTTAATCAAACATCATTTTAAACATTTCAAACATGGATGAAAGTGACATATTATGAAACTAGACAAAATTCTAAGCATTTTACATGTATAAGTTATTTACAAATGATGCACGGTTCTGGAATTATTATATGCATGATGTTGAGGGCTTTTTCTGTAAAACAACACTCTCTGGATAAATAGCTAAAACGTCCAGAACGAAAAAAAACGATGCGGGCCAAATCTGGAGCACTGCTGGGCTGAACAGAGAGGAGGGTTGTGGGGAGCTCACCCATGGGCTGAGGCCCAGTCGGTGAAGCAGCAACCCAGCGGGGAGCTGGACTTGACGCGGCGATGGGACTTGGAGGCCGGCCACGCTGGCGCTGGACCAAGTCAACGAGGACGAGCGGGCGAAGTAGAGCAGCTCGATAGGGGTCAGCGGGCATGGCGGCACGACGGCGAACTGGGGTCGCAGGGATCCGAGGCGGCGGGGTCGATCTCGGCCGGATCGGGTCAAAACGAGGCGTGGCGGCGCCGGCGTGCTGCGGGAGAGGACCGGCAACGGGGATGTACTCCTGTGAACATGTACAGGTTGCAAGAGAGTTTCAGAGAGGAGAGATACAGAGAAGAAACAGGAAAAGAAAGAAAGGAGGGAAGAGCGGGCGCAGCTAGAGGTGCTCTCCGGCTAGCTGCGGTGGCTCGAGGTGGTTCACCTGGCGGGGACGAGGAAGACTGGGGAGCCCCTCGGGCGCGAGAGGAGGCTGGCGTCCCGGCGCTCGCTGGCACAGGGGTGCACGAAGGAGGAGGTCGAGGTTCCTGGTTGCATAGGGAGGATGGAACTCGGGCGCGCTGAGGGAGATGGACGCGGGTGAAGCTCCAAGGCCTTGGCCTTCCTATGAACCAGAGTAGAGAAAGACAGTGCGGTCAGGGGAGAGAAGAACCAGGGGAAGGGAGAGAAAGGAAACAGGGGCATGGCCTGGCCGTAGTCGAAGTGGCGCCGGGCACCATGGACCGAGAGAAGGGAGCTTGAGCTCCTGGATGCTGCTGGTGGCCGGCGTGAGGGAGACGAGGTGAGGAGGAGGCGCTCAGCTGGAGGGTTCCAGCGACGGGAGGAGCGGGCGGTGGATCGATGGAAGCAATATGGATCGATGGGACTAAGTGGCAGGGGAGATCGAGGAAGGAGGAGGCTGCGGCTGGTTGGTCCGGTGAAGAAAACAAGGAGGATTTTTGGATCGGGAGGGGATGGATCCCGAGAGAGATTTGGTGGAGTGGCGGCGGCGGCTCACTGGGAGGATGGGACATCTCCCTAAATTTTAGGGTTGGTCTGTATATATAGCAGGTGAAAAGAGTTTTAGGGGCGTCTGATCGTCATCTGACGGCTCCGGGTCAATTGGGTAGTCAAAAGAATAAACGAAAGAAGTATTGTGGTATTTCGGGGTTGATCCGGACTCAACGGTCATGACCGTGCGGGTTGGGTTCGGAGAAGTTTCGGGCGCACACGCGAGGGGTTTGCGGGATGTGCAGAGAGGTTAAGCGGCCAGACAAGAGGGACTCGAAAAAAACCCGGTTGGTCTCGGAACAGACAACGGAGAGACGCGGCAACTACGAACGAACTGAGAGTTTTTAAAAACAATGACGACAACGAGTGTCGATGCAATGCGGATGATGCCATGATGAAATGCAACAAACAAAATAAAATACACGAAGGCAACGAAGAACATTGAAGGCTTCTGGAGCGTCGGTCTTGGGGAGTTACAGAGCACTAGGGGGCCCACGAGGCAGGGGGGTGCCCCCACCCTCATGGACAGGGTGTGGCCCCCCTGGCCTTGATTCTTTGGTGAGTAATTTTTGTATATTCCAAAAATATTCTCCATGAAGTTTCAGGTCATTCTGAGAACTTTTATTTCTGCACAAAAATAACACAATGGCAATTGTGCTGAAAACATCGTCAGTCCGGGTTAGTTCCATTCAAATCATGCAAGTTAGAGTCCAAAACAAGGGCAAAAGTGTTTCAAAAAGTAGATGCGATGGAGACGTATCAACTCCCCCAAGCTTAAACCTTTGCTTGTCCTCAAGCAGTTCAGTTGATAAATTGAAAGTGATAAAGAAAAACTTTTACAAACTCTGCTTGGCCTTGTTGTTGTAAATATGTAAAGCCAGCATTCAAGTTTTCAGCAAAGATTATGAACTAACCATATTCACAATAACATTTAGGTCTCATATTTACTCATATCAATGGCATAATCAACTAGCGATCAATAATAATAAATCTCAGATGACAACAATTACTAAAAACTATCATAATATGATATAACAAGATGGTATCTCGCTAGCCCTTTCTGAGACCGCAAAACATAAATGCAGAGCACCTTTGAAGATCAAGGGCTGACTAAACATTGTAATTCATGGTAAAAGAGATCCAGTCATAGTCATACTCAATATAAACTAATAATAATGCATGCAAATGACAGCGGTGCTCTCCACTGGTGCTTTTTAATAAGAGGATGATGACTCAACATAAAAGTAAATAGATAGGCCCTTCGCAGAGGAAAGCAGGGATTTGTAGAGGTGCCAGAGCTTGATTTTTGAAATAGAGATGAATAATAGTTTGAGCGACATACTTTCATTGTTGACATAACAACTGAGGGATCTCGATATCTTCCATGTTACACACATTATAGGCGGTTCCCAAACGGTATGGTAAAGTGTATACTCGCCCACCACCAACAAGCATCAATCCATGGCTGGCCCGAAACAACGGGTAACGTCCAACTAACAACAGTCATGGGGGAGTTTTGTTTGCAATTATTTTGATTTGGTTTGAGCATGAGACTGGGCATCCCGGTGACCAGCCATTTTCTGTTGAGTGAGGGGCGGAGTCCACTCCTCTTGAGAATAACCCGCCTTGCATAGAAGATATAGAAAACCCTAGTTGATACATGAGCTATTCGAGCATACAAAACAGAATTTCATTTGAAGGTTTAGAGTTTGGCACATACAAATTTACTTGGAATGGCAGGTAGATACCGCATATATAGGAAGGTATGGTGGACTCATATGGGAAAGCTCCCAACAAGCAAAAGAAGAACATGAAATCTTTTTGGGTTTTCTTTTTAATTGTTACTATTATAAGCATGGAAAGTAAACTAGCTAAAAGCTACAACTAATTTTCCTGGTTTTTCTTAAGGTTTTTCAAACACACAAGAAGAACACTAGAAAAGGAAATAAACTAGCATGGATAGTACAATGAAAAAGTATGAGCACTGACAACTAAAATGAGTATGTGAACATGAATGTAATGTCGTTGAGAAATACGTACTCCCCTAAGCTTAAGCTTTTGGCCTAAGTTGGTCTATGTCCATGGACCAAAGCTGCTCTCTCCGGTGTATCGAGGAGGATCCTTGGGGTGCCACTGGTTGGCGATCTCCTCCGGATTCCACTGATAAACGGACTGACGGTGAGGATCAAGTGGTGGCTCCGGCTTCGGCTCTGGAGCTGGTGTTAGGCTCCGGTAGGCATGAATGGCCTACGGCAGAACAAGGTACATGCCTGAAGATATGTTGAACAAAGAAGGAGTAGGCAAGGTAATAGTCTCAAAGTAATTTTTATCAAATATCAGTCCATAGTTAAGCATCCTTTTCTTATTCTTAACAATAAAATCAAGATCTACCATACTCTTATAATCTAGAAAAACAGGAGGCATCAACTTTTCTTCTTTCTTATAATTCCTAATAGGTATGTTAAAGTGTGCAGCAAGGCGCAAGGCGAAGATGCCTCCGAGGACGGGGCCCTTTGTATGGTTCAGATTTAACCGTTTAGCAACAATAGAGCCTCAACTGAAAGTAGTATCACGAAACAGGGCATGGCGCAAAATAACAATATCTGGGGCACTGAGGTTTCCACAATTCCCACGACCAATTAAGCATCTACTAGCAAATATTGCAAAGTAACGTAGGGAAATGTATGCTAGTGATTCTTGCATCGGAAACTTTCCTCGTTTCCCCTATAGCAATCATATAAATAAACCCTTCCACATCATTACGATGTGGTTCCTCTATGCTACCCGCAAAGGGTAACTTGCAAATCTCACAAAAATCATAAAGGGACATCTCCTTATACTCATCATATAAATAAAAATCCACCAAAAGTGGTGATCTTCTAGCATGGAAATGAAAATTTTGCACAAAAATATTAGTGAGTAGGAGATACTGTTCGCGCTGGTCGCGGAGGAAGTCGTTGAGGCCCGCATTTTCAGCCAAATAATAAAAATCATCGTGAATGTCAGCTGCTGTCAAGAACTCATCACAAGACCATTCACACAGACGAACTTCCGCGGTGCGAGGAAGATTATATTTGGGCTTCTGAAAGTGCGACTATCCCTGGGTGGTTCTGGTAATTCCTAACAACATATAGCTCATTGAGCTAACATTATTTCAAGATTAATATTTCAGTAAAAGCTCAATGAATGGCATGGCATGGATGAGGAAAGTGGATCCCTCAAAATTATAAGGACAAAAGATTGGCTCAAGCTTCAAGATCAAGACTCTACATTTTATATTTAGGTGATCCAAGATCACATTGAGTCTATAGGAAAAGCCAATACTATCAAGGAGGGATGAGGTGTTGTTTAATGAGCCTCTTGCTTCATGTGCTTAGTGATATGCTCCAAAACCCTCAACTATCTTCCCACATCCACATATGACCTAAACCAAAATGCAAACTCGGCCCCACCGATTCTTTCTATCCGGCGCCACCGAGTTTCACATGTCATAGCCACTGCCACACACCCTAGCAATTCAGTTTCACTGATAGGGATCTCGGTCTCACCGAGATGGGATTGCAATTTCTCTGTTTCCCTTCGTAACATTTCGGTCTCACCGAAAAGAGCGATCAGTCCCACCGAGATTGCAATGTAAACTCTCTGTTTCCCTTCGTAACATTTCGGTCTCACCGAAAAGAGCGAATCGGTCCCACCGAGTTTACCTGACCAACTCTCTGGTTAGCTTATTACCAAATTCGGTCCCACCGAGTTTGTGTAATCGGTCACACCGAGCTTACGTTATGCCCTAACCCTAACCATATCGGTCTTACCGAGTTGCATCTCAGTCCCACCGAAAATCCTAACGGTCACTAGGTTTGCTGAATCGGTCCGACCGAGTTTAACTATTCGGTCCCACCTAGTTTGGCAGATTGTGTGTAACGGTTAGATTTTGTGTGGAGGCTATATATACCCCTCCACCCACTCTTCATTCGTGTAGAAAGCCATCAGAACACATCTACACTTCCATACACATTTTCTGAGAGAGAACCACCTACACTTGTGTTAAGGTCAAGATATTCCATTCCAACCATATGAATCTTGATCTCTAGCCTTCCCAAGTTGCTTTCCACTCAAATCTTCTTTCCACCAAATCCAAATCCTGTGTGAGAGAGAGAGAGAGTTGAGTGTTGGGGAGACTAACATTTGAAGCACAAGAGCAAGGAGTTCATCATCAACACACCATTTGTTACTTCTTGGAGAGTGGTGTCTCCTAGATTGGCTAGGTGTCACTTGGGAGCCTACGACAAGATTGTGGAGTTGAACCAAGTAGTTTGTAAGGGCAAGGAGATCGCCTACTTCGTGAAGATCTACCGCTAGTGAGGCAAGTCCTTCGTGGGCGACGGCCGTGATGGAATAGACAAGGTTGCTTCTTCGTGGACCCTTCGTGGGTGGAGCCCTCTGTGGACTCGCGCAACCGTTACCCTCCGTGGGTTGAAGTCTCCATCAACGTGGATGTACGATAGCACCACCTATCGGAACCACGCCAAAAACATCCGTGTCTCCAATTGCGTTTCAATCCTCCAAACCCTTCCCTTTACATTCTTGCAAGTTGCATGCTTTACTTTCCGCTGCTCATATACTCTATGCATGCTTGCTTGAATTGTGTGGAGATTGCTTGACTTGTGCTAAGATAGCTAAAATCTGCCAAGAACTAAAATTGAGAAAAGGCTAGATTTTTATTTGGTCAAGTAGTCTAATCACCCCCTCTAGACATACTTCCGATCCTACAGCTTCTTATTCTCTTCACTTTGCTTATCCTTCGAGCTTTGTCTCGAAGAGACCCTCAATAATCTCTTCACCATTTTTTGAAATTTTTAGTAACTCAAAATAAAAGTGAACCAAACTCAACAAGATTGATAGCAACTACTCCCACAAGTGCCTAGAGACTATATCATGCATTAGAACTACTTGGTACGAAATAAATTTGACATGCAAGCTCAAGAACAGGGTCACCTCAGCAACAAAAATTTGCAATAAATAAAGCACTAGAATAAAAACAAATTGTACCATTGGAGGAGTCACGTATCGAAGAACAATCCCCCAAAGCAGTTTTGTGAAAGGAGCTTTGAGCAAGGAGATTGAAAAGGGCAGCAAGGTGGGCTAGAACTCATGCTTGAGCTGGTTGGTGATTTTTTCTGGAGGAAGACGAAGTGTGTGGGTGCTGGAATAAGTGGAGGGGGCGACGTGGGGCCCACGAGGCAGGGGTCGCGCCCAGGGGGGTGGGCGCGCCCTGCACCCTCGTGGCCAGGTGTTGGCTCCCCCTGATGTGTTCTCAGTGCCAAATATTCTTAAATATTCTAGAAAAAAAATCATATTTCAATTTCAAGGCATTTGGAGAACTTCTATTTTCGGGGTATTTTTTATTTGCAAGGATAATTCAGAAAACAGACAAAAAACACTATTTTTTTTCTTTATTGAAACTAAATAACAGAAAGTAAAAGGAGGGTACAGAAGGTTGTGCTTTCTAACTTCATCCATCTCATGCTCATCAAAAGGAATCCACTAACAAGGTTGATCAAGTCTTGTTAACAAACTCATTCCGAATCGTATGAAACCGAAGAATTTTCGAATAGCACTAGGTTACCTCTACGGCGATATGCACATCCCCGACAATAAGAATATCATATTTCTTCGTGACAGTAGGAAGAGGAAATTCAAAACCTCCAATAGTAATCGATGGAACTTTTCCAATAGAATTGATACTGTGGACTTGAGGTTGTTTCCTCGGAAAGTGTACCGTATGCTCATTACCATTAACATGGAAAGTGACATTGCCTTTGTTGCAATCAATAAAAGCCCCTGTTGTATTTAAAAAGGGTCTACCAAGGATAATCGACATACTATCGTCCTCGGGAATATCAAGAATAACAAAGTCCGTTAAAATAGTAACGTTTGCAACCACAACAGGCACATCCTCACAGATACCGATAGGTATAGTGGTTGATTTATCAGCCATTTGCAAAGATATTTCAGTAGGTGTCAACTTATTCAAATCAAGTCTACGATATAAAGAGAGTCTCATAACACTAACACCGGCTCCAAGATCACATATAGCAGTTTTAACATAGTTTCTTTTAATGGAGCATGGTATAGTTGGTACTCCTGGATCTCCAAGTTTCTTTGGTATTCCACCCTTAAAAGTATAATTAGCAAGCATGGTGGAAATTTCAGCTTTCGGTATCTTTCTTTTATTTGTAACAATATCTTTCATATACTTAGCATAAGGATGTCGGGACCCCGATCCTAAGCCACATCGATCCAGCATGTAACACATCATATCACTTTGCGGCCTCACGCACGGTACTCCCACGGGTGCCACCTTACCTGGCCCGGGACCGTTTGCGCCTTTTGGCTCACGTATATGATAGTGTCGCTAGCATCCATATGACAGAGAACCCGGGCCGACATGGCTAGTAGTGAACCCAAGGCGGCACTAACCCATGAGGACAGGCATACATGAATCACATCGAGCATGTCGGTCAACAACGTATAAATCCGGGCTGTAGCACTGGGCTAACAGGACTTCGGTAACCCGGGCTGTAGCAGGCTAGGCAGGACTCCGGATAACACCGCGTGACATTTCCCCGAAGGGACAGACACAGGAACGAAGTGAAACACATGCCGGCCAGTCAGGTGTTCCAAGCAGTAGTGCTGGGCTAGCAGGACTCCGGTGAACCGGGCTGTAGCGGACTACTATCGCTTAGAAGCATGAGACAACATTTCCTCATATGATAGGCTGCCAAGGATAAACAACTAGATAGTCGGATCCCACACATAGCAATACACGTTACACGTACGCATAACATGCAAGTATGTGCTGTACAACATGGCATCACAACATAACGCAAACTCATATAGCTAAAGGCCCAGAAGAGCCACATAACATTAAATACAAGCAAGGTCACATGACCCATCATTCAGAGCATACAATCAACAAGCGGAAGCATTACATGTCTGAGTACAGACAACTACAAAATAAAAAGGCTGAGAAGCCTGACTATCTACAAGACCCTTCCAAGGGTACAAGATCGTAGCTGAGGTAACAAGCTACTCGTCGAAGTCCTAGCGGAATTACTAGAAAGACCGAAGTCTCCGCTGCAAAACATAAATAAAGCAAACATGAGTACAAGGTACTCAGCAAGACTTACATCAGATCCTAGCATACATGCATTAGTATCAAGGAGGTAATGTGGGGTTTAGTTGCAGCAAGCCAGCTTTGACTCAGTGGCTATCCTGTTCTACGACTATAAGAAACTTCTTTGAGGTGAAGCAGCGCACACGAGTCCACTAATCACCACATCAACACACTACTATGGATTCATCCCCGTCTCATTACGAGAAGGCCATCCATAGCACTCACACTTGTCTTGAGCATTTTAGAGTATCCACTTTAAGTTGTCTATGTACCACGTAAGCATCCAAGAAGTCCATAACCGAGGACACGGCTATTCGAATAGATCATGATAACCCTGCAGGGGTGTACTTCTTCATGCACGCTCTCACCACTTATCACCATGTACACGTCATGTATCTCGGCAACCTTCAAGCGGAAGCCTGGCGAGGGTGTCGGCCACGACCTGACTAACCACACAAGACTCTAGTCCAGGTTTATCGCCTATTCGGGTTCCATCCGCAAGGAGATCCGGCCGGGGTGTCGCTCACGGCCCCAAACGATGTGTACAGGGTTCCCGAGCCCACCAACCGGCTGCCACTCGGTACACCGGGCCACGTGTGCCTAGTCTGTCCCAAGCCCACCCTGCCGGGTGCCACTCGGTAGAAAAATAGCACTACCTACAAACACCAGAAACTAGTTGCGACTCCTGGACAGAGATCAAGTTGGTTAATAAGTCGAGAGGGGTCGAGTTACCGGAACCCAATGTGTGGTAGTAGCTAGTCATTGGACAACTTACACAGAACTCGGTTCTTAAGGACGGTCCCAATGAGACAACCCACCATGTACTCCTACATGGCCTCTCACCGCTACCTTTACCAAATCGTGTTCACACGCTTAACTCTCAGCATCAGAACATATCATAACACTCCAATCCATTCCTAATGAATCAGACCTAACACAACTCTAAGCAATAGCAGGCATGGCATGGTAGAAGCACAACATGGCTCAATCAACTCCTACACATGCTAGTGGGTTTCAACTATTTACTGTGGCAATGACAGGTCATGTAGAGGAATGGGTTCAACTACCGCAGCATAAAGTAGCAGTTGAATCGTTGTTGTCCTAATGCAATAAAAGAGAGCAGGAGCGAGAGAGTGGGACCATATCGGAATGAACAAGGGGGTTTGCTTGCCTAGTAGATCAACAGGGGGGCACTGCTTCTCTGACAGGTACTCTGGATCGGTCTCCGGAGCAGGACCTATCGAGAAGGAACGGTGTCGGAAATCAATACACAATCATATGCAACAATATGATGCATGAACATGGCATGAAGATGTGATGTTGTTTGAGCTAATGCAAATGGTATTCAAATTCACTGAAGTCCATTTGAGCCAAGGGTTCAAATGCAACTCCAAATTAACCTCTTATATATGTCATTTGTATGTTTTACTTATACAGCAGGTTTAACTTGGTTTTTCATGCATGAAACTGGTACAGATGGATAGGTTGCATTTTGCTGATAATTTTTCATATATAAATTATTTCAATCTGAGCTACGGTTGAATTGATATGAATTTTTGAAGTTTTGATCATTTTCTGGAATTTCTAAATTATTTTGAATCCAGAAAGTCAAATACTGCGTCAGCACTGCGTCATGCCTGCGTCAGCAGGTCAACGGCGCTGACCAGTCAAACCTGACGTGTGGGGTCCACACGTCAGTGACTCAGTTAGTTAACAGGGGGTTATTTCTAATCTAACTTAGATTAGTGGCGCTGGGGCCCACTGTCAGTGTCAGGGGTTAATTAAGCAGTGATTAGCACTAAGCTAATCACCTGGCAGGTCGGGCCCACACGTCAGGCAGGCGAGGTTAACGTCGGCGACCTCTAGACGCGGCGGCGTCCGCGTTACAGGCCACGGGGGCGGCGACTAAGGGCACCGGGGCATAGCCCGGGCTCTCGCGCAGCCAGCGGAGCGGGTAGGGGGAGCTGGGGTGGCCGGAGCTCGCCGGAGCGGAGCTCGGGGCGGCGGCCGGAGCTCGGCTTCGAGCGGCAGAGGGCTAGAGGGCGCCGAAGAAGCAGGGGAGAGGGGGGTTCGACGGCGGGGCTCACAGCGGACCTGCAGGGCTGCTCGTTGTGGCCGGGGGCGCGCTGGAGACGACGGGGCGGCGATGGTGATCTACGGCGGCCGGAGGCGAAGACGATGGCAATGGTGGCGCTCCATGGCTTCCCGCGTCGCATGGCGACGGGGAGGTAGCAGACGGCGGCGCGGAGCTTGTAGACACGGAGAGAGGGCGAGGGGGAGGCGGTGGCTACGGCAACGACGATCGGCGGCGACGGCAGGGCTCGGGCGTGAGCGAGAAGGCGAGGGAGAGGAGAGGAGAGGTCTGGGGAGAGTGAGAGGGGGGTTGGGGCGGCGCGTGGCGTCGTCCAGCATCGACGGAGGGACAGGCGGGCAGGGAGGGATGAGGTGGCGCGGCGGGCGGTGCGCGCGCGTCGGGCACACGCCCGTCCTCCTGGCGGGAGGAAGACGACAGGGGAGGGGGGGCAGGTGGCTGGGCTGGCCAACTGGGCCGGCCAGGCCGCACAGTGCTGGGCCAGCACGGGAGCTGGCCGCAAGTAAGTTTTTCCATTTTTGTTTTCTTTTCTATTTTATGACATTTGTTTTGATTTAATAAAAATACTAAACCATTTTATTTTATTATGCCAATTTTTTGTAGGGGCTAATGGTATTATTCCAGAGCTCCTCAACAAATGGCACAATTTTTGGACATATTATATATATATAACAAATATATATCCAAAGCAAATAATTACTGGATTAATTCAAATGGCCAAAATAAATACTTCTGAGCTCCCAAAATATTGGTTGGATTTTTACCACTGGCCAATATTTTTAGAGAAAATCAGGAACATTTTCTTGGGCCAAATTGAAGCAATTTTTATCTGGGTCATTCCCAGAAATGATTTCTGAGGGTTTCACAAATCCTCATTTCAAAATTAAATAAATTTAAACATGATGCACACATGAAGGGCTAGCCTAGGTCATACCAGAACTAGGGGTGTGACAAAGGATTCATTTTAAGCATATTAGTCAAACGCATACGCAAAAAGATAGGTCTAATCATTTCAGCAAAGCGCTCAAAATCCTCATCATCCTTTTTCTCGGATGGTTTAGGACAAAAAGGCATGGGTTTCTGAACCCATGGTTCTCTTTCTTTACCGTGCTTCCTAGCAATAAGTCTCTCTTATCATAACGTTGATTCTTTGATTGTGGGTTATCAAGATAAACAGCAGGTTCAATCTCTACATCATTGTTATTACTAGGTTGAGCATCAACATGAACATTATCATTAATACTATCACTAGGTTCATGTTCATTATCAGATTGTGTTTCAGCATCAGAAATAGAAATATCATTGGGATTCTCAGGTGTGTCTATAACAGGTTCACTAGAAGCATGCAAAGTCCTATCATTTTTCTTTTTCTTCTTTTTAGAAGGACTAGATGCATCAACGTTAGTTCTTTGAGAATCTTGCTCAATTCTCTTAGGGTGGCCCTCAGGATACAAAGGTACCTGAGTCATTCTACCCCCTCTAGTCACAACTCTAACATCATTATCATTTTTCTTATTATTTAATTCATTGAGCAAATGATTTTGAGGTCGGTGGAGCACCAGGGGGCCCACGAGGCAGGGGCGCGCCTAGGGGGGTAGGCGCGCCCCCACCCTCGTGGGCAGGGTGTGGTCCCCTGGCCTTGATTCTTTCGCTAGTATTTTTTATATATTCCAAAAATATTCTCCTTGAAGTTTTAGGTCATTCCGAGAACGTTTATTTCTGCACAAAAATAACACCATGGCAATTCTGCTGAAAACAGTGTCAGTCCGGGTTAGTTCCATTCGAATCATGCAAGTTAGAGTCCAAAACAAGGGGAAAAGTGTTTGGAAAAGTAGATACGATGGAGATGTATCACAAAGGCAATGTCACTTATCATGTTAATGGTAATGAGCATACGGTACACTTTCCGAGGAAACAACCTCAAGTCCACAGTATCAATTCTATTGGAAAAATTCCAACAATTAATATTGGAGGTTTTGAATTTCCTCTTCCTACTGTCAAGCAGAAATATGATATTCTTATTGTTGGGGACGTGCATATCCCCGTTGAGGTAACTTAGTGCTATCCGAAAATTCTCCGGTTTCATGCGATTCGGAATGAGTTTGTTTACAAGACTTGATCAACCTTGTTAGTGGATTCCTTTTGATGAGCATGAGATGGATGAAGTTACAAAGCATAACTCTCTGTACCTTCCTTTTACTTTCTGTTATTTAGAATAAATAAAGCAAAAATAGTATTTTCTGTTTGTTTTCTGAATTATCCTTGCAATAAAAATTACCCCGAAAATAAAAGTTCTCCAAAAGTCCCGAAAATGAAATATGATTTTTTATAGAATATTTAAGAATTATTGGCACTCAGAACACACCAGAGGGGGTAACCACCTGGCCACGAGGGTGTAGGGCGCGCCCCTGCCTCGTGGGCCCATCGTGGCCCCCTACACTTATTCCTGCACCCACACACTTCGTCTTCCTCCAGAAAAAATCACCAACCAGCTCAAGCACGAGTTCTAGCTCATCTTGCTGCAATTTTTGATCTCCTTGCTCAAGCTCCATTCACAAAACTGCTTTGGGGGATTGTTCTTTGGTATGTGACTCCTCCAATGGTCCAATTAGTTTCTATTCTAGTGCTTTATTTATTGCAAAATTTTGCTGCTTAGGTGACCCTGTTCTTGAGCTTGCATGTCAAATTTATTTGGTCCCAAGTAGTTCTAATGCATGATATAGTCTCTAGGCACTTGTGGGAGTAGTTGCTATGAATCTTGTTTAGTTTGGTTCACTTTTATTTTGAGTTACTAAAAATTTCACAAATTTTCAGAAAATGATGAAGAGATTATTGAGGGGCTCTTCGAGCCGAAGCTCGAAGGATAAGCAAAGTCAAGAGAATAAGAAGCCCAAATATAATCTTCCTCGCACCACGGAAGTTCGTCCGTGTGAATGTCCTTGTGATGAGTTCTTGAGAGCATCCAGGATTCACGATAATCTTCCTCCACGACCAGCTTGATCAGTATCTCCTACTCACTAATATTTTTGTGCAAAATTTTCATTTCCATGCTAGGACATCACCAACTTCGGTGGATTTTTATGTATATGATGAGTATAAGGAGATGTCCCTTTATGATTTTTGTGAGGTTTGCAAGTCACCCTTTGCGAGCAGCATAGAGGAACCACGCTAGGAACAGTGGAAACCTTAGTGCCCCTGATATTGTTATTTTGGGCCATGCCTTGTTTCGTGATACTACTTTCAGTTTAGGCGCTATTGTTGCTAAACGGTTAAATCTGAACCATACAAAGGGTCCTATTTTTGGATGCATCTTTGCTTCGCACCTTGCTGCACACTTTAACATACCTATTAGGCATTATGAGAAAGAAGAAAAGTTGCTGCCTCCTGTTTTTCTAGATTATAAGAGTATGGTAGCACATGGTTTTATTGTTAAAGATGCTTAACTATAAATTGATATTTCATAAAAATTACTGTGAGATTATTACCTTGCATGCACCCTCTCTGTTTGACATACTTTCAGGCACGTACCCCATCTTGCCGGAGGCCATTCATGCATACTTGAGCGTGACACCTGCTCCAGAGGCTGAACCGGAACCACCACTTGACCCTTATCGGCAATCTATTTATCAATGGTATCCGGAGGAGATCGCCAACCAGTGGCACCCCGAGGATCCTCCTCGGTACACTAGAGAGGACCACTTTGATCCTTGGGCATAGACCAACTTAGGCCAAAAGCCTAAGCTTGGGGGAGTACGTATTTCTCACCGACATTACATTCATGTTCACACACTCATTCCAGTTGTCTGTGCTCATACTTTTTCATTGTACTATCCGTGGTAGTTTATTTTCTTTCATTGTCTTGTTCTTGTGTGTTTGAAAAACCTTAAGAAAAACCAAAAAAAATTAGCTATAGATTTTAGCTAGTTTACTTTCCATGCATGTAGTAGTAATAATTAAAAGAAAACCCAAAAAGATATCTCGTTCTTCTTTTGCTTGTTGGAGCTTTCTCGTGTAAATAGTTTTATTTCTTTTCTTTTCTTTGGGGGTTGAGAGGAGAAGACCATAATGAAAATGTTAAGTGGCTCATATATGCATTATTGTTGATCTAAAAAAGAGCCCATATTACCTTGTCTTCTCCATTGTATTGGATGCTTGCAGATTCCAACTTAGTCCAATGCACGTGCACTATTATTATTATCCACACCGTTCGGTTGTGCAAGTGAAAGGCAATAATGACGATATATGATGGACTGATTGAGATGAGAGAAGCTGATATGAACTCGACCTATCTTGTTTTTGTAAATATGAGTAGTTCATCGTTCGTGATTCAGCCTATTATGAATGAAACATGTTTGCAATGACAATTGGAGATTATACTTGCTTACGCCATGCTTAATTTGCTAGGAGTTTATAATGGTTTATCTTGTGTGCCAACATGCTATTAAAATGGTTGTGATGTGGTATGATAGGGTGGTATCCTCCTTTGAACGATTCGAGTGACTTGACATGGCACGTGTTCACACATGTAGTTGAAACAAAATCAACATAGCCTCCACGGTATTTATGTTCATGGTGGATTATATCCTACTCATGCTTGCACTCAATGTTTATTAATTTTAATGCATGTTCATGGCTGTTGTCGCTCTCTAGTTGGTCGCTTCCCAGTATTTTTCCAGCCTTCTCTTGTACTAAGCGGGAATACTACTTGTGCATCCACTTCCATAAACCCCAAAGTTATTCCATATGAGTCCACCATACCTTCCTATAAGCGGTATCTACCTGCCGTTCCAAGTAAATTTGTATGTGCCAAACTCTAAACCTTCAAATGAAATTCTGTTTTGTATGCTCGAATAGCTCATGTATCAACTAGGGTTGTCTCTATCTTCCATGCTAGGCGGGTTATTCTCAAGAGGAGTGGAATCCGCTCCTCACTCACGAGAAAATGGCTGGTCACCGGGATGCCCAGTCCCATGCTCAAATCAAATCAAAATAACTGCAAACAAAACTCCCCCAGGACTGTTGTTAGTTGTAGGCACCCGTTGTTTCGGGCCAGCCATGGATTGATGCTTGTTGGTTGTGGGGGAGTATAAACTTTACCATTATGTTTGGGAACCGCCTATAATGTGTGTTGCATGGAAGATATCGAGATCTCTTGGTTGTTATGTTGACAAGGAAAGTATGCTGCTCAAAATATTATTCATCTCTACTTAAAAAATCGAGCTCTCGCACCTCTACAAATCCCTGCTTCCCTCTGCGAAGGGCCTATCTATTTACTTTTATGTTGAGTCATTACCCTCTTATTAAAAAGCACCAGTTGGAGAGCATTGCTGCCATTTGCATACATTACTATTAGTTTATATTGAGTATGACTGGATCTCTTTTACCATGAATTACAATGTTTAGTCAGTCCTTGATCTTCGGAGGTGCTATGCGTTTATGTTTTGCAGTCTCAGAAAGGGCTAGCGAGATACCATCTTGTTATATCATGTTATGATTGTTCTGTGTCACCCTATGTTATAACTATTGCATGAGGAATCGCATCCGACATAATTCTCCATCACCGATCCAATGCCTATGAGCTTTTCACGTATTGATCTTTGCCTAGTTACTTTACGGTTGCAACTATTACAATTACTACAAAACTACTAATGTTACTTTTGCCACTGTTACCGTTACTTCCATACTACTTTGCTACTAAATACTTTGCTGCAGATATTAAGTTATCCAGGTGTGGTCGAATTGACAACTCAACTGGTAATACTTGAGAATATTCTTTGGCTCCCTTGTGGCGAATCAATAAATTTGGGTTGAATACTCTATCCTCGATAACTGTTGTGATCTCCTATACTTGTGGGTTGTCAAGCACTACGAGGATATGACCGCGGTGTGTAACTGTGGAGGGGGCACCGCACACGGCTAAGAGAAGACTTGTTGTGTCTTTGGGGAGCCCCCGCCTTCGTATATAAGGGGGGGAGGAGGAGGCCGGCCCCCTAGGGGCGCACCAAGTGTGGGGAGTCCTACTAGGACTCCCTAGTCCTGTTAGGATGCCCCTCTCCTTTTTCCTATTCCGGAGTAGCAAAGGGGGAAAGAGAGAAGGAGTAGGAGAGGGAAAGGGGGATCCTCTCCCACCCCTTGTCCAATTCAGATTGGCAACGGAGGCGTGCACCACATCCTGGTTGGCCCTCTCTCTTCTCCACTAAGGCCCACATTGGCCCGTTAACCTCCTGGGGGGTCCGGTGACCGCCGGTACTCCGAGACTCATCCGAAACTTCACGAACTATTCCGGTGTCCGAATGTAACGTTCCAATATATGAATCTTTACCGCTCGAACATTTCGAGACTCCTCGTCATGTCTGTGATCTCATCCGAGACTCCAAACAAACTTAGGTTCATCAAATCACACAACTCATAATACAAATCGTCATCGAACGTTAAGCGTACGGACCCTACGGGTTCGAGAACTATGTAGGCATGACCGAGACACATCTATGGTCAATAACCAATAGCGGAACCTGGACGCTCATATTGGCTCCTACATATTCTATGAAGATCTTTATCGGTCAAACCGCATAACAACATACTTTATTCCCTTTGTCATCGGTATGTTTTTTGCCCGATATTCGATCGTCGGTATCATCATACCTAGTTCAATCTCGTTACCGCCAAGGCTCTTTACTCACTCCGTAATGCATCATCCCGCAACTAACTCATTAGTCACATTGCTTGCAAGGCTTATAGTGATGTGCATTACCAAGAGGGCCTAGAGATACCTCTCCGATACATGGAGTGACAAATCCTAATCTCAATCTATGCCAACTCAACAAACACCATTAGAGACACCTGTAGAGCATCTTTATAATTACCCAGTCATGTTGTGACATTTGATAGAACATAAAGTGTTCCTCCGGTATTCGGGAGCTGTGTAATCTCATAGTGAGAGGAATATGCATAAGTTAAGAAGAAAGCAATATCAACAAAACTAACTATCATTATGCTAACCTAACGGATGGGTCTTGTCCATCATATCATTCTCTAATGATGTGAACCGGTTTATCAAATTGCAACACATGTCTATGGTTAGCAAACTTAACCATCTTTGATTAACGAACTAGTCAAGTAGAGGAATACTAGGGACACTCTGTTTGTCTATGTATTCACACATGTACTATGTTTCCGATTAATAAAATTCTAGCATGAATAATAAACATTTATCATGATATAGGAAATATAAATAACAACTTTATTATTGCCTCTAGGGCATGTTTCCTTCATATTCACCATCGGCCCTGCGGCCGGCGGCGAGTGAGGGAGTCCTGGATTAAGGGGTCCTCGGGCGTCCGGACTATGTAACATGTGTCGGACTAATGGCCTATCAAGATACAAGACAAAAGACTTCTTCCCGTGTCTGGATGGGACTCTCCTTTGCGTGGATGGCAAGCTTGGCCTTCGGATAAGTAGACTCCTTCCTTTTGTAAACCGACTCTGTACAACCCTAGGCCCCTCCGGTGTCTATATAAACCGAAGGGTTTAGTCAGTAGAGGCAATCATAATCATACAGGCTGGACATCTAGGGTTTAGCCATTACGATCTTGTGGTAGATCAACTCTTGTAATCCTCATATTCATCAAGATCAATCAAGCAGGAAGTAGGGTATTACCTCCATCAAGAGGGCCCGAACCTGGGTAAACATCGTGTCCCCCGTCTCCTGTTACCATCGATCCTAGACGCACAGTTCGGGACCCCCTACCCAAGATCCGCCGGTTGTGACACCGACATTGGTGCTTTCATTGAGAGTTCCGTTGCACCGTAATCGGAAGGTTCGATGGCTCCATCTGTCATCTATAACAATGCTGCCCTAGGGGAGGTTTTCCACCCTGGCCAGATCTTTGTGTTCGGCGGCTTTGCACTGCAGGCCAACTCGCTTGGCCATCTAGAGCAGATCGACAGCTACGCCCCAGGTCACCAGATTAGTTTGGGAAATCTGGACTATGTCGCTGATATCAGAGGAGACTTGATCTTCCAAGGGTTCACGACTCCAAACTCCGCTCTGGATTTAGAGCTGGAGCGCGTCGCCATGTCCGAAGATGGGATTCCTGATCCCGCCGGACTGCCTGCGGCCACTAAACCCAGTACGGGAGAGCTGGAGGAAGTAGTGTCGCTGGCAAGCATCATGAAGTCGTACTCTTCTACGGACGCTGGCTCCGAGCATTTGGAGTCAGCATCGTGTGAGTTCGGCCAAGAAGTTTCCTTCCCGCCATACTCCACGGATCTTCTTCTCCCTGGCCAAACCTCGCCTTTAAGCGAGGCTCTAGACTTGATCCAATCCCTTGTTATTAGAGAGGGGCGATATCCGAACTACGCCCAGCCTGGACTAGGGGTTGAGAGAGGGGAATTTTACGTCCCACCCACCACCCACTTCATAGCCACTGTCGAAGACTTAACCAACATGCTCGACTGCGGCTCCGAAGACATCGATGGTATGGACGACGATGCCGGAGAGGAGCAGGCTAAAAACCCGCCGTTTACCGGACACTGGACGGCCACCTCTTCGCATGGCGTGTACATGGTGGACACACCCAAAGATGGTAACGACGATGATAAAGAAGATCCAGTCGAGGATAAACCTCCAGAGACACAGCCAAAGCACCGACGTCAGCGGCACCGCTCTAAATCATGCCGTGGAAGAGACAACAACACTCTGGATGATGCCGAAGACAAGGAAGACCCCGTCGAGCCAACTTTCGAACAGGACGGTCGGGAAGATGGGCAAGTTAGCCCTGACAAACAAGCCGTAAACGAAGACTCAGAGGACAGTAATTATCTCCCACTCTCTGAGGACGAGGTGAGCCTCGGTGATTGAGGGAGTCCCGGATTAGGGGGTGTTCGGATAGCCGGACTATACCTTCAGCCGGACTCCTGGACTATGAAGATACAAGATTGAAGACTTCATCCCATGTCCGGAAGGGACTTTCCTTGGCGTGGAAGGCAAGCTTGGCGATACGGATATGTAGATCTCCTACCATTGTAACCGACTCTATGTAACCCTAACCCTCTCCGATGTCTATATAAACCGGAGGGTTTTAGTCCGTAGGACAGAACAACAATCATACCATAGGCTAGCTTCTAGGGTTTAGCCTCCTTAATCTCGTGGTAGATCTACTCTTGTACTACCCATATCATCAATATTAATCAAGCAGGACGTAGGGTTTTACCTCCGTCAAGAGGGCCCGAACCTGGGTAAAACATCGTGTCCCTTCTCTCCTGTTACCATCTGCCTAGAGACACAGTTCGGGACCCCCTACCCGAGATCCGCCGGTTTTGACACCGACATTGGTGCTTCCATTGAGAGTTCCTCTGTGTCGTCGCCATCAGGAAGGATGCCTCATCCCGTCTTTAAAGACGACACCGTTGCTAAGGGAGCTTTGGCTTTCGGCCAAACTCTCCGGCTAGGTGGTTTTCTTATGACCGCCTGTTCGGCTTCTGCGCCGATGATGACCTATCGGGCCATCAAAAACAATCTTCATGTCAGCTTGGAACTCGCCGAGTAGTTAGATCCAATGGAGCTCTCCTCCATAAACGAGCTCTTGGATCGCATCGCCGCCCTGGGAGTCACTACAGATCATGACCAGATTGGGCATAAACCCGATCTGAGAGAGATTAACTCTCCCCAAGTCACCCATCACGTTGCCGTGATGGAGGGACGGTGCGGCGACCCTTCATCTATCTTAAGGACCAGCAACGTCCGGATTCCCGATCACTCCAAGCCGGATACCTGCGGAGGGGAGGATATCACTCAAGATCTGAACTTAGAGTCAGGCGACAGGCTGGATTCATTGGACAACATCCAAGAATCCAAATTTCCGAGTTCGGAAACTCCTCGGCCTCCGAGTCTCAAATTGGGTGGGGTTTCAGATTTAATTCCTCCCATCCACCCGAACATAAGCGATCTATCCCAAATCAGGCAAACGCCCGAAGAAACAGTACATCATTACTGGGCCAGATTCCTCCTGGTTAGGAACAGGACAAAGGATTGCCGTGAGGAAGACGCAATCTCAATCTTCTGCAATAATTGCACGGACAAGGGAATCCTCAACACCATAAGTCGCCGTGATATTACATGCTTCCCTGACTTGGCGTCCATAGTACGAAAGTACTATGCGATGGAAAGCGCCTGGAAACCGAAATAAAATTTTGGGACGATCCGGCCCTGAAAACAAACCCATTCCGAAATAAAAGGGTGCATCATCGCCAGACACCCAGGTCAAACACCAAAAAGCAAAAGCCCTCTACAGGGCATGGAACCGTACTGGAAGGATGGCTTAATGGACCCTGTAAAATTCACAGTACAGAGGGCACCACACCAACCCACAGCCTTAGAGCATGTTGGATACTCCGGCAGGTGGCCAAAATTGGCGAAGATCTCCTAATTCCGGAGGCCACAGAAGGCCACCCCAGGGACACCAATACGGTATTAACAGTCTTCGAGACTTTCGCATCAAATAATATGCGAAAAAGAACACTCCGCAGCCTTGCCGAAGTCTACCAAGTAGCAACAATAAACCCATGGAGTGACACGGCTATTACTTTTAATGCCAGTGATGAACCTAAATTCCGAACAGCCCGAGCACCAGCCACATTGGTCCTCAGTCCAATAGTGGACGGCTTTCGCCTCACCAAGATAATCATGGATGGAGGCAGCGGATTGAACCTCATTTATGAGGAAACCCTCCAAGAAACTAGAAATAGACTGGAACCGCATTGAGCAAAGCAGTACAACCTTTAGAGGAATAATCCCAGTCGGGAAGCGTGCTGTTCAGGAAAAATCACACTAGATGTGGTGTTCGGCACGCCGGATAATTACAGGTCCAAAGAGATCACGTTCCATGTGGCCCCGTTCAGCAGCGGATACCACGCCCTACTAGGGCGGGAAGCGTTTTCAACCTTCCAAGCAATACCCCATGACGTTTACATGAAGCTCAAGATGCCCGGGCCGAACGGAATTATCACTCTCGTTAGTGATCCGGACATAGCACTTCGCGCCGAAAATAAGACAGCCGCACTGGCCCTTGAGGCACTATCCGAAGCCCTGGCGGCTGAGGAACTGAGTGCGCTGCGCTCCACGATGAACAAGGACGATATGATACTCGATAAAAGATCCAAGTCCACCTCCTTTAAACTAGCGGATGAAATAGTCAAATTTCAGGTCCATCCAATGGACCCTAATAAAACAGCTTCTATCGGGGTACAATTAAACCCTGATGTAGACGCCACACTGCGAGAATTCCTACGTGAAAATTGGGACATCTTCGCCTGGCACCCTTCAGACATGCCAGGAATCCCACGCAGGCTGGCCGAGCACAGCTTAAATATCCTAAATGGATTCAAACCTGTCAAACAAGCCCTTCGGCGTTTTTCGGAACCTAAGAGACAGACCATGGGAGAGGAGCTAGCCAAGCTATTGGAGGTCGGGTTCATCAGAGATATAAAACATCCGGACTGGCTAGCAAACTTGGTGATGGTACCAAAGAAGGACAAATCCTGGCGTCTGTGTGTTGATTTTAAAGACCTTAACAAGGCTTGCCCAAAGGATCCCTTCCCCCTCCCCCACATCGATCAAATTATCGACGCTACCGCAGGACGCGATTCGTTGTGTTTCCTCGACGCATATTCCGGCTACCATCAAATTAAGATGGCAGAGTCAGACCAAGCCGCAACGGCATTCATCACACCATACGGCCCATTCTGCTTCAACACAATGCCCTTCGGGCTCAAAAACACCGGCGCAACGTATCAGCGCATGATTCGGACATGTATGACAAACCAGATCGGCAAAACAGTGGAGGCACATGTAGATGACGTGGTCGTCAAAACAAGACATGTCGAATCTCTAGTAGACGACTTGAGGCTCACATTTGATAACCTCCGAACATACGACATCAAGCTCAACCCAGAAAATTGCGTTTTCGGCGTTCCAGCCGGAAAGCTCTTGGGCTTCATTGTATCCGGTAGAGGAATTGAAGCAAATCCAGCCAAGATCCGAGCTCTGTCACAATTGGATATCCCAAAGGACCTCAAACAAATACAAAAATTAACCGGATGCATGGCGGCTCTAAGCCGCTTTATCTCCTGCTTGGGAGAAAAGGCACTACCCCTCTACCGCCTCCTTCAGCGCACCGAAGACTTCGAGTGGACGGATGCTGCCACGGCCGGACTCGACAAAATAAAAGCCATGTTGGCAACAAACCCAGTCCTGGCTGCGCCAAACATTGGGGAACCAATACTATTGTACATTGCAGCAACACATCAGGTCGTAAGCGCAGTGCTCGTCATCGAACGAGAAACGGACGGACACAAATTCCCCCTTCAAAAGCTGGTCTATTATGTGTCCACTGTCCTCACTCCGTGCAAATCACGGTACCCACATTATCAAAAGATTGTGTACGCGGTATTCATGGCATACCGGAAGCCGCGACACTACTCTCAAAAGTGTTCGATAACAGTAGCCTCGGAAGTACCACTTAACGACATTATAAACAACTGTGACGCAATAGGCCGGATTGCAAAATGGGCCATTGAGATCCTCTCGTTCGACATAACCTATAAGCCACGGCGAACTATCAAGTCGCAAGTTTTGGCCGACTTCGTCGCAGAATGGACGGAGGCCGAACTCCCTAAAGAGTACGACACATATTCAAATTGGATCATGCATTTCGACGGCTCCAAGATGTTGGCCGGTCTAGGGGCTGGCGTTGTTTTGACGTCCCCCACAGGAGACACAGTTCAATATGTACTCCAGATTATGTACACAGACTCCAACAATGCAGCCGAATATGAGGCCCTTTTACATGGCCTCCGGATGGCAGTATCCATGGGCATTCAACGCATAGAGGTGCGCGGGGATTCGAACCTCGCGATATCCCAAATAAATGGACACTTCGATGCCAAGGATCCAAAAATGGCAACTTTCTGCAAACGTCGTCTTAAAAATGTCAGCTCGGTTCGAAGGGCTTGAATTTCATCATATAGCCCGGGAAAATAATCAGGCGGCAGATGTCCTGGCACGCATCAGCGCAAAACGCGATGTAGTCCCCCCCCCAACATCTTCTTGGAAAGGTTGTTGCAGCCATCCGTAGTATGGGAAGGGGAACCGAACAATAACAGCACGGACCCAACCGCACTGCCCGACACGGAACAATCTGACATAATTGGAGGCTCTGCCAATGAAATCACACCTTCATCCCACGCAATAATGGCCGTCATCGCCCCGTGGACACAACCATTCCTAGCCTACCTTACTAGGCAGGAACTCCCAGAGGACCAAAACGAGGCATGCTGCATAGTGCGGCGATCTAAAGCCTATAAAGTCCATGAGGGAGAGCTTTATAAGAAAAGCACTACCGGAGTCCTTCAAAGGTGCATCTCCGAAGTGGAAGGGCGGAACCTGCTGGCCGAAATTCACGCCGAGCTAGGTGGTCATCACGCTGCAGCTCGATCCCTCGTAAGCAAAGCTTTCTGTACAGGCTTTTATTAGCCGACGGCCCGGGCAGACGCTCAGGACTTAGTCCAACGATGCGTCGGTTGCCAGCTTTTTGCAAACCAAAGCCATATGCCACCCACCGCCCTCCAAACTATCCCCATAGCTTGTCCCTTCGTGGTCTGGGGGCTTGACATAGTTGGATCCCTTAAAGGTGGAACCCACAAGAAAAAATACTTACTGGTCATGGTGGATAAGTTCACCAAATGGATAGAAGCCAAGCCTGTTAAGACGGCTGAATCCGGACCGGTGATAGACTTTATATCCGGGGTTGTACACCGTTACGGCGTCCCCCACAGCATCATCACTGACAACGGCACGAACTTTACGGCCGACGAGGTAAAACTCTGGTGCAAAAACATGGGCATCAAGCTCGATTATGCTTCCGTCTATCACCCACAAACTAACGGCTAGGTCAAACGAGCAAATGGTCTTATCATGAGCGGCATCAAACCCAGACTAGTGCGGTCCCTCAAGGAATCTAACACGCACTGGGTAGAGGAGCTCGACTCCGTACTCTGGGAGCTGCGGACCACGCCGAATCGCACCACCGCATACACACCATTCTTCACGGTGTACGGCGCAGAGGCAATTTTGCCTTGCGACATAATTCATGACTCACCTCGAGTGCGCATGTATGAAGAAAGAGAAGCCGAGCTCGATCGGCAGGACAGTTTGGACGCATTGGAGGAGGAGCGTGACGTGGCAAAAGCCCATTCCGCATTCTATCAATAGCAGGCCCGAAGATACCAAAGCAGAGAAGTACGGGCCAAAAATTACAACGTTGGCGAATTAGTTCTAAGCCTGCCGCACAAGAAAAAGGACAAACTCAAGCCCAAGCGGGAGGGTCCCTTCATAATTGACCAAGTCCTGACTGGTGGAGCGTACCGCCTGCGAGACGCATCAGATAACCGACTCAAGCCGAACCCATGGAACGTAGCCCGTCTCCGAAGATTCTATGCCTAGCGCCAGACTCTGTGTTCGTCTCCTTCCTCTGTCCATTTTTTACATAATGTTTGTCTTACATTTCTCTCCTTCTCCCCTTCCTTTCTTTTATAGCCTTTAAAGGCTCATCAAATGACGTGCTATTCGCACTTATTAAACCTAGGGGCTTCTTTTAACAGAAGCTTATTTATACGGGCTTTATGCCCAACGCATGTGTTACACTTCCGCATGTACCTTTTATTTCACCATTATATGCATCGATATAACTTAAGTTTTGGCCAAGCTGGGTTGCCTGGCTCCTGTGCTTACCCCTACGTTCCCGATTGTTCGGCTAGGTGGTAAAGGGAGCACCTCTGCGATTGTTACTGCCGGGTCAGCCGGATGTGTACCTCAGACTGGGTGAAGCCGAAAGCTAGCGTTCTTAAGGGAATATTCGGTCGGTGACCTAAAAGATGATCTTTTCACTTATTCATTTATGCGCCCCCAGATGCTTTTTCCTGCGTCTTTTTTGCAGAACGAACATGCACTTTAGGGCATGCCTCCCATGGAAAGGAACCCTTAACGGAATTATTCTCCCTGGAAGATGTTTCTTACTAACCATGTAATATAACATAACTAGTTGGGCACTTGTCTGTTCAAGCACTAATGACCCCTACGCCTGGTCTCCATGCATACCCTGGTTCTTATATAACCGCGAGGGTATTCGGACACACTCCAGACCATGAGGTCCCGAGGTTGAAGCGAAAAGGTCGGCCATGACAAACGATCTACAATCCGGTTAGAAGGAATTTCAAATGTCAATGAAAATTACATAGTCATTTTGACTGATTGTATTCCTCTTCAATACCATCTAACAGGCTGTCTAGTTTACAGTCCTGCTGGGAATACTTCGCGGCCAATTCTACTTGGCCGTATACTAAGCTTATAGGGATCTCCTTCCCATCGGGCCCCACAGGTTCGACCTCGGCCATGTGGTTAGGGTCAGCCTTCGTGTACCGCGTCTTCACCATGGCCCAGGCCTCCCTAGCGCCTTGACGGTAGGCCGATATCTTCCATAATCGGAAGCGCCGCCGCGCTCCCTTCAGCTTCTCTGCAAGCTCTCCAAGGCCTTCGAGCATGGAGATGGATGACCACAAGGCCTGGGCGACGCCTTGCATCACCTGCCGAACTCGCTCGTGCAGTTGCAAGAGCTCGGGAAGAAGGTCACCCGTAGAACCGGGCATATCCTCTGCAGGACGACCTGTTAGCACACCTACAGACATTACTCTGTTAGTCGACTTCTTCGCCGAACTTTCTTCAAAGGTTCGCTCAAGCACTTACTAAATATGCCGCGTCGAAGCCGCTGATTCTCCTTCATGGAGTATGATAGCTGGGCACGAACATCTTTCAGTTCAACGCCCAGCTTGGTGTTGGCATCTCGGAGATCATTCTTCTCTCGCCTCACCCTTGTCAGCATGCTCTCACCAGCCTTTAACTGGCGTAGGAGTTGTTGCCTTTCCGGATCTAATTCGGCGCCGTCTGCAATTTTGTTTGTCAGATTTGCACACATGCCGCACTTCAAAAATTACTTATATATATTGAAAGTATATATTACCAACGGGGGTCTCCTTGGGCTCCCCTGTCGCAGCTAGTGCGGCCTGAAGTTGGGCTTTGCACTCTTCTAGCTCCTGGGACAGTTGGGTATTCTTTTCCGCAAGACCCTACATTATTAAATGATCCTTAAATCAGTTCTTTTAACTGCTTCAAGTCTCGGGGGCTACTGATATATATAACCATTAAAATTTCTCACCCTTATGTCCTTTACATATTGCTCCGTGGCTCTGGCTAGACCATTTTGAGCGGCACGGAGGTACGCATCTCCCGAATTGAAGGCATCCAACGCCTGTGGGGAGAAACAAGCGTCGCGAAGAACTGTCCGGCGACGCCTGTGGTTCAGGGCACTCTCCACCTTCGAATTAGTGGCAGACAACCTGTCTACATCCTTCGTCGGAGGAGCGTCTGGTGTGCGCCTTGTGTTCGCCTCCGCCTCTGGACCAGGCTTTGGAGCCTGGCTGGTGGAGGCGCGACTGGCAGCCTCTTCGGATATAGTCCGGCGAGGCCTCTTTGTCCTAAAGAGAGCATGAGTGTTAATATGCCTTGAAGGTATAACACCTGGGATAAGAGGGTGCGCCATACCTTTGCGCTGATGCCTCGGTCCGGACTGCACCTCTTTTTTGCCCACGGGGCCCTGCAGCCCCTTGTTGGCTCGTCGTCGCAGGTTCGGCCTCCCATCTCAAAAACCTCCCCTGCAAAGCGCGGTTGTAATCAGGAAAATGAAAACATGAGAGGTGGACCCCTTTTCGGGGTACTGCGACTTCGATCTTAGTTACCTGGTGTCGGCGTTCTGGGAATGGGGGTCCCCAGACTTGCCTGCCTGCGGCCCGCGGCGTGGCTCAAGGGGGCCCAGCACGGCCCATCTTCATCAACACAGACCCAAGACCCTCGCGAGGGGCCAAGCCTCGCGGGGCGGATGACACGGAGCTTCCTCTGGCACGGCCTCATCAGGCTGGCTCGCGAGGAGGCGGAGAGATCAAGGCGGCGTACCTCACGAGGTGCCCATGACGTAAGCCATGACGACCAAGGGCGCCAGGCGGGCGCCAGGCCGCGCAGTGTCCTCCCTTTCCTCTTTGGTGCAAAGGGAGCAAGCGCAGGTGGGAGGATAAAGCAAAGGCACCCGTTTCGGTGCAACGTGACCAAGACCAGCTCCGCGACAAGGAGGAAGTCATTGTGGAGCCCAAGCCAGCGTCATCACCAGGGCCTTTGGTAGGCGAGGACCAACTTTAGTCAGGATAAGTGTACCAGATGTTCCCCTTCAAAATGGCCAATTGTTGGCGCCCTTCCCGCTCAATATTTGGGAAGAGGCCCAGGGCCTTTGCCTATAAATAGGACTAGCCACCCCCAGGGTGGAAGGCATCGAGAAACCTAATCAGCTAAGATCCAGAGAGAGAAAGAGAAGGGTGACTGAACCCCTCCTGGCAGTTCATCGCCCCAGCCAAGAACAGACCCTCGCGAGGCTGTTTCTTCCTTGTATTGTTCATCATCAGCCCAAGAGGCAATCCACCACACCACCACACTGGAGTAGGGTATTACACCACATCGGTGGCCCGAACCAGTATAAACCCTGTGTCTCTTGTGTTGTTCTTCTGGTAGCTTAGATCCTTGCGAGGCGGAGGGGTACAGGTAGGTAGGAAGCGTTATCTCCGCGCGCACCCCGGAGTTCGAACCTCAAGGGTCTGCCGGAACCCGAAATCCGACATTTGGCGCGCCAGGTAGGGGTGCGCCGAAATTCGTCTTCCACCGCCCCGTTCTCCTCCGACCATCGCGTCCATGTCTGACGCTCGTCGGGCCCGCGCCGAGCGCCGAGCCGCTCTCGCTTCCCGCGTCGCCCAGACGGCCCCTGTCGGCGGGCGTCCTCGCAGTTCCTCGTCGCCTGCCATCAACGCCGCCACCGGCCCGGCGGGGAACAAGCAGCAAGCGTCGTCTCAGCATCCTTCCGTGCGGCAAGACGGCCGCACCGCTAATCCCTCGCTCACCCCTGCTGGTTCTTCGTCCCGCGCGCTCCGCGCACCCATGGAGGCTCGAGCTGCGCTCATCGCGGCAAACAAGCTCCTGCGCTACCGTCCCGTCGACGACGTGTACGAAGAATGGCTCGACCGCGTCGCCGAGCTCGTCCGCGCCGCGGGGGGCTCTCCTGCACCGTCCGTTCGGCTGCACCGCACCCCGCCCCGCGCGGGCGACGAAGCTCCGGGGGCGCCCCAGCCGCCTCCTCGCCAAGAAGACGCCCCGGCCGCAAGGCGCGTGGCCCCTGGCTGGAACCCGCTCCGCCAGGCACCAGCGCGGCAAGAGCAGAGCTGCCAAGAAGTCCCTCGCCCGCAAGAAGCCGCCTGGGCGCTCCATGCTCCGGCACGTCGCGGCCACGCTCCTGCTCCCGCACATCAAGACCCCGCGCTGCTCCCAGCTGCAGCGCGTGGGGACCTGCAAGACCAAGCTCTCCATCACCCAAGGCCTCACGTGGCCACGATGGGCTGCCGCGCCTTCACCACCAAGCTGCGCAGCGTCGCGTGGCCCGGCAAGTTCAAGCCAGACTTGCCTCCTCGCTACGACGGCACGACCGACCCTGCGGAGTTCCTCCAGCTCTATGAGCTAGGCATCGAAGGTGCCAACAGAGATGAGAAGGTCATGGCGAACTGGTTTCCCATGGTGCTCAAGGACGGAGCCCGCACCTGGCTCCTAAACCTGGCCCCAGGCACGATCTCCTCCTAGGACGAGATGCGCACCCGCTTCATCGCCAACTTCCAAGGTACTCGCGACTGGCCACCCGCCGTGAGCGACATGCGCCACATCAAGCAGCAGCCCGGAGAGACCCTGCAAAAGTACATCCAACACTTCAACAACACACGCCTCAAGATTCCCAGGGTGTCCGAGGAGGCCATCATCTCAGCCTTCTCCGACGGCGTGCACGACGTCAAGATGAAGGAGGAGCTGGCGATGCATGAAGACCTGTGCACTTCCTTGGAGCTGTTCAACTTGGCGACCGAGTGCCCCAGGGCTGAGGAAGGGCGTCTCTCCCTCCTCGAGCTGCCTGCCGCAGACCCAGAAGAGAAGAAGTCCAAGGCCAAGGATGTGAAGTGCAAGGGGGCTGTCGTGCTCGCGGCAGAACCGGACACCAAGCGGGGCAGAGATCAGCCCGAATCCTCCAAGGGCAGTCGGTACTGTGTGTACCACGACCTCCACACCCACAACACCAACGAATGTCAAGAGCTTCGAGCCGTGCGTGAAGGAAGGATCGGCCGTTGCCCCGATCGTGCCGACCGGGGCTACGGTCGAGGAGGAGGGAGGAACGCAGGACGATGGGAAGACCGTAGCCCACGCCAAGGGTGGCGCGATCGACCTCGCGAGGACCGCTGGCAAGACCCGCCTCGCGAGGGAGACTAGAGGGATCAGCCTCGCGAGGATCGCCCGCAAGGCAGCGCAGGCCTCCCACCGCTGCCGCCGCAGCTAAGGAGAAACGAGGACCGCCACCAGGACGAGGGGGCTGGGGGCTTCCAGGAGCCACGCGCAATCGCTTGCATCCTGGGCAGAGCTCAAGCCCCAGCCTCTCAGCGCATCTTCAAGCAGTTCGCCCGCGAAGTGAATGCAGTCCTCCCCAAGCTCGAAGCCACACGTCCTCTCAGGTGGTCATCGTGCGCCATCACGTTCAGCTCAGTGGACCAGCTCAAGTGTGCGCCATCCCGATGCTTTGTTCCCCAATCATCAGCAACGTGGTGGTCACCAGGACCCTCATCGATGGCGGGGCAGGGCTCAACGTCCTGTCCGTGGAAACATTCAACAATTTCCAAGTGCCCTACAATCAGCTTCAGCCAACCAAGCCTTTCTCCGGAGTCACTGACGGCTCCACGGTCCCGATCGGGCAGGTCCGCCTCCCTATCACCTTCGGAGCACGCGACAACTACCGCACCGAGCTCATCGACTTCGACGTCGCTCACATTCGCCTGCCGTACAACGCCATCCTTGGGTACCCGGCGCTGGCCAAGTTCATGGCCGTGACTCACCATGGCTATAACGTCCTCAAGATGCCAGGGAGTGGCGGAGTCATCACGGTGCCCTGTGAAGAGAAGGACGCGGTGTGTTCCCTGGAACGAGCCTTTTAGGCCGCATCACTGGAAGACCCGGATCGCGGAAGCAGGAGGCTTCCCGAGACCGCCCCCAAGAAGAAGAAGACATCGTTCAGCCCGGTTCCTCAGGAGGCAGGCCCCTCAGGGCCCGTGCCTGCCCAGGGGGAACCCCCTTCCATCGCATAGGAAAGCGCGCCGGGCGCCCTCCTCAGGCAGGGCTCGGGGGCTCTCCCCTGGAGGGCCACCGACCTGGCTAAGGTCACGAGGGAGGTGCTTGGGCACCACGTGGAGGCGTGTTTCGAAGCACGTTTCCCTCAAGAAGGGGTAAGGCAAGGGGAGCCAGACCCTCAGGAGTTCGTCAGCAAGGTCATTCAAGAGCTGCAGGAGTCAAGAGTCATAAGAGGCGGCCGCCGCCTACCAGCTGTGGCTCCCCATCCAGGCAAGGATGGTGGGCTGCGCGTCTGCATCGACATACCAGGGCTCAACCGAGTCGCCTCGCTGGAGCACCTCTAGCCCTCGCGAGTGGGGCGCTGCGAGGGTTCACCCCACAGCTACGTTCGCATGCCTTACGGCCTGCCGAACGCGGCTACCACGTACCAGCGCTTCATGAGGGGCATCATGGAAGCTCAAGATGCCAGACGTTCTGCAGCCTTGGCGGAGATGGAGATGGTCCGTGAGGAGCCACCAGCGCCTTCGGAGCCTCCCAAGGCCCCAGGGCCTGGGGGCTCTTGAGGATCGGCTTCTGCAGCCCACCGAGTCTGCTGCACCAACACTCGTTCGTCCTCAACATCATCAGGTGACATCTTTCAAGTTTTGTTTCCAGCTGGGAGCGCCCCATAGGGCTGCATTATTCCTAGGCCGCGTGGGTTCGTCCCTGCGGCACATATCCCTTTAATTTCATGTTGTTAGCTTACTTTGTTGGGGGCGCCCCTCGGGCAGCATCATCCCCAGGTCGCTCGGGCCTGACCCAGTGACGCCTGCCTTCCCAACATCTATTTGAATGAATCCACTCCTTCGCGGCTAACGTGTTTGACCTAGTTGCCCACTCAACTGACGCCAACTGACGGAGCTGCTCACAAAACGGCACGACGCTTGCGCATGGGTCTGTCCCTGCAATGCCGACAAACCTGAGTGGCTGAGCTCTGGCCGCGGTAGCTCCGCACTGCGCCACCTCGTCAAGCCTTCAGCGCCTCACCACCCCTCGGAAGCAACCAACGGCTGACTGTCAATTGCCATGGCAACCCCTCGTTCTTTCTATGATGGTGTGCAGGATCCCCTAAAGGAGCTGCGTCAGGCGAGGCCCTTGTGGAGCCTCCTCCACTCTCAACCGCGTGAACCGCTTGCACGTTAAAGGGGGGGTGCCTGAGCATCGCGACTCAGGGCTCCTACTGGCTCTCCAGCCCTCACCCTCTGGCCTTGACCACGGCATCGCGACCTGGCATACCAGCGACGGCTGAGACTCGCTCGAGGGTCGGGACCCGAGGACGTAGAGCAGAAAGGGGAGCAAAGGCGAGAGGGGAGGGACACACGAGGACCTCCTCGAGCAACCTCACGCCTGCCGATGGACGGACCCGGCGACACACCAGGGAGCGGTCCCTAATTCTCGAGATAAGTCACTACCCGGAAGTACCAGCTACCGCGGCACTGTCCCCGCACCTAATGCAATCCCGTGTTAGCGACGCCGCTCTCCTTTCTCACCGAACGATGGCTGCTTGAACGCCAAGGGGGACCTCCTGAGCATCGCGACTCAGGGGCTCTTATCGGACCTCGGGTCGCTCACCTCCTGGCCTTGACCACGGCATCGCGACCTGGCATACCAGCGACGGCTGAAGCCGCCTTGGAACTGGGACCTGTCGGCGCAGAGCACCAAGCCCTCGTGAGGTTCGAAAGGAAGGACTGAGCTAAGACAGAATGAGCAACTCGCACAATTCTACGGCAAGGGTTGTATTAATAAACAGGATCACAGACACCTTACAAGCCCCCGCGGGGCGCAACTTTGATTCCTCGCAGGGAACAGATCCTAGAGGGACGCTAACTACATGCGCTCCTGCAAAAGACGCCATCATGAACAGTGGTCCGTCAAGCGCCGGCGCCAACCCCATCCAGATCAGAGTCGGCGACGACCAGACGAGCCCGCCCTGCTCCAGGAGCGGCGCCGGCTCGGGGGCTCGTAGCTGTCGTCGCTCGTCTCCGGAGTCACGAAGGATTCGCCGGAGTCGCTGGATCCTCCGACGCCTCCGCCGCCTCAGGAGCCGCCTAGGGAGCGGTCGGCGGGCCCGGCCCACGCCGTGGTAGGGTCTCAACCACCTCACCTGGGGCAGCACTCCAGCCGGCGCCCGTTCGCGTCTAAAACCTTGAAGAACATCACCGAGGCACCGTTGTACCCCAAGTGGATCACGAGGGTGCCTCTCGTCCTGCAAACCCGGTCGATTTCGCCCCAGCCTCGAGTCATGAAGACCTCGCCCGGGGCAATGACTGCGACCTCCGCCTCGGTCGCAAGGGTGCAGCAGTCGGCGTGCTGCAGCCACAGTTGCAGGAGTTCTCCCTGCAGGATGACAGAGGCGAAGAAGGGAGGAAGACGAATTCAAGACTGAGGAGGCATGGCGGTGTGGAGCACGAACTCTCGGGAGGAGCCCTCGGAGTGGACCCTAGGGGGGACGACCAACACCTTCGTAACCCGTCGGCACCGACGGCGGCGCCGCCCGTGGTGATCGGCATCAACCCCGTCAGAGCCCTCCATGTGGGCATACAAGGGGAGCGGGAACCCCGGCGGTGCCCGCTCGCCCCAGGGCCTCGACACCACCTGAAGAGTCCCCTTGTCCCGACGACGGAGGGCGAGCCGTTTCTTCGGCGGGAGCGGGTCTGGTTCCTCTCGGGGGGCCTTTCCCTTCTCTGCCGCCGAGAACCGGCGGATCAGAGCCATCGCAGCAAGACGGATAAAGGACTGGGAAGAAGGAGGAGCAAGGAGGAATGGACTGGAAGGGCACGCGCCGTTCCGTACTTATAGCCGGCGAAGGCCAACCGTCGGCCTCCACGATCTCAGGTAATCATGACCTGTTTTGCATGCAGGGACTTGTCCAATCCGCGCAGATGCCGAGGCGCCGTGGGAAAGTGGAGACGCCCATGTCCAATCAACCGCCAAGCGGCGCCCAAGGCCGCAGGCTGTTAGGGCCCGCGGCGCTTCGCCCTTGCCCTTTCGCCTCCCTGCACGGCCAAGTCCAGGCGCGCCTTGGGCCCAGGGGCTACTGTCGGCATTCTGGGAACGGGGGTCCCCAGACTTGCCTGCTTGCGGCCCGCGGCGTGGCTCAAGGGGGCCCAGCATGGCCCATCTTCATCAACACAGACCCAAGACCCTCGCGAGGGGCCAAGCCTCGCGGGGCGGACGACACGGAGCTTCCTCAGGCACGGCCTCATCAGGCTGGCTCGCGAGGAGGCGGAGAGATCAAGGCGGGGTACCTCACGAGGTGCCCATGATGCAAGCCATGACGACCAAGGGCGCCAGGCGGGCGCCAGCCCGCGCAGCGTCCTCCCTTTCCTCTTTGGTGCAAAGGGAGCAAGCGCAGGCGGGAGGATCAAGCAAAGGCACCCATTTCGGTGCAACGAGACCAAGACCAGCTCCGCGACAAGGAGGAAGTCATTGTGGAGCCCAAGCCAGCGTTATCACCAGGGCCTTTGGCAGGCGAGGACCAACTTTAGTCAGGGTAAGTGTACCAGATGTTCCCCTTCAAAATGGCCAATTGTTGGCGCCCTTCCCGCTCAATATTTGGGAAGAGGCCCAGGGCCTTTGCCTATAAATAGTACTAGCCACCCCTAGGGTGGAGGGCATCGAGAAACCTAATCAGCTAAGATCCAAAGAGAGAGAGAGAGAGAGAGAGAGAGAGAGAGAGAGAGAGAGAGAGAGAGAGAAGGGAGACTGAAGCCCTCCTAGCAGTTCATCGCCCCAGCCAGGAACCGACCCTCGCGAGGCTGTTTCTTCCTTGTATTGTTCATCATCAGCCCAAGAGGCAATCCACCACACCACCACACTGGAGTAGGGTATTAGACCACATCGGTGGCCTGAACCAGTATAAACCCTGTGTCTCTTGTGTTGTTCTTATGGTAGCTTAGATCCTTGCGAGGCGGAGGGGTACATGTAGGTAGGAAGCGTAATCTCCGCGCGCACCCCAGAGTTCGAACCTCAAGGGTCTGCCGGAACCCGAAATCCGACACCTGGGAGGCCGGGATTAGCCCTGGGTAATCGGCAGTAATGGGCACCAAGGCGTTGTCCTTGCTCAATTGATGGAACACTCCATCAATCAGCTCCACAGATAAGCCCGGATCCTCTTGGGAGGCCGGGTCGAGGGACCGTCCCAGATCCTCGGGTTGTGGAGGAGGGTTGTTTATTTCTTTAACAGCCTGGCGCAGTTCCTGCGTTGAAATCGTTAGACTGTACACTTAAACGATGGGAATATAAAACGTATGGGCAAGTAAAAGTGTCCACTTACCCAACTCGGAGGATTGTACATAGTAAATCCGCCCTGTAGGTTGACGCGGAGAAATTCCTCCTCTTCTCCCTTGTACAAAGCAGACAAGATCTTTGTCAGGGAGGTAGCCGAATCCGGTCCCTTACGACCGTGACGGGTGGCGTCATCCTCCCCGTTGAAGTCCCACATGGGGTGGCCTCTATACTGAAGCAGCTGCACGCCCCGCATGATGCATGCGGCCATGACTCCTATCATGGTAAGTCCGGAATGAGCTAATAATCTTATCTGGCCCATCAGGTAAAGGACGTCCCTGTCACTTTCCCTCTGAGGGCTCCGTGGACGCCAGCTTAGGCGCTTCTTCAGGGGAGCAGTGTCGAACTCAGGAAGGCCGATCCGAACAGGGTCCGGCAGCGGGACGTCCTCTATATAAAACCATTCCGAAGGCCAATTCTCGGACGCCTTCTTTGGGGTTTCGGATAGATATCCGGTCCCGGCGATGCGCCACACTTCGTCTCCGCCCACTTGATATATTGACCCCTCCTGAGAATGGGGCACCAGGCAGAACAGCCTCTTCCACAGCCTGAAATGAGCCTCAACACCCAAAAACAGCTCGCAGAGGGCTACGAAGCCCGCGATATTCAATACGGAGGCAGGCGTAAGATTGTGTAGCTGGAGGCCATAGAACTCCAGGAGCCCCCGGAGAAACGGGTGGATTGGAAATCCGAGCCCTCTTATTAAATAAGGGACAAGGCATACCCGCTCTCCTTTGGAGGGGTTAGGGGCGCTCTCGGCTTGCTCTCCGCCATTATAGGTGGAAAGACCGGCTCGAACCGGGACCATATAGGACGGGGGGAGAAATCCCTTGGTTTGGAGCGTCACTAGCTCGCTATGCGGGATGGAGCATCTCTCCCAATCTCCAGGCTGAGGGCCGGAAGGGCGAGAGGAGGAGTTGCGACGGCTGGCCATCGTGGAATGGACCTTTGTCGGATGCGCTCTGATGAACACTCACGGAGGGGAGATGGTGTGGTTTGGATCTAAATCCACGTCCCCTTAAATAGGCAGCTCATTTACGCAGCTAGGGGTGTGAATGTAAAAACACCCAGACTTTTCGTATTCGTTTAACACGTGGGAGACGGCCATTATTGGGCGTAGAAGCCAAGGAGCGCAACGCTCACAAGAAACCGGACTTTATTCAACAGGTACACGGAATTCGGAGGAGAACCCGCCTTGCAATGCCGAAGACAATCTGCACGCCGGACTCATTGTCATTGAAGCCTGGTTCGGGGGCTACTGAGGGAGTCCCAGATTAGGGGGTGTTCGGATAGCCGGACTATACCTTCAGCCGGACTCCTAGACTATGAAGATACAAGATTGAAGACTTCGTCCCGTGTCCAGAAGGGACTTTCCTTGGCGTGGAAGGCAAGCTTGGCGATACGGATATGTAGATCTCCTACCATTGTAACCGACTCTATGTAACCCTAACCCTCTCCGGTGTGTATATAAACCGAGGGTTTTAGTCCGTAGGACAGAACAACAATCATACCATAGGCTAGCTTCTAGGGTTTAGCCTCCTTGATCTCGTGGTAGATCTACTCTTGTACTACCCATATCATCAATATTAATCAAGCAGGACGTAGGGTTTTACCTCCATCAAGAGGGCCCGAACCTGGGTAAAACATCGTGTCCCTTGTCTCCTGTTACCATCCGCCTAGATGCACAGTTCGGGACCCCCTACCCGAGATCCGCCGGTTTTGACACCGACAGTGACAAAGACTTTATCGTACCTGAGGAACCTCTTGAGCAGGAGCGCTTTAAGCGCCAGCTAATTGCCACTGCAAGGAGCCTGAAAAAGAAGAAGCAGCAGCTTCAAGCTGACCAAGATCTGCTCAACGATAGGTGGACTAATGTCTTGGCAGCCGAGGAATACGGCCTCGAGCGCCTAACCAAAAGTTACCCGAAGCATAAACTGCTACCCCAATTTGACGACGAGGCCCTTGAGCCCACGCCATCAGCGCGTAATGCAGCTGACCAACCACCTCGTGACCGGGACAAAGCAGAAACTCAAGCCGAACGCCAGCCTATACCACCTCGATGTAAAGGTAGAGACATAACAGCTCAGGGATATACATACAACCTGCGGCAAGACCTGGATAGTAAGCAGGTCAGACCAGATCGATCTACGGATCGCGGAGGCGTGCCCCAACGCGCGATGACAGCTCTCTGTCCGGACGTGACAAGCATAATCATGCCCGGGCCGAAAACCGCAGACAAACTCCACCCGAGCTACGTCGCGACTTGGCCCGATATAGAGGCGCCGCACACCCCCTCTGCTTCACTGATGAAGTAATGGAGCACGAATTCCCAGAAGGGTTTAAACCCGTGAATATCGAATCATACGATGTTACAACAGATCTCGCGGTATGGATTGAGGATTTTCTTCTCCATATTCATATGGCCCGCAGTGATGATCTTCATGCCACAAATACCTCCCGCTAAAACTCAAGGGACCAGCTCGGCATTGGTTGAACAGCCTGCCTGAAAACTCCATTGGCAGCTGGGAGGACTTGAAGGACGCCTTCGGCGTCAACTTCCGAGGCACATAAGTCCGACCTCCGGATGCCGATGACCTCAGTCACATCATTCAACAGCCCGGAGTATCAGCCAGGAAGCTCTGGACTAGGTTCTTAATTAAAAAGAACCAAATCATGGACTATCCGGACGCCGAAGCCCTAGCGGCCTTTAAACATAGCGTCCGCGATGAGTGGCTGGCCTGCCACCTCGGCCAAGAAAAGCCAAAGTCTATGGCACCTATTACCGCACTGATGACCTGCTTTTGCATGGGAGAACATAGCTGGCTGGCTCGACGAAACAATAACACCAGCGATCCTGGCACTTCTGAGGCCAGGGATGGGAATGCCAAGCCTCGACGCAATAAAACAAGCATCTAAACAACAACGTAGGAACCCAAGACACGGCGGTCAACGCCAGATTCAGTGATTCCAAACCCGGTCAATGGAAGAAGCTATTCAAGGCAAAAAAAAGATGGTCCATCCAGTTTAGAAAAGATACTGGATCGGCCCTGTCAAATTCATGGCAGCCCTGACAAACCCGCCAACCATACCAACAAAAATTGTTGGGGTTTCAAACAAGCAGGAAAGATCAACGCCGAACACAAAGGGAAGGGGCCGCCTAGTGACAGTGAAGACGAGGAGACTCGCCAGCCAAACACCGGGAGTCAAAAACAATTTCCCCCTGAAGTAAAAACAGTAAACATGATATCTGTGACGCATATCCCTACAAGGGAACGCAAGTGTGCAACACGAGACGACCATGCTGTAAAGCCGATCGTACCAACATTTAACCCATGGGCAGCCTGTCCAATCACTTTCGATCGCAATGACCACCCAATAGGTATCCGTCACAAAGGGTCGGTAGCTCTGGTCCTCGACCCAATCATTGATGTATTCCATCTCACACGAGTCCTTCTGGATGGCGGCCGTAGCCTTTATTTGCTCTATCAAGACACTTTTCGCAAAATGGGCATTGATCCCTCAAGGATCAAGCCCACCACAACCACCTTCAAACGGGTAATACCCGACGAAGAAGCTCACTGTACGGGCTCAATCACACTGGAAGTTGTCTTCGGTTCGCCAGACAACTTCTGAAGCGAAGCCATGACCTTCCATATTGTTCCGTTCTGCCACGGATATCATGCACTGCTTGGGCGAACCGCTTTTGCTCGTTTCAATACGGTCCCACACTACGCCTATCTAAATCTTAAGATGCCCGGTCCATGTGACGTCATAACAATCAATGGAAACACGAAACACCCCCTCCATTCCGAAGAGTATACCACGGCCATCATAGCCGAAGTACAAAGCGGCCTAGTTAAGCCGCATACCTCATCGACCATTAGGCCACCAGCCTCTACTACACAAGACCGGTCAATTTCAGAGCTGGATTAGCGGTTCCGCCTCCTTGTTCGCCGCATATACACACGAAGTTCACATCGCGCATGCATAACTATGCACCTAAATACCCTGGTCACCGGCGGAGGCACAATGCGGACAGGCCTACAACACGGTTCGTCCTCCTATAGCTTTTCTCTTTTCCTTTTAACTATTTCTTATCATTTGTCACAGATGAATCAAAACCGGTTTGTCCTATGGACCGGCAAGGACTCTTTCGGAGCCCAGTTACGTCCAAGCAACCAAGGATTGCTCCTTTCAAGGAGTCCTCTTCGCTAAGGCAAAGGCAGCGCAGACGTGCGACTGGAGGTCCAAAAGATTTTTTGTAGACCAAACACTCTATTTAAAACCTGGATATAGCCTTTTTCCTCAGCCTTCGACCCCTGGCATGTAAAATGACCTGAGAAAGGGTGTTATAATCTGTAAGATTGCGTTCGACGTATCGATCAGATTCCAGTAAACAAAATCCGTCTAAAGTGTTTACTTTTCCTCATAGAATTGTATTTTACCTCTTCGGTGGTTTCACATACACACCTCGACACTAATCGCCAGGGGCTCGATATGGCAACATATTAGCTGCTAAACAAGTCCGAACAGCTCTACAGCATACTTTGGCGTCACGAGTTTGGCATTATATGCATCAGCTCCGAATCATGTTTTTAGTCAATAGTTGGGTTGCCCGGCTCCTGTGCTTACTACCTTACGTTCCGTTCTATCGGCTAGGGTAGTAAAGGGAGAACTACTACGATTGTGTTTTTGGTTCACCTGGTTAAGCACCTCAGTAGAGAAAGCTGAAAACTGACTATCATGATATGGCGAGAGCTGGTCAACCACTCGACAACTTATTAAAATCTTTCGCGATTTTTTCCATATAACATGAAGGACCGTTTTCCGGTCACCTATGTAGCATAGCTGTATTCGGATAAACTCGCACATACAAGGGGCTGTATCGTAGACCCACCGTAAAACTCCTATGGCTAAGTGAAGGTGGTAAAGCCCTATAGGCCGATTGCGTAGTTCGGCGCACTAACACCTCCTTCATGGACCAAGACGTTGGGTCAAGTGTAGTCAGTCGCTATTCCGAACACCCACGCATTATATGCAAGGGGGCTGAAGCCGACGACTGGCAAACTTTCAGATTACAAAAAACGGACGCACAGGAGGAAATACCTTCCAAACAAAAGGTATAAATATAACACAGACTTAATATATCATAATATTGTTATCACAATTCCGATACATTCCCTCGAATATAATATCTTTTGAGCACTAACCCTCTGTCGGTGTCAAAACCGGCGGATCTCGGGTAGGGGGTCCCGAACTGTGCGTCAAGGCCGGATGGTAATAGGAGACAAGGGACACGATGTTTTTACCTAGGTTCAGGCCCTCTCGATGGATATAATACCCTACTCCTGCTTGATTAATATTGATGATATGGGTAGTACAAGAGTAGATCTACCACGAGATCAAGGAAGCTAAACCCTAGAAGATAGCCTATGGTATGATTGTGTATGAAGATGATTGTCCTACGGACTACAACCCTCCGGTTTATATAGACACCGGATAGGGCTAGGGTTACACAGAGTCGGTTACAATGGTAGGAGATCTTGAATATCCGCATCGCCAAGCTTGCCTTCCACGCCAAGGAAAGTCCCTTCCGGACACGAGACGAAGTCTTCAAACTTGAATCTTCATAGCCCAGAAGTCCGGCGAAGGTATAGTTCGGCTACTCGAACACCCCCTAATCTAGGACTCCCTCAGTAGCCCCCGAACCAGGCTTCAATGACGATGAGTCCGGCGCTCAGATTGTCTTCGGCATTGCAAGGCGGGTTCCTCCTCCAAATCCTGTGTACCTGTAGGAATAATATCCGATTTTTGTAATGCAGCGCTCCTCGGCTTCCACGCCCAATAATGGTTGTCTTCCATGTGTTAAACGAATGCGAAAAGCCGGAGTGTTTTTACATCCACACCCCCGGCCGTACCAACGAGCCGCCTATTTAACGGGATGAGGATTCAGATCCAAACCACATCTTCTCCTCTTCGCGAATTATTATCAGAGCGCTCCCAGCAAAGGTCCATTCCAACATGGCCAGTCGTCGCAGCTCCTCCCCTCGCCCCTCCGGTCCTAAACCCGGGGACTGGGAGAGTTGCACCATCCCGCATAGCGAGTTAGTGTCGCTTCAAGCCAAGGGATTTCTCCCTCAGGCATACATGGTCCCGGTCCGAGCCGGTCTCGCCACCTACAATGGCGGAAAACAAGCGGAGAGCGCCCCAATCCCTCTAAAGGAGGGCGGGTGTGCCTCGTCCCCTATCTAATAAGGGGACTGGGATTTCCAATTCATCCATTTCTCCGCGGGCTCGTGGAGTTCTACGGCCTCCAGCTGCACAATCTCACTCCCGCCTCTGTATTGCATATTGCGGGTTTCGTCGCCCTTTGCGAGCTATTTTTAGGCGTTGAGGCTCATTTCGCGCTGTGGAAGAGATTATTCTGCCTAGTGCCCCGTTCTCAAGAGGGGTCTATATATCAAGTGGGCAGAGCCGAAGTATGGCGCATCGCCGGGACCGGATACTTATCCGGAACCCCAAAGAAGGCGTCCGAGGACTGGCCTTCGGAATGGTTTTACATAGATGACGTCCCGCTACCGGACCCTATCCGGATCGGTCTCCCCGAGTACGGCAGTGCTCCATTGAAGAAACTCTTGAGCTGGCGTCCGCGGAGCTCTCAGAGAGAAAGCGCAGAGACGTCCTTTACCTGAGGGACCGGATAAGACTGTTGGCTCATTCCGGACTAACCATGATTGGAGTCATGGCCGCATGCATTATGCGGGGGGTGCAGCCGCTTCAATATAGAGGCCACCCCATGTGGGATTTCAACGGGGAGGATGACGCCACCCGTTATGGTCGTAAGGGACCAGCCTCAGTTGCCGCTCTAATAAAGATTTTATCCTCTTTGTACAAGGGACAAAAGGAGGAATTCCTCCGCGTCAATCCGCGGGCCGGATTCACTATGTACGAACCTCCAAGTTGGGTAAGTGAACAATTGCACCTGCCCGTTTGTTTTATACTCCCATAGTTAGATATGTAGTCTAACGACTTCGATGCAGGAACTGCGACAGGAAGTAAAGAATATAAACAACCGCCCTCCATAGCCCGAGGACCCAGAACGGTCCCTCGATCCGGACTCCGAAGAGGATCCGGACATATCGGTGGAGCTTATCGACGGGGTGCTCCATCAATTAAGCAAGGACAGTACCTTGGTAGCCATTACGGCTGATTACCCCAGGTTAATCCCAGCCTCCCAGGTGACAGAAACCGGAGTTTTTATTCTCCTGAGAGAGATTCCATTCTCATGTATTCCGGCGTTTCTAACGACAACCGTGTTTTGCAGGGGAGATTCCCGAGGCGGGAGGCCGAACCCGCGGCGGCTGGCCATCGAGGGGCCGCAGGGCCCCGTGGGGCCAAAAGGAATGTAGTCCGGACTGAGATACCGGCGCAAAGGTATAGCGCACCCTCTGTTTCCCTGGTGTTATTCTGTCAGGGCATATTAACATTCATGCTGTCTTCAGGGCGAAGAGACCTCGCCGGACTATATCCGGAGAGGTTGCCAATCGCGCCTCCACCAGCCAGGCTCCAACGTCTGGCCAGGAGGCGGAGGAGAGCACTAGGCGCGAACCAGACGCTCCTCCGACAGAGGATGCGGACAGGCTGTCTGCCACAAATTCTGAAGTGGAGAGTGCCATGAACCATAGGCGTCGCCGGACAGTTCTACGCGACGCTTGTTTCTCCCAAGAGGCTTTAGATGACTTTAATTCGGGAGATGTGTACCTCCGTGCCGCTCAAAGTGGTTTAGCCAGAGCCACGGAGCAGTATGTAAAAGACATATGGGTAAGAAAATTTTGGTCAAATATATATATACCAGTAGCCCCCGAGACTTGAAACAGTTAAAGTAACTGATTTAAGGATCATTTAATATGCAGGTTCTTACAGAGAAGAACACCGTACTGTCCCAGGAGCTGGAAAAGTGCAAGGCCCAACTAGAGGCCGCACTGGCCGCAACAGGGGAGCCCAAAGGGACCCCCTCAGGTAAGATACACTTCGAAAGATTAGTGTTGTGCGGTTTGGGTGCAAATCTGACAAGTGATATTTGCATTTGGCGCCGGATTTGATCCGGAAAAGAAACAACTCTTATGCCGGCTAAAGGCCGGTGAGAGTACGTTGACAAAGGTGAGGCGAGAGAAGAATGACCTTCAGGATGCCAACACCAAGCTGGACGTCGAACTTAAAGACGTTCGTGGCCAGCTATTGGATTCCACGAAGGAGAATCGGTGGCTTCGCGCGACATATTTAGTAAGTGCTTGAACGAACTTTGAAAAAAGAGTTCGGCGAGGAAGTCGACTAACAGAGTATTGTCTGTAGGTATGCTCATAGGTCATCCTGCAGAGGAGATGCCAGGTTCTACGGGTGACCTTCTTCCCGAACTCCTGCAACTACACGAGCGAATTCGGCAGGTAATGCAAGGCGTTGCCCAAGCCTTATGGCCATCCCACTCCATGCCCGAGGGCCTTGGAGAGCTTGCGGAGAAGCTGAAGGGAGCTCGGCGGCGCTTCCGGTTGTGGAAGATATCAGCCTGCTGACAAGGTGCTAGGGAGGCCTGGGCCATGGTGAAGACCCGTTTTTCGAGGTTTGGCCCAAACCACATGGCCGAGGTCGGACTAGTGGGGCCTGACGGGAAGGAGATCCCTGTAAGCTTAGTATACGGCCAAGTAGAGTTGGCCGCGAAGTATTCCCAGCAGGACTGTAAATTAGACAGCCTGTTAGAAGGTATAGAAGAGGAATACGGTCAGTCAGAATGACTATATAAGTTTGAAATGACATGTGTAATGCCTTCTAGCCGGATTGTAGATCGTTTGTCTTTGCCGACCTTTTCGCTTCAACCTCGGGACCTGACGGTCCGGAGTGTGTCCGAATACCGCAACGGTTATATAAGAACCGGGGTATGCGTGGAGACCAGGCGTATGGGTCATTAGTGCTTTATCAGACAAGTGCCCAACTAGTTATGTTATATTACATGGTTAGTAAGAAACATCTTCCAGAGAGAATAGTTCTGTTAAGGGTTCCTTTCGCTGGGGAGGCATGCCCTAAAGTGCATGTCCGGACTGCGTAAAAAGAAGCAGAAAAAGCATCTGGGGGTGCATAAAATTAGTAAAGAGATCATATTTTATTTCACCGACCGAATATTCCCTTAAGAACGCTAGCTTTCGGCTTCACCCAGTCTGAGGTACACATCCGGCTGACCCGGCAGTAACAATCGCAGAGGTGCTCCCTTTACCGCCTAGCCGAACAATCGGGAACGTAGGGGTAAGCACAGGAGCCAGGCAACCCAGCTTGGCCAAAACTTAAGTCATATCGATGCATATAGTGGTGAAGAAAAAGGGTACATGCGGAAGTTTAACACATGTGATGGGCGTGAAGCCCGTATAAATAAGCTTCTGTTAAAGAAGCCCCCAGGTTTAATGAGCACGAGTGGCGCATCACTTGATGAGCCTTTAAGGGCTATAAAAAAAGAGGAGAAGAGGAGAAATAGAAGACGGAAAAATGTAAAAAATGGACAGAGGAAGGAGACGAACACAGAATCCGGTGCTAGGCATAGAATCTTCGAAGGCGGGTGGTATTCCATGGGTTCGGCTCGAGTCGGTTATCCGACGTATCTCGCAGGCGGTACGCTCCACCAGTCAGGACTTGGTCGATTATGAATGGACATTCCCACTTGGGCTTGAGTTTGTCCTTTTTCTTATCCGGCAGGCGTAGAACTAGTTCGCCAATATTGTAATTTTTGGCCTGTACTTCTCTGCCTTGATATCTCCGAGCCTGCTGTTGATAGAATGCGGAACGGGCTTTTGCCACGTCGTACTCCTCCTCCAAGGCGTCCAAGTTGTCCTGCCGATCGAGCTCGGCTTCTCTTTCTTCGTACATATGCACTCGAGGTGAGTCATGAATTATGTCGCAGGGCAGAACTGCCTCTGCGCCGTACACCATAAAGAATGGTGTGTATCCAGTGGTACGATTCAGCGTGGTCCGCAGCCCCCGGAGTACGGAGTCGAGCTCCTCTACCCAGTGCGTGTTAGATTCCTTCAGGGACCGCACTAGTCTGGGTTTAATGCCGCTCATGATAAGACCATTTGCATGTTTGACCTGGCCGTTGGTTTGTGGGTGATAGACGGAGGCATAATCGAGCTTAATGCCCATGTTTTTGCACCAGAGTTTTACCTCGTCGGCTGTAAAGTTTGTACCGTTATCGTTTATGATGCTGTGGGGGACGCCGTAACGGTGTACTACCCCGGATATGAAGTCTATCACCGGTTCGGATTCGGCCGTTTTAACAGGCTTGGCTTCTATCCATTTGGTGAACTTATCCACCATGACCAGTAAGTATTTTTTCTTATGGGTCCCCCCTTTGAGGGGTCCGACCATGTCAAGCCCCCAGACCGCAAAGGGCCAGGTGATGGGGATAGTTTGGAGTGCGGTGGGTGGCATATGGCTTTGGTTGGCAAAAAGTTGGCAACCAACGCATCGTTGGACTAAGTCCTGAGCGTCTGCCCGGGCCGTCGGCCAATAAAAGCCTGTACGTAAAGCCTTGCTAACAAGGGACTGAGCAGCAGCGTGATGACCACCGAGTCCGGCATGAATTTCAGCCAGAAGGTTCCGCCCTTCCTCTTCGGAGATGCACCTTTGAAGGACTCCGGTAGTGCTTTTCTTATAAAGTTCTCCCTCGTGGACATTGTAGGCTTTAGATCGCCGTACTATACAACGAGCCTCGTTTTGGTCCTCTCGGAGTTCCTGCCTAGCAAGGTAGGCTAGGAATGGTTCTGTCCACGGGGCGATAACCGCCATTATTACATGGGTTGAGGGTGTGATTTCGTTGGCAGAGCCTCCAATTATGTCAAATTGTTCGGCGTCGAGTGGTGCGGCTTGGTCCGGACTGTTATATGCGGGTTCCCCCTCCCATGCTACGGATGGCTTGAACAATCTTTCCAAAAGGATGTTGGGGGGGACTGCATCGCGTTTTGCTCCAATGCGTGCCAGGACATCCGCTGCTTGATTATTTTCTCGGGCTATATGGTGAAACTCTGGCCCTTCGAACCAGGTTGACATTTTTAGGACGACATTGCGGTAGGCTGCCCTTTTTGGATCCTTGGCGTCGAAGTCGCCATTTATTTGGGATATCGCGAGGTTCGAATCCCCGCGTACCTCTAGGCGTTGAATGCCCATGGATACTGCCATCCGGAGACCATGTAGAAGGGCCTCGTATTCGGCTGCATTGTTGGAGTCCGTGTACATAATTTGGAGTACATATTGGACTGTGTCTCCTGTGGGGGACGTCAAAATGACGCCAGCCCCCAGTCTGACCAACATTTTGGAGCCGTCGAAATGCATGATCCAGTTTGAGTATGTGTCGTACTCTTTAGGGAGTTCGGCCTCCGTCCATTCTGCGACGAAGTCGGCCAAAACTTGCGATTTGATAGCTCGCTGTGGCTTATAGGTTATATCAAACGGGAGGAGCTCAATGGCCCATTTTGTGATCCGGCCCGTTGCATCGCGGTTGTTGATAATGTCATTGACTGGTACTTCCGAGGCTATTGTAATTGAACACTCTTGAAAGTAGTGTCATAGCTTCCGGGATGCCATGAATACCGCGTATGCAATCTTTTGATAATGCGGGTACCGTGATTTGCATGGAGTGAGGACAGTGGACACGTAGTATACCGGCCTTTGAAGGGGGAATTTGTGTCCGTCCGTTTCCCGCTCGACGACGAGCACTGTGCTGACAGCTTGATGGGTTGCCGCGATGTACAATAGCATTGGCTCACCGGTGTTTGGCGCGGCCAGGACTGGGTTTGTTGCCAATATGGCTTTTATTTCATCGAGTCCGGCCGTGACAGTATCCGTCCACTAGAAGTGTTCGGTTCACCGAAGAAGGCGATAAAGGGGGAGTGCCTTTTCTCCCAAGCGGGAGATGAAGCGGCTTAGAGCCGCCACGCATCCGGTTAATTTCTGTATTTGTTTGAGGTCCTTTGGGACATCCAATTGTGACAAAGCTCGTATCTTTGCTGGATTTGCTTCAATTCCTCTACCGGAAACAATGAAGCCTAAGAGCTTTCCGGCTGGAACGCCGAAAACGCATTTCTCCGGGTTGAGCTTGATGTCGTATTTTTGGAGGTTATCGAATGTAAGCCTCAAGTCGTCTATTAAAGATTCCACGTGTTTTGATTTGATGACCACATCATCCACATACGCCTCCACTGTTTTGCCGATCTGGTTTGCCAGACATGTCTGTATCATGCGCTGATATGTTGCGCCGGCGTTTTTCAGCCCGAAGGGCATTGTGTTGAAGAAGAATGGGTCGTATGGTGTGATGAATGCTGTTGCGGCTTGGTCTGATTCTGCCATCTTGATTTGATGGTAACCGGAGTATGCGTCGAGGAAACACAACGAATCGTGTCCTACGGTGGCGTCGATAATTTGATCGATACGGGGGAGGGGGAAGGGATCTTTTGGGAAGGCCTTGTTAAGGTCTTTAAAATCAACACACAGGCGCCAGGATTTGTCCTTCTTTGGTACCATCACCAGGTTTGCTAGCCAGTCTGGATGTTTTATGTCTCTGATGAATCCGGCCTCAAATAACTTGGCTAGCTCCTCTCCCATAGCCTGTCTCTTCGGTTCGGAAAAGCGCCGAAGGGCTTGTTTAATAGGTTTGAATCCTTTCAGGATATTTAAGCTGTGTTCGGCCAGCCTGCGTGGGATTCCTGGCATGTCTGAAGGGTGCCAGGCAAAAATGTCCCGGTTCTCTTGTAGGAATTCTCGCAGTGCGGCATCTACATCAGGGTTCAGTCATGCCCCGATGGAAGCTGTTTTATTGGGGTCCGTTGGATGGACCTGGAATTTTACTATTTCGTCTGCTGGCTTGAAGGATGTGGACTTTGATCTGTTGTCGAGTATCACATCATCCCTATTAACCGTGGAGCACAGCGCAGTCAGTTCTTCAGCCGCTAAGGCTTCGGATAGTGCCTCAAGGGCCAATGCGGCTGTCTTGTTTTCGGCGCGGAGTGCTGTGTCCGGATCACTAGCGAGAGTGATAATTTCGTTCGGCCCGGGCATCTTGAGCTTCATGTACCCGTGATGGGGTATTGCTTGGAAGATTGTAAATGCCTCCCGCCCTAGTATAGCGTGGTATCCGCTATTGAACGGGGCCACCTTGAACGTGACCTCTTCGGACCTGTAATTATCCGGCATGCCGAACATCACATCTAGTGTGATTTTTCCTGTGCAGCGCGCTTCCCGACAGGGGATTATTTTTCTGAAGGTTGTGCTGCTTCGCTCGATGCGGTTCTAGTCTATATCCATTTTTTTTGGAGGGTTTCCTCGTAAATGAGGTTCAATCCGCTGCCTCCATCCATGAGTACCTTGGTGAGGCGAAAGCCATCCACTATGGGACTTAGGACCAATGCGGCTGGTGCTCAGGCTGTTTGGAATTTAGGTTCATCACTCGCGTTGAAGGTGATAGCCGTGTCGCTCCATGGGTTTATTGTTGCTACTTGATAGACTTCGGCGAGGCTGCGGAGTGTTCTTTTTCGCATATTATTTGATGCGAAAGTCTCGAAGACTATGAGAACGGTACTGGTGTCCTCGGGCTGGCTTTCCGCGGCCTCCGAAATTAGGAGGTCCTTGCCACTTTTGGCCACCTGTCGGAGTATCCAACATGCTCTAAGGCTGTGAGTTGGTGTGGCGTCCTCTATACTGTGAATTCTACAGGGTCCATCAAGCCACCTTTCCAGTACGGTTCCATGCCCTGTAGAGGGTTTTGGCTTTTTGATATTTAATCCGGGTGTCTTACTATGATGCACCCTCTTAGTTCGGACGGGATTGCTATTCAAGGCCGGATTATCCCAAAATTTTATTTCGGTTTTCCAGGTGCTTTCCATCGCATACTACTTTTGTACTATGGACGCCAAGTCAGCGAAGCGTGTAATATCACGACGACTTATGGCGTTAAGTATTCCCTCGTCCGTGCAATTACTGCAAAAGATTGAAATTGCGTCTCCCTCGCGGCAATCCTTTATCCTGTTCATAACCAGGAGGAATCTGGCCCAGTAATGATGTACTGTTTCCTCGGGCTTTTGCCTGATTTGAGAAAGATCGCTTATGTTCGGGCGGGCGGGGGGCGTTGGATCTGAAACCTCGCCCAATCTAGGATTCGGAGGCCGAAGAGCTTCCGAACTCTGAAGTTCAGAGTCTTGGATGTTGTCCAATGAATCTAGCCCATTGCCTGATTCTAAGCTCAGGTCTTGAGTTATATCCTCCCCTCCGCGGGTATCCGGCTTGGAGGGGTCGGGAATTCGGACGTAGATAGTCCTTAAAATAGATGAAGGGTCACCGCACTGCGCCTCTACCACGGCAACGTGGTGGGTGACTTGGGGAGAGTTAATTTCTCTTAGATCGGGTTTAAGCCCAACCTGGTCGTAATTCGTAGCGACCCCCATGGCAGCCATGCGATCCAAGAGCTCGTTTATGGAAGAGAGCTCCATCGGATCCAGCTGCTCGACAAGCTCCGAGCTGACGTGAAGGTTGCTTTCGATGACCCGAGAGGTCACCGTCGGCACAACGGCCGAACAGGCGGTCATGAGAAAACCACCTAGCCGGAGGGTTTGGCCGACAGCCAAGGCTCCTTTAGTAACGGTGCCGTCTTTAAAGACGGGAAGAGGCATCCTTCCTAATAGTGACGGCACAGAGGAACTCTCAATGAAAGCACCAATGTCGGTGTCAAAACCGGCTGATCTCGGATAGGGGGTCCCGAACTGTGTGTCAAGGCCGGATGGTAACATGAGACAAGGGACACGATGTTTTTACCCAGGTTCGGCCCTCTCGATGGAGGTAATACCCTACTCCTGCTTGATTAATATTGATGATATGGGTAGTACAAGAGTAGATCTACCACGAGATCAAGGAGGCTAAACCCTAGAAGCTTGCCTATGGTATGATTGTGTATGAAGATGATTGTCCTACGGACTACAACCCTCCGGTTTATATAGACACCGGATAGGATTAGGGTTACACAGAGTCGGTTACAATGGTAGGAGATCTTGAATATCTGCATCGCCAAGCTTGCCTTCCACGCGAAGGAAAGTCCCTTCCGGACACGGGACAAAGTCTTATATCTTGTATCTTCATAGCCCAGGAGTCCGGCGAAGGTATAGTTCGGCTACCCGAACACCCCCTAATCCAGGACTCCCTCACCCTCTATCAAGCGGGCGCCCTCTAGGACATCCTCAAAATATTGCTCCGGCATGCGACAGTCCTTGCCCCCGGGTGGGCTTTTCGCTGCAACATCGGCAGCCTTCATTTTTGCCCAGTACGTCTTGATGCGGGCAAAGGCCAGCCGTGCACCTTCAATGCACGCCGACCGCTTAACGACGTCGATACGCGGCACCGCATCAACAAGTCGCTGCACCAAACCGAAATAACTATTCATAATTGGCTCAGTTGGCCACAGTCGAACCACGACTTCCTTCATGGCAGCTCCGGACACCTTGTGGAGCTCGGCCCACTGGGCCATTTGTTCGTTCAGCAATGGCGGATGCTCTGGCACATTGAACTGTGACCAGAAAAGCTTCTCCACTGCACGTCCGTCTTGCACTTGGTAAAACTGCTCCGCATCGGCGGCACTCTTCGGCAGGTCCAAAAATGAGTCTGGACAACTCCACAATTGATTAAGCAGGGCATACTTCGGGTCACCGAATTTAGTCTGTAATAGAAAGGGCTTACCAGCCGCTATCTCCCCAACTTGACGAATCTCCTCCCGAGCTGCTCTAGACTCGGACCGTGCCTCTCGCGCTTTTTGTAAAGCCTTGTTGAGTTCAGCTGCCTTGGCTTTGTTATCCTTCTCGAGTAATTCACATTGGCCAGTGGCATCCTTTAGCTCTCGCGCCATGGTAGATATTCTCTCCTCGCACTGGCGTCGAGCGGCTTGTTCGGCCTTTAAATCAGCAGCTGCCTTCTTGACAGCCGCATTGCTCACTCTGGCTTGCTCCTTGGCTCGGGCAAGTTCCGCCCAAAGGGTCTCAACCGCAGCAGCACCATATGCAATTATGCATGCCCTAGTATATAATTCTTAGCTTCATGCTCATATTATTATACATGCATGAGCTGACTGCCCCAAAACATACCTTGTGCCACGTCGAACCGCCTGTTAACAAGAGTAATGTCCTCATCCGCTAACTCAAGCTTCGGCTTTAAATCTGCAACTTCTGCAACATGGGCAGTCGTCATTGACATAATAGCCTGTTTTCAAATTAATCATGTCATTTCCTGAGCATATGTTTTTCATCCTCTGATTGCCTCCCTATGGAAGCCGACCAGAATGTCAGGGGCTCCTATCTATGTACGGGTGCATCCTGCATGTAAAGCACGGTTAAGATATTGCATTACATACCTCGAAGCCTCTTAGTAGGCCCGTGAAGGCCTCATTAATTCAGTCCGCTTCTTGCGGACAGAATCCTCTCAACTACCGTACCCATTAAGGTACGACGTTCCTTTGAGACGGACGCATTTTGCAGCATGTCCATCAATGTATCCGGCGCCTCCGGATTCCTGGAAGCGGCTGCGATACGAACCCCCTTCAAAGGGATATGTTTACTCGCCCTAGAGTCATCTCCGCTGTAAACCGGATAGTCCGGTGCCTTTATTGTTGGTCCCCGTAGCGGCTGCACACCCCGGACCCTTGACAACCGAATTATCACCTTCGGGCGCTGCCTTCATTGCCCCTCGCACCACTTGATGATCGGGGGAGACCCTCCGGGACGACACCTCGAGGTCGTCCGCCCTGAGGGGGAGGAAGCATGTGGAGGTGTCTCACTTTCCATCATCTGTAGAAGCAGGTCACCCGAGAAGGAGGACTGTTGAGGAAGACTGCGGGCCGGATTGCAAACATATATTAAAGGTGTTACCCTTGTAACCTAAAAAGAACAAGATATGTTTAGAATACCCTTGTTCACTTACGATTCAGTGAAAGGCTTGTCCTTACGGAGAAACTGTGCGACAACATCGCCTTCCAAACCCGAACCATCTGACGGGGACATCTTCCCTCTCTTGGGAGCCTCCACCTCCAAATCTTCGGAGGCGGTCCTTTCCTTACCATGGGGAGAAGGGATATCAGCTTCTTCTTCCCCTTCATCTTCGGAAGAGGGAGTTCCGGTCTCCCCGGACATAGCGTCCGGTGTACCTTTAGAGTGGAGGCCACCTTGGGCCTTTTTGCTCTCCTCTTTGTCCTCCTTCGACGGCACTTGATTCGGCGCGGGCCAGCATCCTTGTCAACACAGGATCAGCTTAGTCTTCGGTAAGTGGAGCCGAACACCTAATTCGTTCTGCTTTCTTTATCCATCCCTGGTTGAAGATAGGTTTCTCATTATATTGATACGGGATAATCAGCTAAGCTGTGTTCAGGAATCGAGTGCTTACCGAGTTATCCGGATGGTTGTTGTCGAAGCCGATGTCCTCGGTTGTGTCCGGCCACTGCTTTCGGGTCCCGAAGAATAACTTCCACATCCCTTTGTGTGTTGTGCCGAAGAAGTGTTGAAGGGTCCGTGGTCCTTCTGGATTAAACTCCCACATGCGGAGAGGCTGCCGTTGGCACGGTAGGACCCGACGGACTAGCATTACCTGGATCACGTTGATGAGGTCGGTGTCCTTTTCAAGAAGGCTATGGATACGGCTTTGTAGCATTTTCACTTCATTAGTTGATCCACAATCCAGGCCCTTATTAATCCATGATGCGAGTCGCAAAGGAGGGCCAGATCGGAACGCAGGTATAGCCGCCCACTTGGTACCGCGGAGTTCAGTAATATAAAACCACTCCCGCTGCCATAGGTTGGAAGTTTCCGTGAGGGAGCCCTTTGGCCAAAGAGTATTGGCGAGTTTTCTCACCATAGCACTGCCACACTCCGCTTGCTCCCCGTCGACTACCTTCGGCTTCACATTAAAGGTCTTGAGCCATAAGCCGAAGTGTGGGGGAATGCGGAGAAAGGCCTCGCACATGACAATGAACACCGAGATGTGAAGAAAGGAGTCCAGAGCCAGATCATGAAAATCTAGCATGTAATAGAACATGAGACCACGAACGAAGGGGTGGAGAGAGAACCCTAGCCCCCGGAGGAAGTGCGAGATGAATACGACCCTCTCGCTGGATATGGGTGTAGGAATAACTTGCCCCTTAGCAGGGAGCCTGTGGAGGATTTCCGCGGTCAGGTATCTTGCCGCCCGGAGCTTTGCGATATCCTCCTTTGTGATAGAGGAGGCCACCCACCAGCCTTGAGGGCTGGGTCCGGACATGGCTGGGAGGCTTGGAGTGATTAAGTTGAAACCTAGGTGCTGGAACTCGAGGTTAGAAAGGTTGAGGAAGAGGAAGGCGTAGAGGAGAAAGACGGGCATGTGCCCCTTTATAAAGGCGATGAATATCGAACGCCTCCTCATGGGCCCTAAAACTTGTCTATTCCCAAGGAATCATGCCAACGGGGCGGTTGGATTACCCATGCCCGTATTGATGAGAATCCCGCAATAAGGGGACACGATCTCTGCTTCGACAAGACGTGCCAATAAAACTGCATCTTGAAACATGGAGCGGGAGGCTAAAAACGGTTTGAAATAATAACCGAGCAGTGACGTGATGTCACGCTACAAAAGTTGTCAGTAGATTGGACTCGTGAAATATTATACTCTTTGTGCGTGTGTGTGTGTGTGTGTGTGTGTGTGTGTGGTACATGTTTTGCAGAGCCGGACACGTTTTCTATGTTCAATGGCTGTTTTGAAGTATTCGAAGGAGGAACCCGCCTTGCAGTGCCGAAGACAATCTGCGCACCGGACACATCTTCGTTGAAGCCTGGTTCAGGGGCTACTGAGGGAGTCCTGGATTAAGGGGTCCTCGGGCGTCCGGACTATGTAACATGGGCCGGACTAATGGGCTATAAAGATACAAGACAGAACACTTCTTCCAGTGTCCGGATGGGACTCTCCTTTGCGTGGATGGCAAGCTTGGCGTTCGGATATGTAGGTTCCTTCCTTTTGTAAACTGACTCTGTACAACCCTAGGCCCCTCCAGTGTCTATATAAACCGGAGGGTTTAGTCTATAGAGGCAATCATAATCATACAGGCTGGACATCTAGGGTTTAGCCATTACGATCTCGTGGTAGATCAACTTTTGTAATCCTCATATTCATCAAGATCAATCAAGCAGGAAGTAGGGTATTACCTCCGTCAAGAGGGCCCGAACCTGGGTAAACATCGTGTCCCCCGTCTCCTGTTACCATCGACCCTAAGCGCACAGTTTGGGACTCCCTACCTGAGATCCGCCGGTTTGACACCGACAGTGGGCGTGACCGGTAGTACATCAATGCGGATGTATGCCGCCGTTATTGGGAGAAGAGGACGCCCCTCCCGTGGAGCGACGAGCACCTCCCCAATAACTGGCATCTCTCCGCCGACCGGGTGCCGATCCTGCCGGTCCCGACGAGTGGCCGTGCGCGCCGCGAGGAGATCCATCACCGCCGCCGCCTCCTGCCAGACGACCTATACTACAACCCCAGGTACGCGTCCGACTTCGACCTACGGGACACATGGTTCCGGGACAAGCACGACACGCGGCGTGCCTCTTTCTTTGTCGGCGCCTCGTCGGGGCCGCGGCGGCCACGTCGAGAGCGTGCAGCGGCTGCTCCCCAAGTGCGCGAGCATACGCAGGTGCGCGACCTCACGCCCACGTCGTCGCCTTCACCATCTCTGTCGCCACCACCACCTCCTCACATGACAGCGGAGGAGGAGGCTCGGCTCGTGCAGCGTGTCATGGAGGACTCCATGAACACGCACGATGAGCGCCAATGGGAGGGCCTCGAGGAGATGATGGCCCTCTCTGCGACCGGCGACATCGCCACCCCAGAGCTGGAGATGGTGAGGACAGAGGAAGTGATGGAGGAGACCATGGCCGCGCTCCACCCGGGCCTGGTGGGCAAGCAGTGGAGCTGGCCGTGCATGGCTCCAGAGATGGCCGACGCCATGGAAGGCGTGAACTGGTGCCCGACGCCGCGACGGTCACCGGAGCGGGAGGCGTCGCTACGGGAGGAGGTGATGCAGGCACCTCCCGCCTTCCAGCCCGCCGCCGTGTACCACGCATCACCATCCCACCTCTGGACGCCACTGGACTATGTCGACCTCGTCAGCAACGACGATGACAACGGCGGCCACTAAGAAGACGGCCACGACCACGGCATCGACGGGCAGGAGCGCGCGGGCGGCGGATTTCTTTTGTTTTTTATGTTAATTATGTCTATATTAATTATGTTAACTGTGGAACTGGGCCGTTTTGTGGCCGTGATGGTTAATTATGCTTTATGTTTTTATGTTTGCGTTTATTTTATTTTATTTTATTCTGCATTTTTTTTAGTTTTTGCATTTTTTTAATCACGTCCACCCCGGACATGATTTGGGGTGCAGTCCCGCGTTGGACGCACTGACAACCCAACGGCCGTAAGCGGACATGGGCGACCCCATTGCCGCCCCAAACGGACGAAAACAGGCCAAACTGGACGTCCTTTTGGGGTCGTGCGATGGAGTTGGCCTAATGCAGGGACCCTAGATGCATGCAATCAAACAACTTGCAGATGTCGCATATGAGGCTGTTTTTTTAGAACCAAGCTGAGTTGAGATGTGTACGCAACGCAACTACTATTCAGTACTAGAACCAAACACACCCATAATGAACTGGTGTGACGCCCGGATAATTAAACTACAGTAATCCCATGTTAATGATGCCATGTCACCATGGTTACTGTTGTTAATCTCGGGTTAGTTCAAAACTGATTCAAATTCAAATTTGAATTTAAGTCAAACAATAAAAGTTTCCAAACATTAAAACTAAAATGCTATAAACGTGTCCAATAGTTCATGGGTAATAATGGTGGAGAAATCACATTTTTAAAACAAGTTTAAATGCTCAAAAGTAATTAACACAGTGGCTAAAACAATTAAATTAATGACTTTTGTATTTTATAAAATCCTAAACTAATTCATTTGGAAGTCAAGCTTTTTATGGCAGAGGCTTAATTTACAACACTAATTTAGGCTCTAATTATTTATCATAATAGAGTTAAAATAAATTGGAAGTTAAGAGAAAACAGAAAGGAAAATAAATAAAAAGGTAAAACAAAAAAAGGACCCCCCCCCTCACTAGGCTTCGGCCCAGCAGGCCACCAGGCCGCCTAGCCGGCCCAACCGGCCACCCCCCCTCGCTCCACATAACCCTCACTCCACCCGGTCAAACCCTAGCCCATTACCCACTTCCCCCAAGACGCTCGCCCCCCTCCATCGATCCAATCTGGATCGGGGCACGAACCACCCCCACCGCTCGATGCCATGCGCCGCAACACCGCCGCCCGAGGACCTCACCGGATCCCGTCGTTCGCTGGACCCTCCCCTCCCCCCCGCCGGATTGCCTCCCCATCGTCGTCGTCCCCGTCGACCTCCTCGACACCCGCTGCCCCGTGCCCTACACTACCGCCGTGAGCCTCGACCTCTCCTCTCCTCCTCTGTCGCATGCCCTCCGTCGCGGCTCTCCGCTCCCGCGTCGTAGCTCGCGACCGCTGCCGCTACCGTGGCCGTGCTCCTCAAGACCCTGCCCCGCGCCCGCCGATCACGCGCTCAGCCCCTCGCCGCTGCTCGCGCGCACTTCCCCGCGCAACCCCCCGCGCTGCCATCCACCTAGCACTACCGCTCACGCGCGCGGTGAACGCGCCCGGCTACACCCGCTGTTTGCCCCGCCGCGGCTCCAACTCCGGTTTGGCCACCGCCCCAACCATGCTCGCAGCCCCGCACAACAGTGCACCCAGCCCGCACGCTGCTGCCGCCGTTCACCGGCCGCGCCCCGCAGCCGCCTCGCTCCCGCTTGATGGCCCTGCTCGCCCCTGCTGCTACGCGTCGCTAGCTCTGCCTCCTACCCTGCACTGCCCTGCCTCGCCGGGCCTCTTCCCCCTCGCCCAGGCTCGCCGTTGCTCGCCCCCAGTGCCTCCGTTGAGCTCACCCCTCGCACACAGGGCTCCCCGAACACGGTCGCGCCCCGCACCGGGCTCGCGCCCCTCCATCCATGGCCCCGCTACACCGCTCGGGGCCGCTAGCGGCCACGACGGCACCGCCCCTTCCCCGTTGCCGCTGCTCCACGCCGGCGCAGCGGCGCCCGTCCCGCTCCTGCCCGGGTGAGGCTCCAGCACGCCCCGGCGCCCGTGATAGCACGCCCGGTGCCCGCTAAGGCCTTTGGCCCAATGACAAACATGGCCCACGCCCAGAACGTTTATTCAACTAAATTAAATTAAAATTAATTAAATTAAATTAATTAATTGTGATTAATAAACCTAATTAATTAATTAACCTATCTACTCAGTTAATTAAACTAATTAACTTGGTTAATTAGATAACAAACTATGACAACTGGGACCCACACGTCAGTTTGACCCAGTCAACGCCCTGTTGACTGCTGACGTCATGTTGACATCATGATGGCGACAACATACACTATTCTGGATAATGTTGATTTAAAATAATTAAATAAATTCTAAAAATAATTAAAACTTTAGAAAAACATAGAAAATATACCGTAGCTTAGATGAAAATGTATTCTACATGAAAGTTGCTCAGAACAATGAGACGAATCCGGATACGCAGCCCGTTCATCCGACACGCATCCCTAGCACCGCAAACACGCAACTTTACTCCTTCGGTACATCTGTTCGAAAATGTGAAACACCGGGAATACTTTCCCGGATGTTTCCCCCCTTCGCAGGTATCACCTACTACCGCGTTTGGGCACCCCTAGCAACGCTCATTGTCATGTCATGCATCATCATGCATATGTTTGTATTATATTTATTGTTTCTTCCCCCTCTTCTCTTGATAGACTCCGAGACCGACGCCGCTGCTACCCAGATCGACTACGGTGTTGACGACCCCTTCTTCTTGTCAGTGCAACCAGGCAAGCCCCTCCCTATGATCACCACATATCGCCTATTCCTTCTCTCTACTGCTTGCATTAGAGTAGTGTAGCATGTTACTGCTTTCGGTTAATCCTATTCTGATGCATAGCCTCTCATTGTTGCTACAGTTATTACCCTTACCTGCAATCCTAAATGCTTAGTATAGGATGCTAGTATTCCATCAGTGGCCCTACACTCTTGTCCGTCTGCCATGCTATACTACTGGCTCCTGATCACTTCGGGAGGTGATCAGGGGCATATGCTATCTACTTTATACTATTACATTACTTATGATATTGTTCGGAGATGGGGGCTGAAGGGGCATGTGGCTCCATCCCGGTAGAGGTGGGCCTGGGTTCTTGATGGCCCCCGACTATTACTTTGTGGCGGAGCGACATGGCAGGTTGAGACCACCTAGGTCAGAGGTGGGCCTGGCCCTGGTCGGCGTTCGTGGTTACATCAATTAACACGCTTACCGAGATCTTGGTATTTGATCTGAGTCTGGCCACTGGCCTATATGCACTAACCTACTACACGGGAACAGTTATGGGCACTCGGTGTCGTGGTATCAGCCGAAGCCTTCGTGACGTTAGCGACTGAGCGGCGCGCGCCGTATTGGACTGGAACGCCTGCTCTTGTATAAGGGAGGCTAGGTCTACTTCCGGCCGCGTAGGATTTAGACCGGTGTGCTAACCTCTCATTGTGCATAGGTGGGGCTACGACGTGTTGATCTTCCGAGGCCGGGCATGACCGAGGAAAGTGTGTTCGTCCAAAGGGGATCGAGCGTGTTGGGTAATGTGGTGCACCCCTGCAGGGAAGTTTATATATTCAAATAGCCATGATCTTCGGTAACAGGACGACCCGGAGTTGTACCTTGACCTTATGAAAACTAGAACCGGATACTTAATAAAACACACCCTTCCAGGTGCCAGATACAACCCGGTGGTCGCTCTCTAACAGGGCGACGAGGATAGGATCGCCAGGTAGGAGTATGCTATACGATGCTACTTGGTGAACTTACCATCTACTCTCTTCTACATGCTGCATGATGGAGGCTGCCAGAAGCGTAGTCTTCGATAGGATTAGCTATCCCCCTCTTATTCTGTCATTCTATAGTTCAGTCCACCGACATTGCCCATTTACATAGATACCCATGCATATGTAGTGTAGATCCTTACTTGCGAGTACTTTGGATCAGTACTCACGGCTGCTTTTCTCCCTCATTCCCCCCTTTCCATTCTACCTGGTTGTCGCAACCAGATGCTGGAGCCCAGGAGCCAGACGCCGCTGTCGACGACGACTCCTACTACACCGGAGGTGCCTACTACGTGCAGGCCGCCGCCGACGACCAGAAGTAGTTTAGGAGGATCCAAGGCAGGAGGCATGCGCCTCTTTTGATCTGCATCCCAGTTTGTGCTAGCCATCTTATGGCACCTTGTTTAACTTATGTCTGTACTCAGATATTGTTGCTTCCGCTGACTCGTCTATGATCGAGCACTTGTACTCGAGCCCTCTAGGCCCCTGGCTTGTATTATGATGCTTGTATGGTTTATTTATGTTTTTAGAGTTGTGTTGTGATATCTTCCCGTGAGTCCCTGATCTTGATCGTACACGTTTGTGTGCATGATTAGTGTACGATTGTATCGGGAACGTCACAAGTTGGTATCAGAGCCGATTGCCTGTAAGAATACCCCTTAAACACTCCTTGGCCGAAGTTGAGTCTAGTCGATGAAAATTGTTTTACTAGCTTGGCTGTGCGGCCCATGGGCCCACGTCGCCATTGGGTGGTATTAGCATTTTTTTATTCCTCGTCTATACTCTGGGACTCTGATCTCTCTTCTATTCGGGTTAAATGAATTTTTATAAAATCTAACATTAGGATCTCGTGATCACTTCACCCGGAGAGCACCTTATTACCGATGATCGTCTGTTGCACCAGAAGATTCCGAGGTTACTCTAGGATGTTCTCCCGAGACACTTGTACACACCGCCTTTGCAAACTAACTACCATTGTTATATCCTTATTGATAACTGCATACACCTGCCATTCTTACATTCAATCCCATTGATCTTGTTATTACAAGATGCCCCGAACTGCTCTCCGTTGTTCTGAGAATCCTTTGAGCTTACTGCCTTGCAGTTCCTTGTCACCTGAATACCCCTACGGATAATTTTGTGCACATATCGAGTATCCGCTCATCCTCAGTTGATTCATGTATTTCACAAAAGTCTTCGTAATACCATTCGTTCTTCTGAAAATCCTCAACAGCCTATCGTTCTTGAATTTCTTGCTTGCTTGCATTTTGGTTAATACCATAAGTCTACTGATCTTATTGTCATCCTTTGTCATTATCATTTTGAGTCCGTTGATACAATATGTTGCAACTACTCGCAATCCTCAATCAGATCCTAGAATCGGCTCAGACGTCATTTTAACATGTGTTGGATCTCGACCAATCTAATCGCCATCGATTGTACCCCTAAGGCTATTCTACCTATCCATCCCTAATCAAAGCATTGCTTTTGATCCCTTGTCTTGGAATTCATAATTCCTTTGCAATTGAGCTTTGAGTTGTTAGTTATTCCTATAATCCGATGCCTTTGCATTCTTTCTTCCTCCGATTGAGTACCGATAATCACCTCAGCTCCGTTGTAGACCACAAGACCCCTTGTTGGATAATTATCCGACAATGTCATCCACATTCAAGATTCTTGTGAGCCTTTCCTCAAATACATAATGCCTTTGGTAAATTGTATCCTCTGCTTTCTCAACCATGCTCTACTGTCGAGCTGGTATAATTTACTCCTGAAGTTTGTGTAATATGTTTCTAAGATGCCCCGATGGGTTGAACGTATGCCTTTCTTAATCTATGTGAACCCGAAAACTTCTATGGGTCATACTCTACTAGTGTTATACTGGGTAAAATTTCAACACTAGAACCTCCTCGAAAGTGAGAAGTGAATGAAATATTATGCATTGGAGAAGTGGGAGTCGACCTTGAACCGTTGTGTTCATGCCCACAGACACGATGTGGAACTTATCATGAAAGCTTCTTGCAAGAATATTTAATCATTTGAATAATTCTTCCGATATCGTAAATTGGATCCCTTGTAGTTATGTTTCCGACCATGCTAACCTTATTCAATATATCTAAAAGGAAACCATTCCATTGCCTCGTCTATTCTAACAAGATTAAAGTATCTGCTATCCCAAGTCAACGCTCCAATTCACTTTATATTCTGATTTGCTTTCGAGTATACCCTCTGGTATCTTGATAATATCATGGAACTACATAACTTCTTATGAGTTTCTTCATCAACTATTAATTTTGTCGATTCCAATCCACCCCCGGATTCCGAGTTAATAGTCACTCGAGAACACCGATAAGTGAATCGATTCCGCACTCCGATTCCATAACTCTAAGTATTTTTTGTTGTTTGTGAGTTAATAATCATTTAAGTCATTCCTAGCCTGATTGGCTATATCATTAGCGTGCTAATTTTTAACTATGCTACCGAAGCACAAATTTTGACGATGAGCTATGCTTATGTCCATTTTCCTCATCATATCATTTCACCTTGAACAGCAAGCTTGATTTTCGAGTTTGTGTCGTACCCATGGTTTGTTTCATCATTCCTTTGACTTTGTGTCGTCGCTGATTGATTACATCTTCATGAAATCTCTCGACAAATGTGTCGTGATCATCATCAATCTTATGAGCTCTTCCAGAATATCAGTCAAATTTTTGATGAGAAATACCATCCTTGCCCTCGATGATTTGTATTAACACCGACCACTTGATTGCCATCCGTTCAACACAAACTTGTTCATGTTTTGTGTTATACCTTGAGATCCTTGCTATCCAGCATTTGTTCATCTTTACCTTGGGGTATTACCATCTTTTATGTCAAGAATGTCGTGAGAATTTCACCACCTCTTAAGAATTCTTGATACAGGTGATACCTTTTTCCAGATCCGTTCATTCCTTGGTCTCCGTGTTATTTCTAACCGGAAAACCCACAGTCAAACTATGATGTGCGACTTCAAAACTTCGATATTTCATTCTTAGACCATTGGTTATCGAACCACCATTCTAACATTGATCATGCTACTTAAGCACATATTTCGGGTGCACCTTTCAACCAATGTTTAATTGTGTATGTTTTCCTCAAGCATACATCATTTGATCTGACTAATGTTATCTCCTAGTTCACATAATTGTGGAAATCCATCTTTTGGAAGTCTCGATGAATTGTCGCTGAGTTCATCAGCTACCACCTTATCCCTTCATTGTTTTAATGATGAGCTTTTGTTTCGGAACCCGCTTTCGTAGTAATTTCCCCAGAATCTTACAATGTCGTCTCGTTAATTTGTTTTGCACCTTTTCTTCTCAGGCATACTGAGTCTGAGGTATCCTAACGCCAACCAAATTTGAATCTCGATCAGATATGATGGTTGGAACATTTTTCCAAGAGTTATAACACTGGTCTTTTCTGAACCGGTAAGGTGATGGCATGCCCAGCACACCTGGTCGGATGACCTGCCATTATAGTTTCCTTATTAGCAAGGTTATCCATTCTTCCATGAGGAAATTGTAAGACTTATTCTACAAGTTATTCCTGATGGATCCTTTGTGTTTCCAAAGTGTAATCTTCACCTGTTGACCGTGTCCATGCTATCTCGAAGCATGTATGTGGTACTCCGATTTTCAATAAGAGCATTGAAAGCGCAATGCTAAGTTTTCTTTATCCATTATCCAATCATCGTTGTATGAGAAATGCCATGAAAATTCCTCTCCCATTACCTAAATGGTTTTCTATTTTCTATCCTGTCATGGATATCGTACTCTGCTTGTCCTTGGGAAGGATATACCCCTGGAATATGTGTTTTAACACATTTTCCTTTCCATTGTTCTGTTTAATCTGATAATCATATTTTCCTTTCCATTGTTTGGTTTAACCTTTCTTGTGATCTATATGATCTAAGCAGTAATATTCTCCTGCTTATGTAAACCCCTCGTTGTACAATTATGTCAGCAAGACCCTGTTACTATTGTTGATGACATTCCGGTAGCCAGCGATGGACGAGAACTTTGCCTATTGGTCCGCCTCGCTCAACGAGCAGGAATATGGTTCTCTTTGTCCCTCGCCCTTGGTACCGACATTGTTGGCGACATAACTGACAGACTATTTTCTGACATGCCTTGCTATCATGGCCATGCAAGATGACATCACCCTCCCTATTTTTAAACCACATGGTGGGCCCATAACTCATATTTCCATAGGATCGAAACCAGACTCTCCTATACACCCCCGGTTTCCAAAGTTAATTCCTCGCACTTGGCCTCGTATATGATTCACGAGCCACCTTCCGAGGGATCATCAATTCTAGAATCAGACACAATACTTATTCCCATTGCTTTGAACCCCTTTTCACGCCTTGTTTCAGGCATCGAACGATCGCCTGCCCGCTCGAAACTTCCCATGATAGCTCCTTACTTTGCTCTCGATATTTTCGTAAGTTTCAATTCGAGAGTTACTTCCGCCACCTTCCTCGATGTCATCGACCAGATAGTTGACCTTGTAGAGGTCTGTTCTCCCGGAATGCCCACCCTTTATTCTTTCATAAGTGTGATGGAGTTCCTGAAGAAAGGACACCGAATTCATCGTGATGACCTGAAGCAGAGAAATGAAGACATCAATGTATTGGACGGGCCTCTTCGAGAAGAGCAAGCCAGGATGAGAAGACCCGCTAGATTCGTAACCAAACCTTCCCCCTTTCACTACATCTTAAATCTCGGGACGAGATTTCTTGTAGTGGAGGAGAATTGTGACGCCCGGATAATTAGGCTACAATAATCCCACGTTAATGATGTCATGTCACCACGGTTACTGTTGTTAATCTCGCGTTAGTTCAAAACCGATTCTAGTTCAAATTTGAATTTAAATCAAACAATAAAAGTTTCCAAACATTAAAACTAAAATGCTCTAAACGTGTCCAATAGTTCATGGGTAATAATGGTGGAGAAACCACATTTTCAAAACATGTTTAAATGGTCAAAAGTAGTTAACACAGTGGCTAAAACAATTAAATAAATGACTTTTGTATTTTATAAAATCCTAAACTAATTCATTGGAAGTCAAGCTTTTTATGGCAGAGGCTTAATTTACAACACTAATTTAGGCTCTAATTATTTATCTTAATAGAGTTAAAATAAATTGGAAGTTAAGAGAAAACAGAAAAGAAAATAAATAAAAAGGTAAATGATAAAACAATAAAACAAACGGAACCCCCCCCTCACTTGGCTTCAGCCTAGCAGGCCACCAGGCCGCCTAGCTGGCCCAACCGGTCACCCCCCTTCCCCGCTCCACATAACCCCCACTCCACCCGGTCAAACCCTAGCCCACTACCCACTTCCCCCACGACGCTCGCCCCCTCCCCTGATCCGATCTGGATCGGGGCACGAACCGCCCCCCACCGCTCGCTGCCATGTGTCGCACCACCGCCACCCGAGGACCTCACTGAGCCCGCCGTTCGCTCGACCTTCCCGCCGGACTGCCTCCCCATCGCCGTCGTCCCCGTCGACCTCCTCGACACCCGCTGTCCCGTGCCCTACATTACTGATACGTCTCCAACGTATCTATAATTTTTTATTGCTCCATGCTATATTATCTACTGTTTTGGACAAAATTGGGCTTTATTATTCACTTTTATATTATTTTTGAGACTAACCTATTAGCCGGAGGCCCAGCCCAGAATTGCTGTTGTTTTTGCCTATTTAAGAGTTTTGAAGAAACGGAATATCAAACTGAGTCCAAATAGAATGAAACCTTCGGGAACATGATTTTCTCACCGAATATGATCCAGGAGACTTGGACCCTACGTCAAGAAAGAAAGGAGGGAGGCACGAGGTAGGGGGCGCGCCCTCACCCTCGTGGGCCCCCTGTTGCTCCACCGACGTACTCCTTCCTTCTTTATATACCATCGAGGATAACAAGATGGGGTTTTTATCATATTGCATGAATTTATCCCTCTACATCATGTCATCTTGCTTAAGGTGTTACTCTGTTTTCTTGAACTTAATACTCTAGATGCATGATGGATAGCGGTCGATGAGTGGAGTAATAGTAGTAGATGCGGGCAGGAGTCGGTCTACTTGTCTCGGACGTGATGCCTATATACATGATCATACCTAGATATTCTCATAACTACGCTCAATTCTGTCAATTGCTCAACAGTAATTCGTTCACCCACCGTAAAATACTTATGCTCTTGAGAGAAGCCACTAGTGAAATCTATGGCCCCCGGGTCTATATTCATCATATTAATCTTCCATTACTTTATTATTGCCTTTGCTTTTTTACTTTGCTTTTATTTTACTTTGCATCTTTATCACAAAAATACCAAAAAATATTATCTATCATATCTATGAGATCTCACTCTCGTAAGTGACCGTGAAGGGATTGACAACCCCTTATCGCGTTGGTTGCGAGGAGTTATTTGTTTTGTGCAAGTACGAGGGACTCGCGCGTAGCCTCCTACTGGATTGATACCTTGGTTCTCAAAAACTGAGGGAAATACTTACGTTACTTTGCTGCATCATCCTTTCCTCTTCAAGGAAATCCAACGCAGTGCTCAAGAGGTAGCAATTACCGCCGTGAGCCTCGACCTCTCCTCTCCTTCTCTGTCGCACGCCCTCCGTCGCAGCTCTCCGCTCCCACGCTGTAGCTCGCGACCGATGCCGCTTCCGTGGCCATGCTCCTCAAGCCCTTGCCCCGCGCCCGCCGATCACGCGCCCAGCCCCTCGCCGCTGCTCGCGCGCACTTGCCCGCGCAAACCCCCGCGCTGCCATCCACCTAGCACCGCCGCTCGCCCTGGCCGCTCACGCGCGTGGTGACCGCGCTCGGCTACACCCGTTGTTTCCCTGCCGCGGCTCCCACTCCGCTTCGGCCACCGCCCCAACCATGCTCGCAGCCCCGCACAACAGCGCGCCCAGCCCGCGCGCTGCTGGCTCCGTTCGCCGACTGCGCCCCGCGACCGCCTCTCTCTCGCTCGATGGCCCTGCTCGCCCCTGCTGCTACGCGACGCTGGCTCCGCCCCTACCCCGCACTGCCCTGCCTCGCCAGGCATCTTCCCCCTCGCCCAGGCTCGCCGTTGCTCGCCCTTAGTGCCTCCGCCAAGCTCACCCCTCGCACACAGGGCTCCCCGAACGAGGTCGTGCCCCGCCCCGGGCTCGCGCTGCTCCGGCCATGGCCCCGCTACACCGCTCGGGGCCGCTAGCGGACACGCCGGCGCCTCCCCTTGTCCACTACCGCTGCTCCACACCGGCGCCCGTCCGGCTCCCGCCCGTGTCAGGCTCCAGCACGCCCCGGCGCCCGTAACCGCACGCCCGGTGCCCGCTAAGGCCTTTGGCCCAATGACAAATGGGGCCCATGCCCAGAACGTTTATTAAAATAAATTAAAATTAAAATTAATTAAATTAAATTAATTAATTGTGATTAATAAAGCTAATTAATTAACTAACCTAACTAATCTATTAATTAAACTAATTAACTTGGTTAATTAGATAACAAACTACGACAACTCGGACCCACACGTCAGTTTGACCCAGTCAACGCCCTTATGACTGCTGATGTCATGCTGACATCATGATGACGTCTGCATACACTATTCTGGATAATGTTGATTTAAAATTATTAAATAAATTCTAAAAATAATTAAAACTTTAGGAAAACATAGAAAATAAATCATAGCTCAAATGAAAATGTTTTCTACGTGAAAGTTGCTCAAAACGACGAGACGAATCCGGATACGCAGCCTGTTCGTCCGCCACACATCCCTAGCATAGCAAACACGCAACTTTCCCTCTCCCGTACATCTTTCCGAAAACGCGAAACACCTAGAATACTTTCCCGGGTGTTTCCCCCCTTTGCCGGTATCACCTACTACCGTGTTTGGGCACCCCTAGCAAAGCTCATTGTCATGTCATGCATATGTTTGCATTATATTTATTGTTTCTTCCCCCTCTTCTCTTGCTAGACTCCGAGACCGATGCCGCTGCTACCCAGATCGACTACGGTGTTGATGACCCCTCCTTCTTGCCAGAGCAACTAGGCAAGCCCCCCTTGATCACCAGATATCGCCTATTCCTTCTCTCTACTGCTTGCATTAGAGTAGTGTAGCATGTTACTGCTTTCGGTTAATCCTATTCTGCTGCATAACCTCTCATTGTTGCTATAGTTGTTACCCTTACCTGCAATCCTAAATGCTTAGTATAGGATGTTGGTATTCCATTAGTGGCCCTACACTCTTGTTCGTCTGCCATGCTATACTACTGGGCCCTGATCACTTCGGGAGGTGATCAGGGGCATATGCTATATACTTTATATTGTTACATTACTTATGATAATGTTCGGGGATGGGGGCTGAAGGGGCAGGTGGCTCCATCCCGGTAGAGGTGGGCCTGGGTTCTCGACGGCCCCGACTGTTACTTTGTGGCGGAGCGACATGGCAGGTTGAGACCACCTAGGTGAGAGGTGGGCCTGGCCCTGGTCGGCGTCCGTGGTTACATCAATTAACACGCTTAACGAGATCTTGGTATTTGATCTGAGTCTGGCCACTGGCCTATACGCACTAACCAACTACGCGGGAACAGTTATGGGCACTCGGCATCGTGGTATCAGCGGAAGCCTTCGTGACATCAGCGACTGAGCGGCGCGTGCCGGATTGGACTGGAACGCCTGCTCTTGTATAAGGGAGGCTAGGTCTGCTTCCGGCCGCGTACGCAACGTGCAGGTGTGCAATGGGAGATGGGCCCAGACCCCTGCGCCATAGGATTTAGACCGGCGTGCTGACCTCTCTGTTGTGCCTAGGTGGGGCTGCGACGTGTTGATCTTCCGAGATCGGGCATGACCCAGGAAAGTTTGTCCGGCCAAAGGGGATCGAGCGCGTTGGGTAATGTGGTGCGCCCCTGCAGGGAAGTTTATCTATTCGAATAGCCGTGATCTTCGGTAACAGGATAATCGGAGTTGTACCTTGACCTTATGACAACTAGAACTGGATACTTAATAAAACACAACCTTCCAAGTGCCAGATACAACCCGGTGGTCGCTCTCTAATAGGGCGACGAGGGGAGGATCGCCGTGTAGGAGTATGCTATACGATGCTACTTGGTGAACTTACCATCTACTCTCTTCTACATGCTGCAAGATGGAGGCTGTCAGAAGCGTAGTCTTTGATTGGATTAGCTATCTCACTCTTATTCTGGCATTATGCAGTTCAGTCCACCGATATTGCCCATTTACACAGATACCCATGCAGATATAATGTAGATCCTTACTTGCGAGTACTTTGGAACAGTACTCACGGTTGTTTTTCTCCCTCATTCCCCTTTTCCATTCTACCTGGTTGTCGCAAGCAGATGCTGGAGCCCAGGAGCCAGACGACACCGTCGACGACGACTCCTACTACACCGGAGGTGCCTACTACATGCAGGCCGCCGCCGTCGACCAGGAGTAGTTTAGGAGGATCCCAGGCAGGAGGTCTGCGCCTCTTTCGATCTGTATCCCAATTTGTGCTAGCCATCTTATGGCACCTTGTTTAACTTATGTCTGTACTCAGATATTGTTGTTTCCGCTGACTCGTCTATGATCGAGCACTTGTATTCGAGCCCTCGAGGCCCCTGGCTTGTATTATGATGCTTGTATGACTTATTTATGCTTTTAGAGTTGTGTTATGATATCTTCTCATGAGTCTCTGATCTTGATCGTACACGCTTGCGTGCATGATTATTGTACGATTGAATCGGGGGCTTCACAACCGGATTACCAAGTTTGGCTGTAGATGCTCTTTGGCCATGAGAGAGTGTAGCGTGGCATGGCATGTGCGGCGGCCCGGCAGGCAGGCCTGCGGGCACCGCCGCACAGGAGACTTCTGGAGTCCGTCCTGCCTGCCCGGCCTCTCGGCATTAATACGATCCTTGATCTAAGGTAACAAGGTAAGTGACCACTCGTAGTACGTATAGTACGTGGTCCTCTTCTGTCCCAAACTGTAGGGTTCAGGTCAGCTTTGGTTAGATTTCTTTCCTTAACGAACCGGAGTTCAAATGGGATGGCGGAGGAAAATAGCATGGTTTAATGGGGCCGCAAAATTCAGACCTTAAAACCCCGATTCATAATGCCTCCGCGCGCTAGTGCTGCAAACACGTGAGGTCCAAGTTAACCCTTGTCAAAAATGCAGTGCTCACACACACCGCGGAGCTGCAGACACATGATGTTAGCTGGTGAGAACACAAAGTATCGCTGTCGCCACAAAATGTCACTCCCTCGCAAGCGGCTACTACAGGAAATATGCACACCCACTAGCCGTACAAAGAGAGTGCAAAACTTGACGACTCCCTCGTACCAAAAAGCGACTGTCCTGTCACCACGGCCACGGAGACACCGTAACGGAAATGGCCACCACGTACAGCACCATCCGTCCCACGTACAGCGTTGGCATCGGATGCCGCGGCCGGGCCGGAAGCGAATCAGGCAGCGACGGGACGGAGGACGTGCATGTGCAGCGATGCAGGCGAAGCAACAGGGCGGGGGACGCGACCGCAAGGGGCCGGCGCCGCGCCATGGCGCCAGGACGCGTGCTGGCGCCGAGCAGCGCGGCCAGAGATCCCTGTAGAACGGTACAACGGGGTCGCTTGGTCGTATCCGTACGCGACCCGTCCCCGTCCCGTCCCGTTGTTCACGGATCGGCGCCTCGACCCTACGGAGTACTCGACAAACTGCGGTTCAAATTTTTACTGCTGCTGCTATACGATGGTGCAGTAATTTGTTGACTGTAGCAGAAGATTTAATTGGCAAAGGGTACTTGGGTTTAAGCAGAAAGATGGTGCAGGCCATCTGACCCCCTGCCTGGCCGACTGCGGCGACCAACAGTGCACGAGTAAAATCGACCCCTCCCTCGGGGTTTTCATTCTCTGAAGCATCCAAGCCTCTGTTCAAGTTGCGAATGCACGCAGTAATAATAACTCACGCAAAGGGTGGAGGCGACAGACAGAAACGGAGTAATTTATCATAGAGAATGTAAGAAGCATTCACGACGAGTAGCTGCATGCACGCGCGCGCTCGATCCTGCTCTAGGCTGCAGGAGCGTCGGATCCCGTGCCGCTGGCAGCGCGCGCACTGTGTTTGCACGAGCCTCTTCTTCAAATTAAATTCCAACCCTGCCGCGATAGTGTAGTGCTACGCTCGTGTAGGGTATTGATATATCGTGAGTACGTACTTGACGTGCAGCGCCACCGCTCGCTCACTGATCACTATCCGCGCGTCGTCGGTGGCGGCCGGCTCCGGCAGTGGTGATGCGATGCGACGCGTGCGCGCAGTCAAGCTGTTGGAGGCCGGAACTGTTTGCGTAGACGTTTTCACGTCAGCTCCAGTGATGGCGCTCGCCGCTGGCCGCTTGGGGTTCTCGAAGATCTGTGCTTCACCCTGCATGGTTTCGTTCGCGTCTGCCCATGGCAGAACTTGCCAAAACCTAATCGAGAAGTTTCTACGTGCTGATTTGATTCGCCTGCTTATCCACGTAAATTGAGTGGGCATGTAGGAGTTTTGCTTCACGTGCCAAAATTGTGATTGCAAAGCTGCATTGCATACTCCCCACTTTGTGTTGTTTCTGAAATTCTGACCCCGTAATGCTCAATGTTTTTTTCCCACCGAAAAGAAGATTGAAGAGAGCTGGATTGCAGCAGGTTGAGCTATGATGGGCCTTGTTTCTGATGGTTTCCAGCCATTTTTGTGGGCTTTTCCTCTTCTTTGGAGAGAGAGATAGAGCATTTCGTTTTGTGAGCTCGGTGATTGGGGAAGGGCCTATTACTAAGACCTCCTATACAGCGCTTAAGGCGCCAACTACCCCACTGCAGCGCTCGCGAGCGCATTCGTCTAGGCCAGCCCAGTTACAATCGAAAGCGTGGTATGCCCGTATTTTTCCTTTTGTTCCACTAGAAAAAGAAGCACAATTCAGTCCAGACTCGTGGCGCCACGCATTACTTGACTGCTCATCTTCAAGATCAGTGTGGGCTTTGGCAAACGAAGAGATGGTGGAGCACATGATAATGACCAGGGAACAAAATGCAAAGTTATGGCTGTTCACCATGTATGAATCTTTACCACATGTGGATTTTACGTACATGGTTGTGACTTTGTGGGCGATATGGCACGCGCGTCGGAAATCAATCTACAAACACGTGTTCCAGCCACACATGTCAACACATATGTTCATCAAGCGCTTCATCGCAGAGCTTGAGGCTCTTGCTTCAACATCATCAGCTACCGGGCCTCCCAAGCCGGAGAGACAACCCTGGATTCGTCCACCTCCAGAAATCGCTAAATGTAACGTAGATGGAGCTACTTCTGTGCATGGAGATCGAGGAGCAGTTGCGGCTGTTTGTCGGAATGAATATGGAAAATATTTAGGGTCTTCTTCGATCACCTGGGCAGGAATTTTGGACCCGACGAGTTTGGAGGCCTTAGCAGTGCGGGAAGCGTTGGCCATCGCTGATGATTTAATGCTTAAAAAGATCCTAGTCTCATCGGATTGTCTCCAGGTAATTAATGATGTAAAGGCAAACACTGGAGGTGCACATCAGGCTATTATAAGGGAGATCAGAATTCGTGCATGAGATTTGGAGGAGTGCAATTTCATTCATGAAAGTAGATCAAGGAATCATGAAGCTGATAGTTTAGCGAAATATTCTTTTTACTTAGATACTGGTAGACATATGTGGCTACTTATGCTGCATGACTCTGTAATCATTCCCCTGAACTAGTTGATCAATAAAGATTTTAGTTCCCTAAAAAAACTAGAAAAAGAAGCAATTGCTGCTTTAAAAACTTGACTACTGGTATTCTGAAAGAATTTCTTTATAAATAGAAAAAATGTCACGACTTTTGTAAAAATATCATAGATTTGAAAAGGCTTGAGAATAAGAAAAAAGTTCACGAACTTAAAAATTGTTCATGAATTTGAAAAAGGTTCACGGATTTGAAAATTGTTCATGGTTTCCATAAAAGTTAATAAATTTGAAAATTGATTGTGATTTTCAAAAACTTCAAGGATTTTTAAAAAATGTTATGATTTTTAAAAAGTTCATGAGTTTGACAAAAAGTTTGCAGGATTCAAATAACAAATATGAAAAACGAAAAAAAATAAAAATAAACAAAAAATAACTGAAATAGAAAGCCAGAAAGACAAACCGTTTGGAAGCTTCGCAAAATCGGATGGTGTAAGTTTGTGTAAACACAAAACGCAACGGCCCATTTATTAGGTAGGTGTGCCGGGAGGGTGTGTGCCATGTGTAAAAAGGCCTATGAGTGGCGGGCAAAGCACCAAATAGCAATTTGGCAGACGTTCTTGCATCAGGAATCTAGTTAAGGAACTGGGCCATGTTGCATTCTCATGCCCCTCTCACTTCAGCGTACCCTTCTCCTATAAAAAAGTGAAAGAGGGAAAGTTGTCCATGATCAGCCTTGGCTGATGTAGCGGACTGTCCGAACATATCCGGACATACCCATATTCACCCCATGTAAGGGCTAGGTTTATGGGGCAGGAATGGGAGGGCGTTTTTGTGTCCAGAGACATGGGGGAGATTTGAGGGCTTACCTTGGGGATGCTCTTAGTTTGGAATGGGCCCATGTCCGGGGTATCACATGGTTTTTAGTCCTTTATTTTTCATTCTATTAGTCGGATTTTCTATGTTCCCTATTATTTTTATTTTTCTCTGTTTTAAATTTCTTTGTATACATTGACTTTTTAGATACAAAAAGGAGTATTATATATCTTTATTTTATTTGTATACATTGACTTTTTTAGATACGAAAAGGAGTATAGTATGCCTTTATTTTCTTTGTATACATTAACCTTTTTAGATACGAAATGGAGTATTATGTTTGCCTAGATATGGTAGAGGCTTGTATTTAACCTGTTTTGTCCACTAGTTTATTGTGCTCGAGCGGAGTAGAGCAGTCATGAACATTTTAAATACGCAACAAACATATCTACATATGCAACACAAACATTTTAAAATTTTCCGCAACATGAATTTCCCATTTTAAAACTGATTATATTTTCTCTTTTAAATCTGCAGAGAAAATGATAACAAGGCAAAAAGTCGGTCATGGGCCCTACCAAGGGAGCCCTGCGTGACTGATTCATTTCCTATCTCTCGCTATAAGCATGGAATAGGGGGACTCCCGTGCTACGGTGCCAACATTTGTTATACCAAGGAATCAGGGTTGGGTTCTATAAAAAAAATACGAGCTGGTGTTGGATCACCGATCGACCGGCGAGGAAAGGAGAGGACTCCTGCATCCACAATCTTGCCCCTTCTCTGACCAAGACATGGAGACCATCGAGCACTTGCTACTACTAGGTTTTGTCCTAGTTTTTTATTGTGTTGTCTCCCTTGCCGCGCCGGATTGGACACCAGTTGAGATGCAACCTTCACCTCTACATTGCCTTTTCTATTTTAGGAGCATGGGAACAGCACCGTTGACCACACGGCATGGACGAATGTGGTTGTTCTTCACATTTGTTCGTAAGGTGTGACATGGAGCACCGCTAAGCTTCTACTCCCTCCGTCCGGAAATACTTGTCATTAAAATAAATAAAAAGGAATGTATCTAAACGTATATTAGTTGTAGATACACCTTTTTATATCCATTTTGATGACAAGTATTTTCGGACAGACGGAATGCTTTATATACTCCCACCGTCCTATAATATAAGAACGTTTTTAACACTACACTAGTGTCAAAAACGTTTTTATATTATAGGATAGAGGGAGTAGTTTTCATCCCCTGCACCTTCACAAGTTGATTTGTGTGATGGGTTTAGCTCCACATGGAGAGTTTGACAAGCATATATACTTTTCTGATCCAAACATAACACTTACATGTTAAACCTACTTATACAAAGCGAACACATAAGTGTACAAGGGGGTATACGTACATGTGGTCCCGCCCCCATTGTGGGGGTTGCACAATGAGTGAATTGTGCCAGGGTGTTACATGTATAATTTCTTTGGCCAGAAAACTTTCGATCTACTCATCATTAATCATGACAGTACAATGAACATTAGAAAAAAATAAAAATTACACGCAGATGCGTAGACCACCTAGCCACGACTACATACACTTGAGCGACCCGAAGCCGTGCCGCTGTCATCACCCTCCCTCGCAGGAGCTGGGCAAAACTTGTTGTAATAGTCAGTCGGGAAGTCGTTGTGCTAAGGCCCCATTGGATCAGCGCACCAACCACCGTCGATGAAGAGAAGCGTAAATCAATAGGATCCAACCCGAAGACACACCGATGTAGACAAACGAAGACCAGATCCGAACGGATTCATCAAAGACAACCATCGATCGAATCGTGTGAGATCCGCTAGAGACACACCTCCACACGCCCTCCAATGATGCTAGACACATCACCGGGATGGGGGCTAGGCGGGGAGAACCTTATTCCATTTTCAAGAAGCTGCCGCCATCTGAATTTCCTGAGCAGGACATAAATCCTAACAAAACTCCAATAAACGTTAAAACAGAGCCCTTCCGTCAGCAAGGGCCAGGATCCATCATTGGCCCCATGGCCCAAATGCCATAATGGACGAGGCAGATCGGCGGCACCGCTGATGGGAGGCCGAAACCATAGCCCAGGGAAGGAGCTACTATGTGAGCAGTGGTGTGAAGTAACACCAGTGATAACTAGCAAACCCTTGATTAAACTAGACTGGTTACTGTCCATTTTTTTAATCTCACCCATTGAAGTAGAGTTGACACCATAGGCATTTTTTCTAGTTTCATCCCCGCCCTAGCTGCCTTGTTCGTTTGGAGGAGAGGCAAAGGGGTGTTAGTGCATCTTTAATGGCAACCCGCAAATTTTCTCCCGTATCCGTTCTCTTACAGGGGAGGACCAATCCATGGACACGGGTGCGGGAGGCCACCATCCAACCCTAGCTGCATACATTGCAAACACTTTTTCAACAAACCAGATGAAATTCGTGCAAACATGGGTGGATTTCATATAAACATGACAAATTTCATACAAACCAGACGAAAACGGTTACATTTTGGACATGAATACACTACACTTGTCTACGCTCGCGCAGAACTTCACTCCCACGACACGGATACACTACACTAGTCTACGACCGTCGGATCCCTTGTCTTCTCCATGTCCGGTAGCCGCTCACCGGACCGCCGGGAGCCCCGGAGGTATAATCTTCCCCCGTATCTTCCTTATGTATGATTGCGCCGCTCATCAGAGTGGCGAAGAGGGTGCTTCAGCCAGAGGGGAAAGGGGGGAGGGCTCCACAGAAGCCCACGCGGGGCTGACGATGGTCTAATATAAAGTAGAACCGGACAGGTCATCGGCTGTACAAGCCGGCGACACACCAGTGCTGGCCTTCCTTAGACCGAAGTAGCGGTCGCCTCACGTGTTCTACTTTTACTCGATGTTCGTGGCGGACGTGAATGCGCCATCCACCGGCTCACTATCTCCGCGCATTCGGCTTCTTTCTCTGCTAGCAGGGTGCGGTTACACACGCATTGATGCCAGATGGCGCGGTCGCAGGCACTGAAGGCGTGGCGTGACGCGGTGTCGTGCATAGCCGCGACGATGCCCATGTCGTCGTGCTGGCCTAGAGCAGCTCGCCACTCCTCCGCGAGTTGGCTTGGAGCGGCGAGGTGCTGAACCACGTGTCGGCTTGGGGCGACAACTTGCTTCGTCGAGTCAGGCGAGGGAGGTGGAGCAGCGAGCTGCCTCGCTCGTATCCTACTGGCTCGGCGGGCCACCTAGCCGGCTTTTATGCGGGGGAACTGTTCTTCCTGCTCGTCGGACGCCATTTAAAGGATGGAGAAAATGGTGGAAGGAGAAGATGGGGAGTGGTGCGAATGTTGCTCGCCGTCTGGCCGAGGGCGGACGGGAGGAGTTTTTCCGGTGTTGTGTTTAGTGCCGACCCGCTCATGAACGGACGTTACTCCGGCTTCCACGTGGGTTTATTGGAGACATTTGAATGCGGCGAGGAGGCGTGTTAAGCCGGGCGTGCGTCCTCGGTCGGCATGCCGCTTCAATGACGGTGGCAGTGAGAGGTCGCGTTCGTCCTGAGCCGCCTTCAATATGGAGCGGCGCGCTCTACAGTGGCATGCATGCGGCCAGTTGGCACCGTGCGTGTAGCGCGTGGGAGGGGGGCCAATGCTGTCAGAAGCAAGCTTGGGAGATCCAGACTTCCGCAAAGTCTCCTACATTTGTCTCAATTTTGCGAGAGAAAACATGTCCGGACCGTGTCGCAGACCTACACATGTCCGTGTTGGCTTGCTTTCGCTGCTCGGACAGTGCCAGTCCGAACAGGTTTGAGGGTCGTGGTTGGAGATGCCCATACATGTACACCATGATGGGAACATTTGTAATTCTTCGTTGAAGTGGTGGCAGAGCAGATTTTGTTGTAATCTCGACTATATTATTTGGCTCCCATAGGTGGAACATTGTCTGGTCTCTTCTTTTTTCTTCTTCTTTAACACGATACACAAGATCGCTCGTATGTTAAGAAAAAGGTTGGTCACCTATATTAATACTTCCTCTATAAACTAATATATGTGTTTAGATACTTTTATATTAGTTTACGGAAGGAGTATTGTATAAAGAAAGGAAATGAGCGGAAATGAGCAACTCTTGATTGACATCCCCCGGGAGGCAAAAGTCCTCTTATGCTCTACTACATCGTCCTTGAGCAGTCCATCTCCCTTTGACCGCGCCCACCCGTGCTGCGGCGTCAGACTAAAAAAGCCCCAGTCTTGATCATGGATTTCTCAGCACGAGTATGCTCATTTCCTTTGGTCACTGCCATGTTGTCAGATTTCATGTAGAGGGATGGTAAGCGTTGTCTAAGTTTCATGACGCTTAATCGCTAAGCGAAGCGAAGCATCTCTCTCCACCGAGCAACGCGGAGAGTGAGTGTGAGGAGTAAGATATATGGATCGGTCTAAGGTAGCTCTCTGAAGTAGTAGCTTATACGGATCTCGGTACACGAATTTGGGAGTTCTTGCGATAAGGAAACTAGGTAGCTATTTAACTAGGGTTGCCGCCGCCGGTTCAGCCTTGATCCTCTGGATGGTGAGCGCTTCGTCTAGGAAGGGTTTTGTAGGGGCGCTCGGGCTTCAGTTGGCCCATTCCGGCCCAACGTTCCGCGGGTTGGGCCTCCTGGCCCGTTGGTGACGCGTAGTAGGGATGGAGCCACTGCCTGGTGGAGCCGGTCCGCCTGGGCTGCTAACATCCCCCTCTCCTTGAGACACGGCTTGCCCCCAAGCCGTCGAGTGCGGAAAGCGATCCTCCAGGGCGGCCCTGTCTTCCCAAGTATCGCCCATGCTTGTCGGGTTAGACCAGCGAACCAGGACCTGTTCGATCACCAAGCCGCGCCTCTTTTGCCATCTGGTTCGAAGGATCTTGACAGGAGTAGCCAAATCATCAATATTGATTGGAAGTTTAGAGTTTACTTGAGTACCTGGGAGGAGCGCCTTGCGCAGGTGGCACACATGGAAAACAGGATGCACCGCAGCTGTTGGAGGGAGTTGCAGTTCATACGCTACGTCATTGATCTTGCGAATAATGGGAAAGGGCCCAAAAAACTTGAAGGACAGCTTATGGTTGGCCCTCGGAGCAACTGATGTTTGAATGTACGGCTGCAATTTCAGGAATACCTGATCGCCCACTTGGAATTGACGAAACGAGCGCTTCTTATCAGCTTGAGCCTTCATGAACTGTCTAGCTCAGTGAAGGTGTTGCTGAATGTAGGGAAGGAACAGAGGCCTTGGAGTTCGCTGTGATGCCCCAGTGGCGTGGCTCGTGCCCATAAAGTGCCTTGAAAGGAGACATGCCAATAGCAGAATGAGGAGAAGAATTGTACCAAAACTGGGCCAATGGAATCCAGAAGCTCCAGCGCCGTGGACATGCATGTGTAAAACGTCGGAGGAATGTTTCAATGCATTGATTGACCCTCTCGGTTTGGCCGTCCGTTTGCGGGTGGTTGGCCGTGCTCAGGCGCAACTCCGTTCCAGTGTACTGAAAATGCTCTATCCAGAAGTGGCTTGTGAAGACAGGGTCACGGTCTGACACTATTGCTCTTGGGAGTCCATGCAGCTTGTATATCTGGGACATGTACAACTGGGCCACCTTCGCTGCCGTGTATGGGTGCGCGAGTGGCAGAAAGTGAGCAAATCTGGTGCGTTTGTCGACCAAGACGAGCAAGCAGTTGAACTGGCTGGACTGAGGCAATCCATCAATGAAATCCATCGAGATGATGTCCCATGGCTGTTTGGGGATAGGTAGAGGTTGCAACAGACCTGGGGAAGCAGTTCGGTCTGGTTTTGCTTGTTGGCACACCTGGCAACATTGCACGTAATGTTTGATGTGCACTTTCATCTTTGTCCATGCAAACAGACGGTGGATGCGTTTGGAAGTCACTGGAAATCCCGAGTGGCCGCCCAGCCAGATACGATCACGAAAACGCAGCAAGCCCTCGTGCAGACTGAACCTTTTCTTGGGATCTTCTCGGATGGCAAGCCGTTCCAGCAGTTTCTGCGCGTGCGGGTTGGAGTTATAGCTGGCCAACACATCTTCGAGCCATGCCGGCCTGCACGAGGTGACAACGTACACGGTTTCCTCCGGATTCGATCTGGAGAGCGCGTCAGCGGCTAAGTTATCCACACCCTTGCGGTACTTAATGCAGTAACGGAGGCCAAGCAGCTTGGTGAAGGCTTTTTGCTGCCATGGGGTCAACAAGCGTTGCGTTTCCAAGTGCATCAGGCCGCGCTGATCGGTTATGATGTCAAATTCCGCATGCTGCAAATATGGGCGCAACTGATCCACTGCCACGATCACTGCAAGAACTGCCCCCTTGTTACCGCGGACTAAGGGCTTTGCTCATGAAAGCTATTGGATGGCCCCCTTGTTGAAGAACTGCCCCCACTCCATTGTCGCTGGCGTCAGTTTCGACCATGAACTTCTTGGAGAAATCCGGAAGCGCCAGAACCGGCGCTGAGATCAGATAGGACTTGAGGGCTTGAAAGGCAGACTCTGTGACAGACGACCAGACAAAAGGAGTACCTTTCTTGAGGAGATTGAACAATGGTTGCGCAATGATACCAAAGTTGCGAACAAAGCGTCGATAGTAGCCTGCAAGCCCGAGGAAACGCCTGACTTCTTTGACATCTGTGGGTGTTGTCCAGCTGGCTACTGCTGCTATCTTGGAAGGCTCTATCGACACACCCTGGGTGCTGATGACGTGTCCAAGGTACGAGAGCTGCTATTGTCCAAATTCGCACTTGGACAGTTTGACCTTCCATTGGTCCTTGCGGAGCAGCTCAAGAACTTGACGAGGTGTTCTCGGTGTTCATGCAGAGTTTTGCTGAACACTAAGATGTCATCGAAGAACGACAATGTACACTTCCTATTCAGGGGCTGCAGTGTGGTTGTTATTGCATCGTTGAAAGTGGCTGGACCCCCCGCGAGACCGAATGAAACCACCTTGAACTCGTAGTGCCCAGAATGAGTTGGAACGTTGTTTTGTACTCTTCCCCTTCCGCAAGCCGGATCTGATGATAGCCGGCACGTAAGTCAAGCTTGGAGAACCAGCAAGCACCGTGTAATTCATCCAGAAGTTCCTCGATCACAGGTATTGGGTACTTGGCAATACATGTGAGGGCGTTGAGCTGCCAGTAGTTGACACACAGTCGCCATGTGCCATCTTTCTTCTTAACAAGGATGACCGGTGATGAAAAGGGGCTGGTACTGAGCTGTATAACTCCAGACTTGAGCAATTCTGCAACCTGTCTTTCGATCTCATCCTTGTGTTCTGGCTTGTGGCGATAAGGTCTGCTAGAGAAGGGTTGGGCGCCCGGCACCAATGGAATGTGGTGATCACAACTGCGGCGTGGTGGTAAACCTTCCGGTTGCTCGAAGACGTCTGCAAACTCTGCCAACACTTCCTGCAGACACGTTGGTGTGGCCGTTGCTGTTTGTGTGTCGTCAGAGATGGCAAACAAGCACACCACATGTGTGACAGCATTGTTTCTGCATAAACTTTGCAACTGTAAGGCGTTGATGGGAAGGCAGGTGGTAGACTCAGCTTCATGTCCATGGAGAGAAACAGATGTGCCGTGCTGGAAGAACTGCAAGTGCTTGGCGCGCCAGTCCACGGTCATGGGGCTGTGTGCCTCCAGCCAGTCCATGCCAAGTATAGCGTTGTAGGCGCCTAGTTCCAGCACCTTCAGGTCGGTGTTGAAATTATGGCCTTGAGAGCACCACAGGCAGTTGGGAATGACAGCTGAACAGATCAGTTCCCCACCATCCGCTACCCGTACACGATATGTGCGAGGGAGAGGTTGAGCGCCCTGGATGGCTTCCGCGAGGGACTGGTCGATGAAGGAATTGGTACTGCCGGAGTCCACCAACATGAGCACTTCGCGCCCTTGCACCCAGGTGCGGAGCTGAAACGCCTTGGCTGACACACCACCGGAGATTGCCGAGCGCGATATCGCCATCACCGTGTCGTCGGGCTGGGGCAGCTGCGTGTTGATGGTGTTGCCGAGGCCGAAGAGGTCGAGAAGTTCCTCGACGACGTGTAGCCGCACTGATGTGGGGCACACATGATCTTGTCTCCACCTCTCTCCGCATTTGAAGCAGAGACCCCGTGCTCGCCGGTACTCATGGAGCGTCTTGAGCTTGGCGGAGTTCGCGCGCGCTGCGTCCGTCCCACGACGATCGGTGTCCACCGTAGGTGTCAAGTGGCGCATCGGGGGCGGTGGTAGTGGCAGTGGCACAGCTGCTCGAGGGGCCGTGTCCGGAGGTTTGGGCAGATAACTGCACGCGCCTTCGACCACTTCTTCTTGGAGCATAGCGAGAGCGCACGCCGTGTCCAAATCAGGGGGCGCTGCACCATCACCACGGCTCGGATGTCGCTCCTCAGTCCCTCCACAAAACGAGTGAGGAAGAAATAAGGGTGAATTGAATCAGAGTATGAATTCAAGTGATTGATAATTAACTCAAAGCGCTCAATGTAATCAGCTACTGTGGATGTTTGGTGAACAGAGTAAAACTGGCGTATCAGCAGCTGGTGGCGATCGCGGCCGAACCGCGTGCACAACAGCGAGGTGAATGTTTCCCAATCAAACTCGCCCAATTGCTTTTGAATGGACTGCAGCCAAATTGCTGCTGCTCCAGAAAAATTGAGCGCTGCCATCGGTACCCAAAACGAAGATACGATTCCAAACATGGCAAAATACTGCTCGCAGAGTATTTTCCACAAATTGGGGTTCTCCCCCGAAAACTGTGGAAACGTGATCGAAGGGTGCGCCTGACCCAGGCCCGTGAGCAACTGGTTGGCATGGGAGAAGAGGGATAATGGGGTCTCGAGCTGACCTTTGGCCGGGAGCGGTGGCGGCGTCCCGAGAGGCGCCGCCAATGGCCCCCAATGTAGGTGAAACGCGCCGTGGCCATCGGGCCCTTCCTTGTCGACTGCTGCGGCCGTTGCTGGACCGATGGGGTCGCCGGGCTGCGTCAGCACGGAGGGGCGCGTCTGCTCCTCCTCGCGGCCTTTGAGGATTGGCGGTGGTGTTAACTGGAGCGCGGCCACCGCCTCACTCAGATCCGTGACGCGGTGCTTTAGATCTGGGCGCCACGCCAGCAGGTCGTCGATCTTCACAGACTGGGCTTGCATCGTCGCCGTGTTGGCGTCCAAGGAATGCTTGAGGGAGTCCAGATAAGTCTTGATGGCGGGATCCATGGCTTCGAGTTGCTGGCAACCTTGACGACCTCGGCGGGTTTCGATGATCTGCGCCAGTGGAATGACTCCGAGGATCGATGTCTCTGATACCAGATGTGAGGAGTAACATATATGGATCGGTCTAAGGTAGCGCTCTCAAGTAGTAGCTTATACAGATCTCGGTACACGAATTTGGGAGTTCTTGCGATAAGGAAACTAGGTAGCTAAGTAACTAGGGTTGCCGCCGTCGGTTCAGCCTTGATCCTCTGGATGGTGAGCGCTTCGTCTGGGAAGGGTTTTGTAGGGGTGCTCAGGCTTCAGTTGGCCCATTCCGGCCCAACGTTGCGCGGGTTGGGCCTCCTGGCCCGTTGGTGACGCGTAGTGGCGATGGAGCCACTGCCTGGTGGAGCCGGTCCGCCTGGGCTGCTAACAGTGAGCGAGGCCTCATGATTCTTTGGTTTCGATCATTCCTCGCCCCTCTACAACACCGGCCGGAATAATTCAATCCGACCGCGTCACGTAGATCTCACGCTCCGCTGCCGCGTTCTCCTCCTCGTCACCGGCCCGAACGATGAACCGTGGCGAGCGACGACGACGACCAGGGCCAGTGACAACTGCTCGCATTTCTTTTTTAAGTAGCCAGATCGGAATAACTTACTCATTAAGTTCGAGTTAGCCAGCCACGTTGCTATTCGGCAGTCAAAGTTCAGTGTCACGCCCCGTACCTGCTTCAATCAGTGGATCCGTACGTACGACACTCTCCTAGTGGTAGTACTTGCTTCAGTCAGTTCCTCATCATGCCTTGGTCGATTTATTCAATTAACGCAGGCGGCGACGCGTATCTAATCGCGATCCGCTTGTCCTCTAGGTTAAGTTATACTCTAATCTCGATGAGACGATGAATCCAGATGAAAGCTATGCTGCTGCACTTCGCTTCTCGTGTTTTAGATTTCTTGATGCTGGCAGTTATGCCACTATATTTCTGCCTGTTCTTTGTGCTTTCATATCTAAAGGAAAAGCACCGATGTGACGAGCCGACGCTTTCGTATGTTTGACTTCGTGTGTTTTTGACTTCTTGGAATCAGTGCCGGAGCTAGCAGAGAATGGGGGGGGGGCAAAGAGAAAATATACACCTTTGGAGGGGCCAAATGACAACAATCTTCTTAATTTAGGGTTCTTATTTTTTTCCTTCAGTAAATATGCCATGGCTGGGGGGGGGGGGCAGCGGCCCCCTCAGCATTGTACATAACTCCGCCATTGCTTGGAATTACCATAGCTTGACAAGATTGTAACATGTCGAAGCTGACAGGTTGACTTCAATCATTAAATGTCACTAGGGGCATTGTATGCACTTAGAGCCTCTGCAGCGGCAGATACCAAATGTAGCCCCTCAAACGCCCGTGTACTCTACCGGACGCATCTGCGACCACTGACCATTCAGATCTCATACTTTATGCTATGTGTCCGACTACCTCATACTCCCTCTGTTCCAAAATATAGTGCGTCCTCGATTCTCATGCTTTAACTTTTGACCATAAATTTAACCAACGAGACCGACTGCGGTGGGAGCAAAATTTATACCAATGAATTCGTATTCAAAAGGAGTTTTCAATTATATAATTTTTGCTCCCGCCGCACTCGGTCTCGTTGGTTAAATTTATGGTCAGAGTTGAACAACTGAAAGCGCGGGCGCACTATATTTTGGAAGGGAGGGAGTACTTCACCTCCTAAATCCATACAAACCATGCAAATAAAATCCTACATACTACGTAAATCACGCTAGCCTACACTACACTTTGTCGCTGGAGATGTCCACGACTTTCGTGTCTGGCGCCGGGTAGATGGGCGCGTAGGAGGGCTCCGGCTCCTCCTCCTCCTCATCCATATACGTGACCATCTCGTTGACAGCCGTGGCACGCTCCGCCTCCTGCTGGTGACGGCGGTTGGCCTCCACCTCCGCCTCTGACCGGAGGGAATCAAGGATTGCCTACTGCTCCACTTGCAGATTCACGTCCCCCATGTTCTACTCGTCGTCGTCCTCCTGCTCCTCCTCAGGATCCACCACGTCCGGAGGTAGCCTTGCGGTGATTCGGGCTTCGCGCCTTGCCCGGGTCTACTCAAGGAGTTGCAACCGGTGTTCTGGCATAAGATATGGGTAGCTCCTTACCCGGCTGCATGATGGCATGGCTACTAGTGCTGGCGGACGGCAAGAGACCGGCTAGTGGAAAGTGGCGGCGGCAGACAGGAGGGAAGGAAATGTGGACGGGTAGGGCTTCGATGCCGGCGGTCGGCTTAAATAGCCAGGCTAGGGCACTATGCGGCATGTCGGAGCGGTGCCATGCGCCCCCATCGGTAGGACGGAGGAGAGGAGTTTTGGACCGCCGGATTTCAGAGTGTTTTTGTGTGATACCAGGGTGTCAGTCTGACGGGGGCGGGCTCCCATTCTCGCTCGGGCCTCCCCATATCCGCCCCCTATTTTGGGTTGGATATGAGGGGTACCGGTCAGCCCGTGCGTTTGAGGCCGGTTTGAGGCGCCCGTCTAGATCGAATTTATTTTTACCGGATAGTGACCGGGCCGTCCGCCCGGGCGTTTGAGGGGGTTTTGGGGTGCCCGCCTGTAGGTTCTTAGGGCATCTCCAACGCCGACCTCAAATCGCACGCATACATCCGGGTCGCGCGGTCCGAACTGCATAAATCATCCAACGCGGGTCTATATCGCTCATGGCGCACTTTCTCCCACAAAGTGGAGATGAAGTGGGGGGTGTGGGAGTCCGAACAACAACCACGTTGGACTCTGATACCCAAGGCCCACTAAATCCGCTCTCCCGGTCCCATTTTCTTCCACTCCGCCACTTCTCCCCCTTGCTTTGCATCCGCAACATCCACCTTCACTGTCGCCGTTGTACCTCTCCGGCTGCCACACATGCATTGCCAGACGTGTGCAACCAGCGCCAACACACCCGCTCACCTTTTACGACGGCATTGTCCACCCTGGAGCCATTTGTACCCGGGTACACTCCGCCACCCTGTCGACGACCTCCATGGCGGCCACCACGCCCAGCAGGTGTTAGGTCAAATGTCACTGATCTTATTTCCGGATGCCATTGTTGGGTTCTACGGTAGGGTGCGTCGACTGCAAATTAAAATTTTCCTACGCGCAGAACAACCAAGAACATGCTACTGGATATGGATCACAGATCGTTACCACTAGACGCACATTGTCGTGCAGCGGAAGAAGAGTTGGGATAGCGCGTCCGCGTGGATCATCTCCTCCTCGTCCGATCTCCCTCAGACAGCCGGTCGTCGGTTCCCACGTACAGGTTCACCGGAGCGGCGCAAGTGCACCGCCTCTAACGGTATCCGCGCGTGCAGGAGGAACGTCGTGCGGCGGACTGCTAGGTCCGATCACACAACCGGTGGCGAGTGGAGGTGTCTATTCGCAACACATGCAAACCCTAGTGACAGCGCCGAAGCGATCAATCGCATGAGTGTGCCGCACCTCCACTTTATATAGGCGTCCGTCGCGGGCTCGACACTTGGGCCTCACACGGTCCCCAAAGCCCACAAGTCTACTCCGCCACAATCTGAATACAGCTCGGATCACATCTGACCAGTGTCCTCGGATCCGACCTCGTAGGTTCCTTCCTTTAAGCGCGTGACCCCTTAGGTTCAAGCCGGCTTGGTCGCAGTTCGGATCACCTCCGGACTACATGGCCGGTAGCAGCCTCTAGCAAGGCGTGCCGACCACCAAGCAGACAATGAAGCTGGTTAGGCGAACCTGTACATCACACTTCCATTCCTTTTGCCACACGATATATGTTGTCGGGCTCAAGGCGAGTCTGTCATCCTTGTGCTAGCCCGACCTCTTTCTCATTCCAGTGATGCCGATCACAAACGGGATTATCTCATAATCCTTGTCGCACGGCCATGCTTATCCTGATCGGATCACATGAGGGGCCCAGAGTATATCTCTCCTGATCAGAGGGGTGAATCCCATCTTGCTCGACCATGTCTAGCAGCATCGGTCTGGACAAGCCTGAAACCTACCTTTGTAACTACCCAGTCACGGAGTACCGTTTGGTCGGCCCAAAGCAGGTCTGTCACCATCCCGAGTACATGCAGCAACTCAGGTCTTAGGACATAGAACGTATGTTATACTAGAGACTCATAGATGACATATTGCTGCGTCTCATAGTTGGGTCTGTCCGACTCGGACCTTATCTCGACTCGGATCCGACTACGTCATATCCGACTAGACCTTTCCAAGTCCATATTATCCGGTTAGCATCCAATGCTCCATGGCTAGTGAGACCAAGCCATCGGCCATGTCATATGCTAGTCTAGTCGGTTGCGCGTCCACACAGCCCTTTCGACTAGGGACCTTTTAGGACAGTCATCATACAGTGCATAGTCCCACAAACAAGTCACGTACTTGCTGATACACATCATTGATAGTGTCCAAGGACTATCTTTGTTCATAAACACATAAGAAATATCATCATACATGATTGCCTCTAGGGCATATCTCTAACAGTCTCCCACTTGCACTAGAGTCAATCAAATAGACATCGAATGCCCATAGCTCTAACGTGCCCCTCATGCTTGGGTTGTGGAAGCGGCTTAGTTAACGGATCTGCAACATTTGCATCCGTGTGAATTTTGCATAACTCTACATCACCATTCTTTACGATCTTTCGTATCAGGTGATATTTCCGATCTATGTGTCTGACCTTGTGGTGATTCCTTGGCTCCTTGGCTTGTGTGATGGCACCAGAATTATCACAGTAAAGGTCCAACGGTTTTACCGAGGATGGGAAAATACCAAGATCATCCAAAAAGTTCCGGATCCAAACACCTTCCTTCGCAGCTTCACAAGCCGCAATGTATTCGACTTCTGTGGTAGAATCGACCACCGTATCTTTCTTGGAACTCATCCAGCTCACTGCTCCTCTGTTCATGATGTACACGAATCCAGACTGTGATCGAAAATCATCTCTGTCGGTTTGGAAACTAGCATCGGCGTAACCCCTTACGACGAGCTCTTCCTCACCTCCATAAATTAGGAACATCTCTTTAGTCCTTTTCAGGTACTTCAAAATAGTCTTTACCGCTGCCCAGTGACTCTCACCTGGGTTGGCCAGGTATCTACTTGTTAGGCTTATTGCAAAAGCAACATCGGGCCATGTACATATCATGGCATACATGATGGATCCGATTGCCGAGGCATACGGAATCCTACTCATCCTACTTCACTCATCAGATGTCGAAGGACTCTGAGTCTCGCTTAGCCTTATACCATGTGAGAGTGGCAAGAACCCTTTCTTCGCCTCACTCATGTTGAACCGCTTCAACACTTTATCTGTGTACGTGCTCTGGCTTAAGCCGAGCAGCCTCCTCGATCTATCTCTATAGATCTTAATGCCTAAAATATACATTGCCTCACCAAGGTCCTTCATCGAAAACTTGCCATTCAATGACTCCTTGACTGAGTTTAGCATCGAAACATCATTTCCGATCAGTAGTATGTCATCCACATACAAGATTAAAAACACTATCGAGCTCCCACTTAACTTCTTGTATAAACAAGAGTCCTCTTCGCTTTTGATGAAACCGAGACCAGTGAAGACCTCATCAAAACGAATATTCCAGCTCCGAGATGCTTGTCTCAACCCATAAATGGATCTCTTGAGCTCGCATACCTTACTAGTGCTAGTCAGATTAACAAAACCCTCGGACTATATCATATACACGTCCTCAATTAAATTTCCATGAAGGAAAGCCGTCTTGACATCCATCTGCCATATCTCGTAATCGAAATATGCGGCTATAGCTAGTACGATCCTCACTGACTTTAGCATCGCTACCGGCAAGTAAGTCTCATCGTAGTCAATTCCTTGAACTTGTCCATAACCTTTAGCGACAAGCCAAGCTTTGTGGATCTGAACATTTCCATCCACATAGGTTTTCTTCTTAAAGACCCATTTGCAACCAATGGCTGTTACGCCAGGCAATAATGAAGTTGTTATTTAATATTTCCCTATATCATGATAAATGTCTATTATTCATGCTAGAATTGTATTAACCGGAAACTTGATACATGTGTGGATACATAGACAAAACATTGTGTCCCTAGTAAGCCTCTACTAGACTAGCTCGTTAATCAAAGATGGTTAAGTTTCCTAACCATAGACATGTGTTGTCATTTGATGAACGGAATCACATCATTAGGAGAATTATGTGATGGACAAGACCCATCCGTTAGCTTAGCATATTGATCATTCAGTTTTATTGCTATTGCTTTCTTCATGTCATATACATATTTCTTTGACTATGAGATTATGCAACTCCCGGATACCGGAGGAATACCTTGTGTGCTATCAAACGTCACAACGTAACTGGGTGATTATAAAGATGATCTACAGGTATCTCCGAAGGTTTTTGTTGGGTTGGCATAGAGCAATATTAGGATTTATCACTCCGAGTATCGGAGAGGTATCTCTGGGCCCTCTCGGTAATGCACATCATAAGAAGCCTTGCAAGCAAAGTGACTATGAGTTAGTTGTGGGATGATGCATTACGGAACGAGTAAAGAGACTTGCCGGTAACGAGATTGAACTAGGTATGAAGATACCGACAATCGAATCTCGGGCAAGTAACATACCGATGACAAAGGGAATAACGTATGTTGTCATTATGGTTCGACCGATAAAGATCTTCATAGAATATGTAGGAGCCAATATGAGCATCCAGGTTCCGCTATTGGTTATTGACCGGAGAGGTGTCTCGGTCATGTCTACATAGTTCTCGAACCCTTAGGGTCTGCACGCTTAACATTCGATGACGATTTTGTATTATATGAGTTATGTGATTTGTTGATCGAATTTTGTTCGGAGTCCCGGATGATATCACGGACATGACGAGGAGTCTCGAAATGGTTGAGAGGTAAAGATTGATATGTAGGACGATAGTATTCGGACACCGGAAGTGTTCCGGGGGTACCGGGTACATATCGGGTCACCGGAAGGGGTTCCGGGCACCTCCCCGGCAACTATATGAGCCTAATGGGCCAAGAGGGGGACAGACCAACCCCTAAGGGGCTGGTGCGCCCCTATATAGGCCGAAATAGGAGCATAAGCAAAGAGGGGAAGGGAGAAGGAAAGGGGAGGATTCGGCCTCCCCCTTCCTTCCATCCCCCTCTCTTTCCTTTCCCCTCCGATGAATAAGGAGGGGGGCGAATTGGGGAGGAACCCCAAGTAGGATTCGGCCTACTTATTGGGGCACCCCCCTTGGCTTCTCCCTCTCCCTCCCACCTATATATATATGAGGGTAGGAGGCGTCTAAAACACACAACAAGATCTGTTAGCCGTGTGCGGCGCCTCTCTCCACAGATTACACCCTCGGTCATATTCATGTGGTGCTTAAGCGAATCCCTGCGGGGATCACTTCACCATCACCGTCGCCACGTCGTCGTGCTGACGGAACTCATCCCCCTCGACACCTTTGCTGGATCAAGAGGACGAGGGACGTCATCGAGCTGAACATGTGCAGAACTCGGAGGTGTCGTACGTTTGGTGCTTGATCGGTCGAAAAGAGAAGAAGTTTGACTACATCAACCATATTGTCAAACGCTTCTGCTTTCGATCTACAAGGGTACGTAGACACACTCTACCCCTCTTGTTGCTATGCATCTCCTAGACAGATCTTGTGTGAGCATAGGATTTTTTTTAAATTGCATGCTACGTTCCCAACAGTGGCATCTGAGCCAGGTCTATACGTAGATGATATGCACGAGTAGAACATAGAGAGTTGTGGGTGGTGATCGTCATACTGCTTACCACCAATGTCTTATTTTGATTTGGCGGTATTGTTGGATGAAGCGGCCCAAACCAACCTTACATGACCACGTTCATGAGACCGGTTCCACCGACAGACATGCAACTAGTTTTGCATAAAGGTGGCTGGCGGGTGTCTGTTTCTCCAACTTTACTTGAATCGAATTTGACTGCGGACGGTCCTTGTTGAGGGTTAAAACAACAAACTTGATAAATCACCGTTGCGGTTTTGATGCGTAGGTAAGAACGGTTCTTGCTAGAAGCCCGTAGCAGCCACGCAAAACTAGCAACAACAAAGTAGAGGACGTCTAACTTGTTTTTGCAGGGCATGTTGTAATGTGATATGGTCAAGACATGATGTGATATACGTTATTGTATGAGATGATCATATTTTGTAAAAGTCACTGGCAACTGGCAGGAGCTTTATGGTTGTCTCTTTATTGTATGAAATGCAACCGCCATGTAATTGCTTTACTTTATTAGTATGCATTAACGATAGTTGTAGAAGCAATAGTTGGCGAGACGACCATGACACTACGATGGAGATCAAGGTGTCAAGCCGGTGACGATGGAGATCATGACGGTGCTTTGGAGATGGAGATCAAAGGCACAAGATGATGATGGCCATATCATGTCACATACCTTGATTGCATGCCATGTTTATCTTTTATGCATCTTATTTTGCTTAGTACGGCGGTGGCATTATAAGATGATCCCTTACTAAAATTTGAAGGTATAAGTGTTCTCCCTGAGTATGCACCGTTGCGACAGTTTGTCGTGCTGAGACACCACGTGATGATCGGGTGTGATAGGTTCTACTTTCACATACAACGGGTGCAAGACAGTTTTGCACATGCGGAATCCTCAGGTTAAACTTGACGAGCCTAGCATGTACAAACATGGCCTCGGAACACTGGAGACTGAAAGGTAGAACGTGAATCATATAGTAGATATGATCAACATAGAGATGTTCACCATTGATAACTACTCCATCTCACGTGATGATCGGACATGGTTTAGTTGATTTGGATCACGTATCATTTAGATGACTTGAGGGATGTCAATCTAAGTGGGAGTTCTTAAGTAATATGATTAACTGAACTTAATTTATCATGAACTTAGTCCTCATAGTTTTTGCATGTCTATGTTGTAGATCAATGGCCCGTGCTAGCATTCCCTTGAATTTTAATGCATTCCTAGAGAAAGCTAAGTTGAAAGATGATGGTAGCAGCTACACGGACTGGGTCCGTAACTTGAGGATTATCCTCATTGCTGCACAGAAGAATTATGTCCTTGATGCACCGCTAGGTGAAAGGCATGCTGCAGGAGCAAATGCTGATGTTATGAATGTCTGGCAAGCTTGATCTGATGACTACTCGATAGTTCAGTGTGCCATGCTTTACGGCTTACAATCGGGACTTCACTGGTACGCGTCGGTGCTATACAAACGGTTTTTAACCCCTTTCCACGACGGTGTTCGGAACCATCGCCAAGTGACTGGCGGCGATAGGGGGGTCCTTCCCGCATGACCCAGAAACCGTCGGGGATATGCCCTCCTGGCACACACGCTCGGCAAGATGAGGTCGTGTGCGATCAGCGAGCGCTCAGATACGGTTATACATATAGTAGTGCGAAAAAATACAATTATTCAAACGAAATTGTTTCCGGTCGTAAGTACATCCCACACAGTTAGTCCCCACTAAATGTTTCCGTTCGTATGTACATTCCGCACAGAAAATCCAAGGAATACGTTTCCGTTAGTATGTACATCGCACACGTTCTTCTATGCCCAAACATTTGCGATGTGCACAACATCACAAATAGTCCATAATTTTGAAGCGTGTGTGATAAGGTGACTATCGCAAAAAACAACTGTGTGCGATGCTGTTGTTAATCACACATGTTTTTTCTTGGCTGACCGTGTGTGAAGTGGAGATGGATCGCACACGTAGTGGATCCTAGAAACGTGTCTGATCTCCACGTCTATCACAGACGTTTCACTTTTGCAAACTGTGTTCAGTGTAATCCCTAATTTAAAAATCACATGTTTCGAATTTTAAAGTAGGCAATCACTTATTTCATATCCAACCATGTTTATTACAAATATAGGTTCAACCACGAATGCGTAATTCGATGCACATATACATATACTGAAGAACTACAAAAGCACCAAGTAAAGAATGATGCGTAATTCGATGCGTAACGACAGTTGTACTAAAGACTGTAAAGAGAGAGGCGAAAGACATTCTGGTTGCTGGAGAAGGTGAAGTGGAATGCTCATATTGTGCCCTCCTCCATGAGTAATGCGTGCACGACTCTAGGCCAACCCGTTGTGATGGCTGCCCGTCCATCCTTCACTGTCTTCATTACGACTTCTCAATGCTCATTGTAGTCCGAATGAAATACTTTAACCTTAATTGCGTGTCCACCAATCATGTACTTTGCGAGGTAATCTTGAGTGAACTGCTTCGGGAACCACTGCGAATGAAAAAGATTCAGACATTGTTGTCTAGCAACTCATTATGAGCAGTAAAAAGAGAAGGCTGCACAGTTTGTAGTTACCATTCTACAACTCACTGTTGTGTTGGATAGAGCATAAACAAATAATTTGCTTGCCACCATTCGTATCTTTTTGCTAATAATCCTTATCAGTTTCCTCACTTGATGCTTGTTCATGAATATATCATTGCCCCATACGTAAAAACGGTCGATGCGTGGATCCTTGCCAAGGGCATATGTACCCACAAGCAACAAGTCAATATTAGAAGCTAACAAGTCTCGAGGCCTGGATCTATATGCACTACATTATGGAACGATGGGGGGAGTACAAGCCGAGGGATGAAGCTAACCTCGATGGAAAATGGTGGCCACTCCCGTTGTTGTCCTGCATAAGTAGTGGAAATGCATGATAAGTACATCAACCTTAACATCAAACAAATATAGCAAAGGTAAACAACATCATCTCCAAATGATAGCTTGAATGTGTTGGTTTCAGCATGTTGTTAAAGCAGATATAAAATGGAAGGCAATGTTACCGACAGCAGGCTTAATAGCCATCAAACATTGCAATCAATATTGGTATTGTTGAAATTGAATAGAACGTAGGTAATGCCTAAACATCACACTGGATAAATGTGTAAAACTGAAATAAAGGGCATGTGTTAACTACACCAGGCATAACTGAAACCAAATATAGCCGTTCAAACTGGTATTGATGCAGTCGAGTGGCACAGTTCCGTCTTGCACATAATGAGCAACACATTGTGAATGACTGAAATGAGCAAGGCATAAATGATCAGTATAACAACCAAATATAGCCATTGAAAACTGGACAGAGTCTCACTGCAACCAACCTAACAAGCAAACACAGATAAACATGGCATATGCTTGAAAACTGGACAAATGCTCACTGCAACCAACCTAACAAGCAAATACAGATAAACAAGGCATCTGCTTGAAAACTGGACAAATGCTAAAAAATCAACCTAACAACCAAATACAGATAAACAACGCATCTTCTTGATAACTGGACAAATGCTCACTGCAACCAAACTAAGCACCAAATACATATAAACAAGGCATCTGCTCAATAACTGAAAAAATGCTCACTGCAACCAACCTAACAACCAAATACAGATAAACAAGGCATCTACTCACTATAAACAACCAAATATAGCCATTCGTGAAACTGAAGTGGACAATTCATACTTAAACATCACGTAGCCCTATTGATCAATACATTTTTGCACAACTGAAATAATTAAACATGGCGTAGTTAAAGCACCGCACGAAAAATGCTACTACAACAAAGGGTACGGGTTGGCAAGCTAGAAAAGGTAAGATTTGCTGATAGGATGTTGCCTCACATTTCATTGACGGGATCCTTCCAGTTGGAAGAGCACAGACCCATGGTGCGCTTGTCACAGATGGCCTGTTTCACCTTGGAAGAACCTTCGTGGGTGCCCTCCTCATGGTCGTGGTCATGCACTACTGCAGGATGCTGCTAACGCGACACTACAATCAGAGACACTTCGACGAAACTGTGTGTGATGCCATAATCGCAAACGGTGGTGTAAAAGAACCGTCAAAAAAGGTGCAAAACGTTTGCGATGACGGATGCATCAAACACGGTTCAGATTTTAGTTGCGTGTGCGATTTAGGGCATACGTTTCAGTTCAATTAACCGTTTTCGATGAGGAGGAACAAAAGAAACGGGCAGCCAGATGAAGGTGTGTGCGATGTACAACATATGGTTCACTCGGATGAACTTTTTGTGATTAGGCTACACAAAAGAAACAGTCAGCCAGATCAAGGTGTGTGTGATGTATAACATACATTTCACTCGAATGAACTGTTTGTGATTAGGCTACACAAAAGAAACAGTCAGCCAGATCAAGGTGTGTGCGATGTACGACATGCGATTCACCCGGATGAACTATTTGCGTTGAGACAAGAGAACAGAAATGGTTCAATATAAAAAATACCATAAATATTGTGAGGTTCAAATTCAAAGATTACAATGCCCAAATTCATACATTGCATGTTGCATCATTTCTGAAAAGGGATCAGCCGTTGACAAGTCATGTATGGGTTTGACACAATAACTTCCAATTGCTTTGCCATATGCTCTTCCAATACGAAGTTTGGCATTTTTAGAGGCACTTCCATTCCGCAGTACCAGCCGCCTCTGATAATCATACCATTGATCTTTCCTAATTAAATGCGTGTTCAACCTCAGTACCCTCAGCACCTTTGCTCTGGCAAGAAAGAACATGGCGAGTGTAATCTCCGGTGGGATCCCTCGGTAGGAGTTCAAAGTAATATTTGAGAGATGCAGATCCAGGCATTCGATGTGATTGTCGTTATCAACATCTTCCACCGGGCCTAATATGCACTGCAAAAGAAGAGAATGTGTTAGTGCCTACATGCAGTTTTGAACACTCCTACACGCCCATTTGGTTTGCAGGATTGGTAAAATGCACCAACGTGCCATCTTCGATCTGGCATGATTAACATGGGCATTTGATTACAATCTAGAAACATGTAGCCTTCTTCACAAGAGGTTAGATTGGATGAAAAATTCCCTAAGAAAACTAGTACAGATGAATCCAAAGGAGAAATTCTTATGGACGATTGTAACCATATGAATGAACCAACCAATATGGGGTGGGGGTGTATGTCCTAAAATCTTCCAAAATTCCTTCAGAAATAGTAGTACATTGTCATCGTGAACTTGGGAAAAGGTGCAAAAAATTGAACTCCCTTATGGTTAATATTTAACAGGAAAGGAACATCACCTCGATATACAGCTTCTTCAGGCACGGAAAGCATCTCAGGCATCTGAAAACTTGGTCCAGGTTGGGGACGACAGATTCTAGTGCCAAGACCTTCACTGGATGACAGACGAGCATACATCTTCAAAACTAGTTATAACGTTGATATCAGGAAGGAGAGGTATATAAGGCGACTGTTGTACCTGAAAGTTGTAGTATTTGACAGACGAGTAGCCAACCACTTTCAATTTCGGCGCAAAAATGACATTGATTCTTGTTGGACCTTGTTGATCAACTACAAGTAATCTCTCAAGTGAAGGTGTGTCCTGGATGACCATATTGTGGTCCACCTTTTGTGATCTCTCGTTGCAGCACCAGCAACACACATAAATAGTGCGGAGAGTCCTGGAGGTGATGTGCGAGGTACTCGACCAATTCATCGCCTGAAGACGAAGGAACTCAAGTGCAGTACAGCCACGGAGCAGGCGCTCCATGTCATCCTTTGGGATGCGGACGGCGACGAGCTCGAGGTGCTTCAGTCGTGGTAGAAAAAGAGCGGGCATGTCATTAAGGGGGGATGGCAGTTCATGAACTTGGCAAGGCACAGCATGGGCGCGAAGCGGAGCACGGACATTGGCAGCAGGCTCATATGCCCATCATTATAACTTAGCTTCTCGAGCTGGTCTATGGCGCGGGATCAGAACCACTCGTCAAGCTTGCCTCGCTCCCTGCCATTGGAACGGAACTTGCCCGCGATAAGGCCTTTGATTGGGCCATGGTGACTGCCGAGGATCTGGGAGAACACATCCAAGCTTTGGCGATAGCCATGGCAGAGCTTGTGGGCGTGAAGGAGGTCGACATGGGTACGAAGCCATAGGGTGCGCCACCGTCGGGAAACGGCGGTTGTCCTCGCCCGATTTCTGATTGGGAGGAGGGATATGATGACTATCAACATATGATCAGGGAGGTTGTTGATGAAGTCTAGGCCTGCTGGAGTCGCTTGCGGTTCTTTCTCGACCTGCCTCCGCTTGTTGGCAGCCTCGTTCTCCACCTCGTTGGCGGGGACGGGAACCTCCGTCTCCATATTCACGCCGTGCTCTGGTGCTTCAGCAGCCCTGGCATCGCCACCTCCTCCGATGGGGCGCTCGGCAGCATCCTCGTACACTGACGGCTTTGAGGACTCAGAGCGGCGGCGATGATGCGGGCGGAGAGAGAGGAATTGTGTGTGTGGCGAGGATGGGGGTGCGGCCGCTCGGCGGCGCCATTAATATAGACCAGTGGGAGCGAGGCGGGCGGCGGTCCAAGGCTGTCTCGCTTCCCGGTGAGAACGACTGCTTAATCTCTATATGAATGAAATATATGTTTAATTACTGAATTTTAGTTGCAAAAAATAGATGGTGATATTGATATTTAGCTGCATATTTTGACAAATCGCGGTGTCTCTCGGCTTAGCGCCAAAGTCTGGCTTTAATTTGCATACTGTAATCTGAACCGTTTGTGTTGAAGAGATGCACAGATCCTGCGTTGAACAACCTGTACGCTTCCCGGTGAGCCTGCGCACCGGACTGCGGTCGCACGCCTCCCGTTCAGTCAAGCAGCTGTCCGCACGACACCTCCTATAGCCATTAAAACCAAGACACGTGGCGTCACATGAATGGTTAATCGAACGCACACGGTTTGAATTATACAAACGTTTGAGATATTAAAGTGGCAGCTATTTTTTTAAATGGCTTTGTTGGCTGTCATTATTTGAGTACGCCTTCTCTCAAAATGGACACGAAAAATACCACATCATGTCGGGTGCCCTTCCATGATAGCATGCCAAGTTTCATGAATTTCAGACGAGTTTTGCATTTACTAGAATTTAAAAGCCAAGCATCTCACTATTTCGCAGGCAATCAACGGTGCCCTGGTGTTTGAAATTCATTCCCATTTTTTCATGGGACCAAAGCATGCACCCAAGGACACAGATTTGATTTTTCAACGAATTTATATGCACCGGAGCATGCGCATGTAGTTCAAATTTGAATTATGCACATAAATGCATTGAAAACTCAGTTAATGCATAAAAATGTCCAAACGAACCCCAAAAAAACACAAAAATTCACAGAACACTCCTCTTGTTCTATGTTGACATGAGAAAAAAACTTGAAAGCAATAAGAGGCAATGGACATCGTTTCATCCCCAAAGGTGGGACGTTTGCTACCGAAAACCATCATGCTTGTTGTGAGAAGCTCCGGTTTGTGAGAAGCATATATCCAAACCTGCCCCAAATGGAACAAAAATTTTACCATGGCATGTTGATGCCACTCCATGATAGCATGCCAAGTTTCATGAATTTCAGACGAGTTTTGGATTTACTAGAATTTAAAAACCATGCATCTCACTGTTTTGTTGGCAATCAACGGTGCCCTGGTGTTTGAAATTCATTCCCATTTTTGCATGGGACCTAAGCATGCACCCAACGACAAAGATTTGAGTTTTCAACAAATTTATATGCACTGGAGCATGCACATGTAGTTCAAATCTTAATTATGCACATAAATGCATTGAAAACTCAGTTAATGCATAAAAATGTCCAAACGAACCCCGAAAAATAACAAAAATTCACACAACACTCCTGTTGTTCTACGTTGACACGAGAAAAAAACTTGAAAGCAATAAGAGGCAATGGATATAGTTTCGTCCCCAAAGGTGGGACGTTCCCTACCGAAAACCATCATGCTTGTTGTGAGAAGCTCCGGTTTGTGCGAAGCATATACCCAAACCTGCCCCAAATGGGACAAAATCTGTACTACGTCATCTTGATGCCGCTCCATGATAGCATGCCAGGTTTCATGAATTTTAGGCGAGTTTTGGATTTACTAGAATTAAAAACCAGGCATCTCATTGTTTTGTCGGCAATCAACGGTGCCACTGTGTTTGAAATTCATTCCCATTTTTGCATGGGACCTAAGCATGCACCCAACGACAAAGATTTGATTTTTCAAAAAAATTATATGCACTGGAGCATGCGCATGTAGTTCAAATTTGAATTATGCACATAAATGCATTGAAAACTCAGATAATGCATAAAAATGTCCAAACCAACCCCGAAAAATCACAAAACTTCACACAACACTCCTGTTGTTCTATGTTGACATGAGAGAAAACTTGAAAGCAATAAGAGGCAATGGATATTATTTCGTCCCCATCGTGCTTGTTGTGAGAAGTTCCGGTTTGTGAGAAGCATATACCCAAACCTGCCCCAAATGGGACAAAATTTGTAACACGACATGTTGATGCCGCTCCATGATAGCATGCCAAGTTTCATTAATTTCAGACGAGTTTTGGATTTACTAGAATTTAAAAACCAGGCATCTCACTATTTCCCGGGCAATCAACGGTGCCATGGTGTTTGAAATCCATTCCCATTTTTGCATGGGACCTAAGCATGCACCGAACGACAAAGATTTGTTTTTTCAACGAATTTATATGCAGTGGAGCATGCGCATGTAGTTCAAATTTGAATTATGCACATAAATGCATTAAAAACTCAGTTAATGCATAAAAATGTCCAAACGAACCCCGAAAAATCAGAAAAATTCACACAACACTCGTGTTGTTCTTTGTTGACACGAGAAAAAAACTTGAAAGCAATAAGAGGCAATGGATATCATTTCGTCCCCAAAGGTGGGACATTCCCTACAAAAAACATCATGCTTGTTGTGAGAACCTCCGGTTTGTGAGAAGCATATACCCAAACCTGCCCCAAATGGGAGAAAATTTCTACCACGGCATGTTGATGCCGCTCCATGATAGCATGCCAAGTTTCATGAATTTCAGACGAGTTTTTGTTTTACTAGAATTTAAAAACCAAGCATCTCACTATTTTGCCGGCAATCAACGGTGCCATGGTGTTTGAAATTCATTCCCATTTCTTGCATGGGACCTAAGCCCGCACCCAACAACAAAGATTTGATATTTCAATGAATTTATATGCATTAGAGCATGCGCATGTAGTTCAAATTTGAATTGTGCACATAAATGCATTGAAAACTCAGTTAATGCATAAAAATGTCCAAATAAACCCCGAAAAATCACACAACACTCCTGTTGTTCTATGTTGACACGAGAAAAAAACTTGAAAGCAATAAGAGGCAATGGATATCGTTTCGTCCCCAAAGATGGGACGTTCCCTACCGAAAACCATCATGCTTGTTGTGAGCTCCGGTTTGTGAGAAGCATATACCCAAACTTGCCCCAAATGGGACAAAATTTGTACAACGGCATGTTGATGCCGCTCCATGATAGCATGCCAAGTTTCATGAATTTCAGACGAGTTTTGGATTTACTAGAATTTAAAAACCAGGCATCTCACTATTTTTCTGGCAATCAAGGGTGCCCTAGTGTTTGAAATTGATTCCCATTTCTTGCATGGGACATAAGCATGCACCCAACGACAAAGATTTGATTTTTCAATGAATTTATATGCACTGGAGCATGTGCATGTGGTTCAAATTTGAATTATGCACATAAATGCATTGAAAAGTCACTTAATGCATAAAAATGTCCAAACAAACCCCGAAAAATCACAAAACTTCACACAACACTCCTGTTGTTCTATGTTGACACGAGAAAAAACTTGAAAGCAATAAGAGGCAATGGATATCGTTTCGTCCCCAAAGGTGGGACGTTCCCTACCGAAAACCATCATGCTTGTTGTGAGAAGCTCCGGTTTGTGAGAAGCATATACCCAAACCTGCCCCAAATGGGACAAAATTTGTACCACGGCATGTTGATGCCGCTCCATGGTAGCATGCCAAGTTTCATTAATTTCAGATGAGTTTTGGATTTACTAGAATTTAAAAACCAGACATCTCACTGTTTTGCCAGCAATCAACGGTGCCATGGTGTTTGAAATTCATTCCCATTTCTTGCGTGGGACCTATGCTTGCACCCAACGACAAAGATTTGATTTTTCAATGAATTTATATGCACTGGAGCATGTGCATGTAGTTCAAATTTGAATTATGCACATAAATGCATTGAAAACTCACTTAATGCATAAAAATGTCCAAACGAACCCTGAATAATTCAAATTCTTTTATGGTCACAGTAGATAAAAGGTCTAGCAATTCAAACACCGTCCATGGCCGTTGTGCCCCATTATGTAATTCAAATCAAGACCAAAAATCAAGTAGATCCCACATAGTTTATTATAACCAACCGTGTGAGATGCAGCGCAAAATATCTTTGGGCCGTGTCTAAATAAGGGACCGTGTCTGATGACATTGCATGCTAGTTTTTTGGCTGAAGCGATTCCAAATTTTCGGCTTCCGCGGAAATATCTACCTCCCCACCCCCTCCCCCTCACCAAAAGCCACATTTCCCCTCTTTCTGCCTTCCTTTCCAATTTGAAACCTTCACTCCTTGCTTATAGCGCCACCGCCTCCTCGCCGGCGACCCTCCTTCATGCTGCTCGGCCTCGCCTATCCAGGCAGGTAATCCACTCCCGACCCCCATACTCCTCCTCCTTCCACATCCCACATGGCCCGACCGCTGGCGCGAGCGCGACACCTTCCACCCAAATCACCGACCCCTCCACCAAATAAGCGTCGGCCTAAGCCATGGTGTACGCAGTATAGGCAGGACCTCAAGGAGCATTTGGCAGCGGAGAAGCAAATTGCGGCCGCACGCGCAGATGAGGTCGCGATGGCTGCCATTCGGAGTAAATTGTACAGAAGTACCACAATTAAGGCATTGGAAGCAGATTGGTACCAAGTTTGGTAATTTTTACATGTCAGTACCAAGTCTGGGGCTATACGTTACAAAAAGGTCTAAATCGCATATAAACGCGTATTGACAGTGTATCTGACCGGCAGGGCCCGCCTGTCAGCTGCCGACGTGGCATTTTTTTTGCAGAAACCCCCCGCACGGCGACGCCCGGTCTGGATCGAGGGGAGGATCCCCTCAAGCCCGAGCTCCTCTCGCATCACCGCCGCCCCCGCTCGCGCCAGAGCTGCCCCTGCTCGCGCCGCCGCGGCCTCTGCTCGCGCCGCCGCGGCCTCTCCCCCTCCGCTGCAGCAGCTCCAGCGGGCAGAGCGCGTCCCGCCGTGCTCTCCCTGACGAACTCGGCCACCCCTGCGCTCCCGAGCGCGACGCCCGCCCTGTCGGCCGCCGCCACGGCGCGGTACGCCTTCGTGTTTCCCGCCTGGAATATGGCCCCCGCGCCGGCCAGCGCGATGCGGGCGAAGCGCGCGCCTGCGAAGAGCAGCTCCGCGTCGAGCGGCGCCATGTGCTCGGCGCGCCTGAGCCTGTGGTTGTGTAGGGCGACGGCGAGCGAGACGTCGTAGGCGAGCGCAGTGGCCGTGGCGTTTCTGCCGGCAAGGGCGAGGTGGGCGAGGGTCGGGTCCTCGACGGTGAGGCGAGGTGGGCGGGCGGTAGATGTGATGACGGGCGAGCAGCGTGACCCCGGCGGCGAGGACGACGAAGGCGATGAGCGCGCAGGCGACGCGAGTGAGCGCCTTGCCGCCGATGGCGTCCAGGAAGAAGGCGCAGCAGCAGGCGTGAGGGGCTCGAGGGGCTCCTCCCCTCGATCCAGATCGAGCGCCGCCGCGCGTGAGGACGAAGGAGGTGCGGGGGGGGGGGGGGGGGGGGGGTTCTGCAAAAAAAATGCCACGACGGCAGCTGACTGGCGGGCCCCGCCGGTCAGATACACTGTCAATACACGTTTATACGCGATTTAGACCTTTTTGTAACGTATAGCCCCAGACTTGGTACTGACATGTAAAAATTACCAAACTTGGTACCAATCTGCTTCCAATGCCTCAATTGTGGTACTTCTATGCAATTTACTCTGCCATTCGTGTCGGCCCCGAGATCTTGGAGGAGCACCTCGCCGTCGAGGCCACCGTTGACGCCTCGCGCGCCGATGCCGCGACGCGGTTGGCTGCTTTAAACGACAGTTCGTGACGTTTTCTCGAGGCCACTGTCGGTGCCTTCAACAAAGACTATGAGGTGTTTTCTCAGCGTGCACGTGCTTACCTCATCTCGAGAGCCAGCAGGTTGGTGCCCAGAGCGTCTCAGGCAACTCACCACTACAACAAGGGCACTCACGATGCAGAGGCCTCGCCGTCTTCCATGTCCAAGGATCCAATCGTCGATATCTCCGACAATGAGGAGTAGCTTGTCTTATTAGCTCACTATAAGGACCCATGTTCAGTTTGCTAGCTACTACCTTTCCTTCACAAATTCTAGTGAATCGTGCTATCTACTTTTACCATGCAATCTTCTGCTATAGTGTATATGGTCTATATGTCATGCAATGTGGTGTTCAATTAACTGCTTGGTTCAATTCTGCAAATGTCATGTTCAATTTTTCAGGGTGCAATATTTCCAAGTTGTTAAGCATGCTTGGTTTGGCTAACTGTCTGATCTTCTATTAGGAGTATGTTATATTGTTCAATTGGTGTTTACTTAACTGCTTGGTTCATTTGTTGTGGCCTGGTTCACTTGTTGTGGTGTTTAGTTAACTGCTTGGTTCAATTCTGCAATGCGATGTTCAATTGATGTGGCTGCATTCTGTTATTGTATACCATGTGAGGAATAAATCGAATTTGGCTGTACTAAATACATGAGAAACAAATACAATTGCTATATTTCCAAGTTGTTAAGCATGCTTGGTTTGGTTAATTGTCTGATCTTCTATTAGGAGTATGTTATATTGTGCAATGTGGTGCTCATTTAACATTTAGTTCATTTCTTGTGGTGTTTAGTTAACTGCTTGGTTCAATTCTGCAATGCGATGTTCAATTGTTGTGACTGCATTCTGTTATTGTATACCATGTGAGGAATAAATCGAATTTGGCTGCACTTAATACATGGGAAACATATACAAGTGCTATATTTCCTAGTTCTTAATCATGCTTGGTTTGGATAAATGGGCTTTCCATGTGGCTTGAATTAATCTGATGAATCTGCAATGTGCTTATTTATCATCAACATATTTTACTGATAGCATGCGAACCCTTACTTAACCTCATGACTAACTACCTTATATGTTTTGCTGGAAAACAATGGGAAGCACTGAGGTTTACAAGATGGTACTAACTATTATACCTTGCCTTTTTGTATTCCTTTGCCCCATTTCCAATATAGAGAAGATATTTATGCACATCCTTGTTTTCAGGCTTCACTGATGATTACCTCTCAAACCATCTCTGTGGTCAGGAGGCGAGGAAAGTTTTCATACAACACACACGGTTCAATATTGAAGTGTTCCTGAAGAGGTTGAAGGATGGACGGTCAATCATCCACAGGCACTGGCCTAAAGTTGCAAAGACCTTCAACATGAATGAAGGCTCAATATCCGCCTTCCGCTTCAGAAGTTTTCCAGATGAGATGCATCTCTCTATGTACCGTCTAAGATGCTAATTTTGAAAGGTTCTAGATGTTGCATGTGAAACTTGCTGTTGGTGCAATTGTGTAATGGGGTAGCTGAGTGCTGAAGCTATATCATGTTGTACTCTGATGTATTTCAATTATGAAATCCTCCTTCATTAATATGGAAATGTAATATTGTAACATCCCAAATTTTCAATTTGGAATGTTATACATTAGATCATCATGCATATAATATTTTCTTGCATTTTGGTCGATCCTAGAAATTTCACGCAACTCAAGGACCCTCGGAGAGAGTTGGAGATTTGGTTATTTTCATATTTGAGTTTTCTCAAGTTTTGAAAAGAGGATCATTTGATTTTATTTATTTCATCTTCAATTATTTTTCCAATATCAAAAATATGAGAGGGGGAATAATATGACTTTCCCAAATTTAGGAAAAATGAAGATTTAATAAATAAATCAAAATTTGGATTTTCCGGAGTTTATTTGCATTTTATTTGGATTAGGGTAAAATGCGTGTTTTCAAAAAAAATTTATCTAGGCCCCGAGTAAAGTTCATTTTGTTCGACTCATTTTTAGGAGTCGGGGGAAATTTTACTTCGGGATTTTTGGAGTTCGTTTAGATTTTTTTTCTTTCTTTGTTTTTCTGCGCGCGTAACTATTTAAAAAAATTGCGTCGCGCCCCGCCTGGGCCAAGGCCCGGCCGGCCCAGCCGCGCCCTCCTCGCGCGCGCGCCCGCGCGCAGCGCCGCCCGCCGCCGCCGAGTCCGATTGGGACTCTGCCGCCGCCGCCTCCCTTGCCTTGCCCCCTCCCCCAAGTCTCCCTCCCCCCTTTAAATACCCAGCCCCCCCTCTCCTCCCCGCACCTCCCCGCCGCCCCCGCAGCAGCAAGCAGCAGCAGCAGCGCCGCGCCGCCGCCGCCGCCCGCCGCCAGCGCTGCCGCCTGCCGCCGCCGCCCTGCGCCTCGCCTCGCTGCCCCGCCGCCAAGCCCCGCCCGCCGGAGCCCCTCGTCGAGGTAGCCACCGCGCCGCGCCACCCCTCCCCTCGGTTCGTTTTTTTATAAAAAAACCGTTCCAGTTTCTTTTCGTTTTGTTGTTTCAGTTTTTTTCCGAAACCCTAGATCGGTTTTCGTTTTTTTTCTCGGTTTAGTTGTTTAGCAAGCGTTCGCCGGACCGTTCGTCTTAACGAACGTGATCACCGGTTATTCTCGGTTAACGAACGTCCGTTCGTTTAACCGTTCGTCGTTTTTCTTTTTCGTCGGATTTATTCCGCGATTTTCTGATCGCGATTTCAGATCCGATCTTCGTTCTAGTTTATCTTCTCGCTCGTGTATCGGAATCAGGTGATTCAAGCGCTTGGAGTTTCGTTTCGAAACCGCCGTTCCGACTAATCAACTTAAACAAGTTTTTGCTACTGTAAAATTTGACCTAGTTTCAACTTGCTAGAACCGAGTTGTTTTCTTCCGCCGTTTGTTTTCCGTTGCTTTGTTCGGTTCGTTTTCTCTTTGCAACCGGAGTTCTTAAGTTGAACTTTCTGGTTCGATCTCTTGTTCGAGTTTTACCTGTGCATTAGATGAGTACTTATTGTATGCTTGTTGTTTGTCTGCGATAGATTGCCCGGAGTGCGCCGCCTGTTACTTCGAATCTCTAGGTTTCGCGGATCATCAGCAAGGCAAGTAACACTTTGATCATACCTTCTCATTGCCCAGTTTTTATTGCATTAGACCAATCTCACACATTGCATGATTAGGATCTAATTAAACTATGGGATGGGAAGTAGTTGAGGTAGTACCTATTACCTGTTTTACTTATGAAACCTTGGGAGTTACTTCTACGTTTGCTTATTATGCCATGCTATGCTAGTAGACGTGGATTGGGTGAGTGATATCCATGACAGATGTGAGTATTGTTAATTAATGGTTTATCTAAGGTGGCAACTTAAACACACATCTGGGTGGATTGAGGCACCTGGTTTCTATCAGGACTTGCCTGTTTTTCTTTGGACCGCCACCCAGGCTCAAAGGGATCATAAGATCATTCATGCTAGTAACTTCCGTGTGCAGCCACAAGCCAATATGGGCTCTGGCATAGTTGACTAAGTCGTGCGAACTCTTACAGTGGTAGACTAGCTGATGTAGGGGTTGTAGGTTGGTACGGTCTATCACAACGTAAGGTGCTAGCGCTTCTGAAAGACTATGTCTCGGTCATCCGTTTCTCAAACACCCTGTAGTGCGAGAAACCAAACGAAGGCGATCGAGTCTTGTGGGGGAAAAGTGCGCAAACCTCTGCAGAGTGTACAAACTAATCATGATTAGCCGTGTCCCCAGTTATGGACAACTTGAGTATCTAGTACTTGAATATCATGTGAATTCCCATCATGTTACTTCTAATTAATATTGTTGGGTTTTAATTGTTCACTTAATTGGGATCGGAATGCTGTCAACCATTCTCGATGTTTCAACCACCATGATAGTTAAATAAAATTTATTCCTTTGCAGTAGGGAAAAATTGTCTTTACGCAAAACTGTAACCATAGAGCTTTCCACCAGCCATACATGCATATAGTATAGCTCATTACTGTTCATTACTCTCTATGTGTTACATTGCCAGCATATTCCATGTGCTGACCCGTTTTCGGGCTGCAACTTTCATGTTGCAGACTTTTCAGACGACGAGTAAGGTGCCTTTAGGTCGTGGTTCTATACTCAGTGATGCCGTTGGAGCTGATGGACTCACTCATCTTCCAAGCCTTCCGCTGTTATCGATATTAGATGGCCTTAAGCTATATTTATTGTAATAAGTTCTCTTTGAGACATTGATCTAATAAGTGTGTGATTGCTACTCTGTTATAAATCCTTCGAAGTACTGTGTGGTGTCAGCATTACTGATCCAGGGATGACACCTGAGCATAGAGACTTGATCATCTGAGGTCGGGTTGCTACAGAGATGGTATCAGAGCACACGCTGACTGTAGGACACGACCACTAAGTTAAAGCCACAGATCACTATTCTCTTCTCATTTCCTAACTCCTCATCTTTTCTACTCTTTTAGGATGACGGACGCGAAGATCAAGTACACTCAACCGGATGAAGGCACACCTTTTGGATTTCACTTGAAGGAAGTCACCAAGTACCTGAACATTGGACTACCAAGCTTCACCGGGACCTTCAACGCCACTCTGCCTGAAGAGGAGCGCTGGAAGATTCAAGCTCACATTCCGGGAAGGACATTCGCGCCAATCACGAAGCCCATAGATAGTGTTTTCAGTGCACCAGCCTGGAGTCTGGGAAAGAGCATGGCAGCTCATATCACCATGTGACGCATTGGAGAAGTTTATCAAGAAGACCTCAAGGACACTATCTACCAGATTTGCGGACGCCGAGATGAACAATGGGAGATAGTCAGCACTAAGAAGGATAGATCCATTGCAGCTTTCATCCAGGAGTTAAACCAGCACATTTGACGCCACGAGAACCAGATGTGCAATGATATGATAGAGTTGAAGAATGTGAAGGCAAGAATCATCGAGCTAGAAGGAGAACTGAAGACTACACGCAAGGACTACATGGACGAGATCGTAGCTCTAGCAAGGCACAATGGCGATCTTAAGCAGAAGATTGAAGAACTCAAGGGGAAATTAGCATCCAAGAAGGAAGACAAGTACGTCGCATGTCCATACAACTACATCATCATCGACGACACCGATTCGGATCCAAGTGAACCCGACTTTGAAGACGAAGCTGGAGCAGACATCATGGAGTCTTCCACCGATTCAAATTTCTAGATGACCACCTAATATTAGTAGTATTTCCCCCATGTATATATTATAATTCGAGCACTTTTGCGATAGTTCTAGACCGTTTGTATGCCCTTGTTTGAATTGAATGAAGTGATTTTGTGTGCATTTGCTCATGTGCATTGGGGTAGTGTTTTCTCTTTAGACCTCACTCTATTCTTAATTCTCGTCTTTTCTAAACCCTCAGATGCCTCCGAGAAGTGACAATGGATTTCCACCGGAGCCCACTCAGTTGATCCAGCAGCAGAATCAATTGATGCAGTTGTTAGTCCAGAACCAGCAGAACAACAACAACAACAACAACCCTCTGCCGCCGCCACCTGTTGATCACCTAACCCATTTCCTTAGGCTGAATCCGCCGGTGTTTTCCAGTAGCACCGAGCCAATAGTAGCAGACGATTGGCTCCGCAAGACAGGAAGGGAGTTGACCACTGCAGGATGCACAGATGGTGAAAAAGTGAAGTTTGCCGCACATCAGCTTGACGGACCCGCGGCAGCATGGTGGGAGAATTTCACAGCCACTTACCCAGTTGACACTGTCACATGGGATCAGTTTCAGCAAACTTTCTGCATTACCCATGTTTCAGCAGGAGCTATGGCCATGAAGAAGCGTGAGTTTTGCAACTTATGCCAAGGAGGAAGGACAGTTGGCCAGTACGTTGACGACTTCAGCAAGTTAGCACGTTATGCCCCAGATGACTTTGCTACGGATGCAGCTAAGCAGGAGAAGTTTCTGGAAGGACTGAATGATGAGCTAAGCATGCAGTTGATGGTAGCAAGTTTCAACAACTACCAGGAGTTGGTAGATCATGCCATCATGATCGAAGGGAAGCAACAGCAGATTGAGAACCGCAAGAGGAAGTATGGACAGGGGAAGTATAACTCTGGAGCCCAGCAGAAGCCCCGTTTTACCCCTAAACCGGGAGTTCAGTTTCAGCATACCCATGGAGGAGGTAGTTTGCACAACCATAATGGCCACAAGAATGGTAATGGGAATGGAGGAAGCAACGGCCAGAACCGTACCACCCCATCAACCCTAGCCAAGAGAGATCTGAGTCAAGTCACCTATTTCAAGTGTTCGAAGACCGGACATTATGCCAATGAATGTCCTGAAGGCCAGAATGGAAATGGCAACGGAAGCTCTGGGAAGAAGCCGAACCCTTTCAATAGGGGACAAGTGAACCACGTTAGCGTGGAGGAGGTTGGAGCTCAGCCTGATGCAGTAATCGGTAAGTTTTTGGTTAAGTCATTTACTGCACTTGTTCTTTTTGATACTGGTGCATCGCATTCATACATATCAAGGGGATTTGTGGATAAATATAACCTGCCAACCCAAGCCCTTAGGTCACCCATGTTAGTAAGCTCACCAGGAGCGGAGTATATGGCTAGACGATGGTGTGATCGGTTACCATTAAGGATTGGTAACTATGTGTTTCCCTCAGACCTAATAGTATTGGAATCTCAAGGATTGGATGTGATATTAGGCATGGATTGGTTATCAAAGTATGAAGGGAACATTGAATGCGCTAGTAAGACAATCTTACTCACGACGCGAGAAGGAAGAAGGATCAAGTATGTATCACGACATGGATCAAATAGGAATCAAGTGAATTCTTTATCAGGAGTTGTGCAGGAAGAAGTACTAGTGGTGAAGGATTACCCTGATGTATTCCCTGAGGAATTGCCAGGAATGCCACCTGATAGAGATATCGAGTTCTTAATTGAGCTTTTGCCAGGTACAGGCCCAATATCGAAGCGACCATACCGGATGCCAACAAAGGATTTGGTAGAAATCAAGAAGCAGATTAAGGAGTTATTGGATAAAGGTTACATACGCCCAAGTTCTTCGCCTTGGGGATCACTCGTACTTCTAGTGGAGAAGAAGGATGGATCATTAAGGATGGTTGTTGATTACCGTGGATTGAATGAAGTAACCATCAAGAACAAGTACCCACTGCCAATGATTAATGATCTGCTTGATCATTTGCAAGGAGCTAAAGTGTTTTCCAAGATTGATTTACGATCAGGGTACCATCAGTTGAAGATTCGGGAGCAGGACATACCCAAGACAGCTTTTACCACGAGATACGGATTGTACGAGTATACCGTTATGTCATTTGGTTTGACTAACGCACCTGCCTATTTTATGAACCTGATGAACAAGGTATTTATGGAGTTTTTGGATAAGTTCGTCGTAGTGTTCATTGATGACATTCTGATTTTCTCAAAGAATGAAGAGGAGCATAAGGAACATTTGCGTTTGGTTTTGGAGAAACTAAGGGAACATCAGTTATATGCCAAATTCAGCAAATGTGAGTTTTGGTTAAAGGAAGTTGGATTTCTTGGACATGTTATATCCGGAGAAGGGATAGCAGTTGACCCCACAAAGGTTGAGACCGTAACCGAATGGGAAGCACCAACGACAGTTGGAGAGATCCGGAGTTTTCTTGGACTCGCAGGATACTACCGGAGATTCATTGAGAATTTCTCAAGGATTGCAAAGCCTATGACTGAATTGTTGAAGAAGGATACCAAGTTCAATTGGACTGAGGAATGTGAGGCCAGTTTTCAGGAGTTGAAGAAACGATTGGTTTCTTCACCAGTATTGATTCTGCCAGATCAGAACAAGGATTATGAGGTGTATTGCGACGCTTCACGTCGAGGACTTGAAGCAGTGCTTATGCAGGAAGGAAGAGTTGTTTCGTATGCCTCACGACAACTGAAACCTCATGAATTAAATTATGCTACGCATGATTTGGAGTTAGCAGCCGTAGTGCATGCATTGAAAACTTGGAGACATTTTCTCATTGGGAATCATTGTGAAGTATATACGGATCACAAGAGTTTGAAGTATATTTTCACGCAGAAGGAGTTGAACCTCAGACAAAGGAGATGGTTGGAACTCATCAAGGATTATGATATGAGATTGCATTACCATCCAGGAAAGGCTAATGTTGTAGCTGACGCATTGAACCGTAAGAGCCATGTCAATACATTGATGACCGGAGAGTTACAGAGGGAATTGGCCGAAGATCTTCGTGAGCTATGTTTGGAAATAGTTCCGAAAGGCTATGTAGCAGCATTGGAAATTCAATCTACCTTGATGGATAAAATCAGAGAAGCTCAGAAAACTGACAAGGAGATTGCTGATATAAAGAAGAAAATGAGCGAAGGAAAAGCAAAGGGATTTCGTGGGGATGAGCACGATACCCTATGGTTTGAGGACCGTGTTTATGTGCCCAATGACCCGGAGATCAGGAAGTTGATTCTACAAGAGGCACATGATTCACCCTATTCGATTCACCCAGGAAATACCAAGATGTATTTGGATTTGAAGGAAACATTTTGGTGGACCGGAATGAAGAAGGATATTGCAGCATATGTAGCATTTTGTGATGTGTGTCATAGAGTGAAGGCAGAACATCAGAAGCCAGCCGGATTGTTACAACCATTGCCGATACCCGAATGGAAGTGGGATAAGATAGGCATGGATTTTATCACAGGACTACCCAGGACGAAGGCAGGCTATGGCTCGATATGGGTAGTAGTTGATCGTTTGACGAAGGTAGCACATTTCATCCCAGTTAAGACCACTTACACTAGTGCTAAGTTGGCAAAGATATACATGACCAGGATCATTTGTTTGCATGGAGTTCCAAGGAGTATCGTATCAGATAGAGGAACCCAATTTACCTCAAAGTTTTGGAATCAGTTGCATGAAACTTTGGGAACCAGACTAGAGTTCAGCACAGCTTTTCACCCACAGACGGATGGACAGACTGAGAGAGTCAATCAGATTTTGGAAGATATGCTGAGAGCTTGTGCGCTAGATTATGGATCTAGTTGGGACGATAACTTGCCGTATGCGGAGTTTTCTTATAACAACAGTTACCAAACCAGTCTGAAGATGGCACCTTTCGAAGCTTTATACGGAAGGAGGTGCAGGACACCGTTGTCATGGGACGAAGTTGGAGACTGTCAGTTCTTTGGACCAGATCTGATTAAGGAGTTTGAACGGAAAGTTATGTTGATTCGCGATAGGCTCAAGGTAGCCCAGTCCAGGCAGAAGAGCTACGTAGATTCTAAACGCAAGGAGACAATTTACGAAACCGGAGACAGAGTTTATCTTCGAGTATCCCCACTTCGAGGAGTTAAGCGCTTTGGAGTTAACGGAAAATTAGCACCGCATTCGTTGGACCGTATAAGATCTTGCAACGTATGGGAGAAGTCACTTATAAGTTGGAATTACCAGAGGGACTGTCAGGAGTTCATGATGTATTCCATGTTTCTCAGCTGAAGAAATGTCACTCCGAGATGGCGGAGGTACCGCTAAGAGATACAGTGCCGCTTGAAGCGATTCAGTTGAAGAATGACTTAACGTATGAGGAGAAACCAGTCAAGATTCACGATTATGCCAGCAGAGTTACCCGCAACAAGGTTATCAAGTTTTGCAAAGTTCAGTGGAACCACCACTCAGAGGATGAAGCCACATGGGAGAGAGAAGAAGATTTGCTCAAGAACCACCCTCACCTATTTTCTAGCCAACCCGAATCTCGAGGGCGAGATTCATCTTAAGGGGGGTAGGTTTGTAACATCCCAAATTTTCAATTTGGAATGTTATACATTAGATCATCATGCATATCATATTTTCTTGCATTTTGGTCGATCCTAGAAATTTCACGCAACTCAAGGACCCTCGGAGAGAGTTGGAGATTTCGTTATTTTCATATTTGAGTTTTCTCAAGTTTTGATAAGAGGATCATTTGATTTTATTTATTTCATCTTCAATTATTTTTCCAATATCAAAAATATGAGAGGGGGAATAATATGACTTTCCCAAATTTAGGAAAAATGAAGATTTAATAAATAAATCAAATTTTGGATTTTCCGGAGTTTATTTGCATTTTATTTGGATTAGGGAAAAATGCGTGTTTTCAAAAAAAAAATCATCTAGGCCCTCAGTAAAGTTCATTTTGTTCGACTCATTTTTAGGAGTCGGGGGAAAATTTTACTTCGGGATTTTTGAAGTTCGTTTAGATTTTTTTTTCTTTCTTTGTTTTTCTGCGCGCGTAACTATTGAAAAAAATCGCGTCGCGCCCCGCCTGGGCCAAGGCCCGGCCGGCCCAGCCGCGCCCTCCTCGCGCGCACGCCCGCGCGCAGCGTAGCCGCCGAGTCCGATTGGGACTCTGCCGCCGCCACCTCCCTTGCCTTGCCCCCTCCCCCAAGTCTCCCCCCTTTAAATACCCAGCCCTCCCTCTCCTCCCCGCACCTCCCCGCCGCCCCCGCGGCAGTAAGCAGCAGCAGCAGAGCCGCGTCGCCGCCGCTCGCGCCGCCGCCGCTCGCGCCGCCGCCGCCCGCCGCCAGCCGCCGCGTGCCGCCGCCGCCCCGCGCCTCGCCTCGCTGCCCCGCCCGTCGGAGCCCCTCGTCGAGGTAGCCACCGCGCCGCGCCACCCCTCCCCTCGGTTCGGTTTTTTATAAAAAAACCGTTCCGATTTCTTTTCGTTTCGTTGTTTCGGTTTTTTTTGAAACCCTAGATCGGTTTTCGTTTTTTTGTCGGTTTAGTTGTTTAGCGAGCGTTCGCCGGACCGTTCGTCTTAACGAACGTGATCACCGGTTATTCTCGGTTAACGAACGTCAGTTCGTTTAACCATTCGTTGTTTTTCTTTTTCGTCGGATTTATTCCGCGATTTTCTAATCGTGATTTCAGATCCGATCTTCGTTCTAGTTTATCTTCTCGCTCGTTTATCGGAATCAGGTGATTCAAGTGCTTGGAGTTTCGTTTTGAAACCGCCGTTCCGACTAATCAACTTAAACAAGTTTTTGCTACTGTAAAATTTGACCTAGTTTCAACTTGCTTGAACCGAGTTGTTGTCTTCCGTCGTTTGTTTTCCGTTGCTTTGTTTGGTTCGTTTTCTCTTGGCAACCGGAGTTCTTAAGTTGAACTTTCTGGTTCGATCTCTTGTTCGAGTTTTACCTGTGCATTAGATGAGTACTTATTGTATGCTTGTTGTTTGTCTGCGATAGATTACCCGGAGTGCGCCGCCTGTTACTTCGAATCTCTAGGTTTCGCGGATCATCAGCAAGGCAAGTAACACTTTGATCATAGCTTCTCATTGCCCAGTTTTTATTGCATTAGACCAATCCTCACACATTGCATGATTAGGATCTAATTAAACTGTGGGATGGGAAGTAGTTGAGGTAGTACCTATTACCTGTTTTACTTATGAAGCCTTGGGAGTTACTTCTACGTTTGCTTATTATGCCATGCTATGCTAGTAGACGTGGATTGGGTGAGTGATATCCATGATAGATGTGAGTATTGTTAATTAATGGTTTATCTAAGGTGGCAACTTAAACACACATCTGGGTGGATTGAGGCACCTGGTTTCTATCAGGACTTGCCTGTTTTTCTTTGGACCGCCACCCAGGCTCAAAGGGATCATAAGATCATTCATGCTAGTAACTTCCGTGTGCAGCCACAAGCCAATATGGGCTCTGGCATAGTTGACTAAGTCGTGCGAACTCTTACAGTGGTAAACTAGTTGATGTAGGGGTTGTAGGTTGGTACGGTCTATCACAACGTAAGGTGCTAGCGCTTCTGAAAGACTATGTCTCGGTCATCCGTTTCTCAAACACCCTGTAGTGCGAGAAACCAAACGGAGGTGATCGAGTCTTGTGGGGAAAAGTGCGCAAACCTCTGCAGAGTGTACAAACTAATCATGATTAGCCGTGTCCCCGGTTATGGACAACTTGAGTATCTAGTACTTGAATATCATGTGAATTCCCATCATGTTACTTCTAATTAATATTGTTGGGTTTTAATTGTTCCCTTAATTGGGATCGGAATGCTGTCAACCATTCTCGATGTTTCAACCACCATGATAGTTAAATAAAATTTATTCCTTTGCAGTAGGGAAAAATTGGCTTTACGCAAAACTGTAACCATAGAGCTTTCCACCAGCCATACATGCATATAGTATAGCTCATTACTGTTCATTACTCTCTATGTGTTACATTGCCAGCATATTCCATATGCTGACCCGTTTTCGGGCTGCAACTTTCATGTTGTAGACTTTTCAGACGACGAGTAAGGTGCCTTTAGGTCGTGGTTCTATACTCAGTGATGCCGTTGGAGTTGATGGACTCGCTCATCTTCCAAGCCTTCCGCTGTTATCGATATTAGATGGCCTTAAGCCATATTTATTGTAATAAGTTCTCTTTGAGACATCGATCTAATAAGTGTGTGATTGCTACTCTGTTATAAATCCTTCGAAGTACTGTGTGGTGTCAGCATTACTGATCCAGGGATGACACCTGAGCACAGAGACTTGACCATCTGAGGTCGGGTCGCTACAAATATATTATGTGCTTAACATGAATGTCAATTAGATTAGTAAATGGATTATTAATAATAGGGCAATTAGCCCGCTAATTGGCCAATTAGCTTGCTAACTGGGTTTTCCTATTGCAAACTGTTAATGAGAAACCACCGTGGGTGATGACTTCAGGCAACGCACACAGTTTCTAGGAATAAACTGTGTTGGATCAATGAACAATTACACACGACATTCTCTTCAAAACTGTTTGCGTTACGCCACCTTGCGCAAACATTTTCCTTGGAGCGACTGCGTGCGATGTACATACGAACGGAAACGTTTAGTGGGGACTGACTGTGTGGGATGTACTTGTGACCGAAAACAATTTCACTGTATAATTTTCTTTTTTAGCTATACTGTACGTATTTCTGTATTTGCGCGCTCGTCGGTAACACACGACCTCATTTTGCCGAACGTGTGTGCCAGGAGGGCATATCCACGGCGGTTTCTGGGTCATGTGGGAAGGACCCCCCTATCGCCCACACTCACTTGGCGACGGTTCCAGATGCCGTCGTGGAAAGGGGTTAAAAACCGTTTGTATAGGACCGACGCGCACCAGTGATGGTCGATGAGATCTGACTTGGCCATTGAGGATCCCAAGCCGCCGCCGTAGAAAGTGTCCTTCAGAAATGACAAAATGGGCTCGATGGCTTATAAGGATCGCAAATCCTTGACCGCTTGGCAGATAAGATAAGCGGCAGGGCCATCGAAGACATAGACGACGGTTGAACTAGAGGGGTTGGGGATGGACCACTTAACCTGTGAAATGGCCCGCGTGAAGCCGTCGCTGTCGACGAGCTTGATGTCGTAGTCAGCTTTCCCAAGATACAGTAATACGCTAGCCCGCTGAGATGAAGCCTTTGGCATGGCAACGTAGTCAACATCTTCGCCGGCTTCCGCGGTGATGTGTTGCTCCAGGATCAACAGGTCGGGGCGAATGGCGGCCACCTCGCCAACGTCCGCCGAAGAGGCCATGATAAACCTCTTCTTGGCCGAACGCTCGTCGGGCTCCCCGGGATACGTGGTCGAGCTTAGGCTACGACATTTTGGAGTAGGGGATGTGGATCTGGCGGGGAGGGACACCACAGGCCTCATCTAAAAACTCAGGGGAGTGAGCCGGCAGTATGGGAATCGCTGGGTAATTTGAACTTTATTATATAAGCTAGGAGGAATGGGCAGACCGGCAGGGGTTGGCGGCGGCATCAGCGGTGGCGGCACCGGCCGCGGCTGCGAGATAGGGTTCGAGGGGGGAGGGGCCGGGGTGGGGGACTGTGGAGGGGGTGTTTGAGGATACGCCGCAGCTACTGAAAATTTTAGTAATAGTGGGTGGTGATGGTGGTGGACGAGGGAGGGCGATGGTTCAAATGCCTCGGCTACTGCAATTTTACTATAAGGTCGGTGCTGGAAGAGTGTGGGCGATGGTTGAAGTACGACGGCTACTAAAATTTGGGTCAAGGAATTGATGCAGGGTGGGAGTGCCCAAGATCGCGCACGGTCCAATAAGAATATGCCCGTATGATAATAAGGAAAAGTGGTGGAACCGCCGATTTTTGCAACGCTCAAGGCGGGTAGTTTGTTTTTAAATTTCGAGCTAGCTGGTCTATCGCACACGGTTCGTCCTAATTTCCAAATAAACATACCTGCCTAGCTTGCGCATGTGGTGATTTTACAACGCACTTGCATCGCACACGGTTAAGCCAGTACCTCCACCCTTTGCTCGCGCTTGCACAGTCGTGGTGATTTTACAGCACACTTGCATCGCAAACGGTTGATCTAGTACCTCCACCTTCGCTCGTGCTTGCGAAGTCGTCGTGATTCATAGCGCACTAGCATCACACACGGTTAAGATATTATACCCGTGTCCGTTGAGCATCATCAGAGTCTTTGCAGCAAAAAATGTTAGAGAGGGTCAGAAGACAACCACACCAGCATGTGGCCGAAATATATATGAGTGAAAAGGGTGGTCTGTGATGTTCAAAATTCCATTGCACAACTTTGACCACGCGAGCCCATGGTTGGGCGCGTCGTCGAAGATCGATGAGAGGGGCTGTAAGGGCATATTTATCCCTAAGGTGTTTTGGTGATTGATGACAATGCTTTTGCAGACTAATCGTGTGCCTTGAGTTTCTCAGACGTTTCATCGCTAGGCACAAGACGGTTTGTTGCCCCTCGAAGACTATTGAAGACGGCGTTTTTCTACGTTTCTTTTTGGTGGTTTTGAGTCGTAGGAAAGCCGTAGTATTAAGAGGGGGTCCGCGTCGGAAAGGTTTGGGTGGAATCATCACGTACACGCTTCCTTCCTTGTCTCCACCTTTCCCTTGCACTTTGGAGCATCCCCAGTTTATCCTCTATGCGAGTGTCCTGGCTGCTGTTGCTAAGCTTGTAGTAGTACTGCTCCCCGGAGCGGTAGTACCGCAGGCACCCGCGATAGTACCGTGCGAAGGCGCGGTAGTACCGCGGGAGCCCATGGTAGTACCGCTCTTCTGGAGCCGTAGTACGGTGCCCCCGGACCTAGTACCGCTGCTTCGCGGTAGTAGGGGCGGATGTAATTTTTACATCCGCGCCTTCGCGGTAGTACCATGCTTTGTGCGTGGTAGTACCGCGCATGGTCCGGTCCAGCTGCCATGCGGTAGTACCGCTCCCCAGCGGTAGTACCATGTCGGATTTTTGCATCGATTTATTTCCAGCGGAAGTAGGCACAGATGTAATTTTATTCATCCGCACCCTTCGTAGGCTAGGACTCTCCTGCCTTGCGGTAGTACCGCAAGGGGGAGTGGTAGTACCATGCTCGCGGAAGTACTGCTCTTAGTCAGGCGCGTTCTAATCCCTGCAGCCGCCGCGGTAGTACCATGATCCCTCACGGTAGTACCGCGTGGCCTTGCGGTAGTACCGCGTTTCAGGGGCGGTAGTACCGCATGTCGCGGGCTGGTTAAGTGGATAACGGTTGGATTTTGTCCACAACTATAAAAGGGGTGTCTCCTACCTCTAGTTGACTACCTCTTCCAACCCTAAGCTTCATTGTTGCTCCAAGCTCCATTTTCGCCCGATCTCACTCCCTAGCCAACCAAACTTGTTGACTTGCTCGGGAGTGGTTGAGAAGGCCTCGATCTACACTTCCACAAAGAGAAATTTGATTCCCCCCACTAATCCCTTGCGGATCTTGTTACTCTTGGGTGTTTGAGCACCCTAGACGGTTGAGGTCACCGCGGAGCCATAGTGTTGGGGATGTAACTATTTGTGTAAACCGCCCAGGAGGGGCCGGGTTATGCAAAGAAGGACTCATCGGAAGAAGCGCAAGACCAAGCATGAAGATGGCGGTTCAATAAAGGGTCTAAGGCCCACCGGCGACTTAAGGCCCATAGTGGTAAACCGCCATGATGGCATGACTTGTAACATAAGGTAGAATTAACTAGTCGCCGAGCCGGACACTGTCTATGAGCCGGCCGGGACTCTGTAGGCCGCAGGGCATCAACCCGTGTATATAAGGGGACGACCCGTTGGCGGCTTAGGGCAAGAAACAACTCATCGAGAACCGGGCATAGCGTATCTCACTCCCTGGTCATCGAAACCTCAGCAATACCAACCCAACTAGACGTAGGCCTTACCTTCACCGTAAGGGGCCGAACTAGTATAACTCTCTCGTGTCCTTTGTCCCGATTAACCCCTTTAAGCTTCCTAGCTGCGATGGCTCCACGACTAAGTCCTTACAAGAGGACATCTGCCGTGACAATTCCACGACAGTTGGCACCCACCATGGGGCCAGCGCACGGTGGATTTGAGTTCTTGAAGGGCAGCTTCGAAGGGCTCAAGGGATACGTAGTCGGCCGGATGACCAAGAGTCGTCGCGGCAAGATCTACATCGATGACGAAGGCTGGGGCCCCGACGCCGGCTTAATTGAGTACTGGTACTGGGTCCCCTTCGGCGGAATCCATGTCTTCATCGTCCGGATTGGTGAGCCGGGCCCTGAGCCGGACAACTGCACCGACCCCGTCGAGACGGCTCAGCGTGCGAGACCCGCCCGAGCTCAAACCGTCGTGAAGCGTGCCTTCGTGGGCTGCATCCACGAAGGGGAACTTTCTCGAGGATCTGACGATGGTGGTGAGACGGCCGTCCTCTCCGACGATGATTCGTCCACTGGGTCAACAGATTCGTTGTATCAACTGCAAGATGGCAGGCTAGGGGGTTGTTCCGATGGCAGCAGTATTCCGGACCCCTTTGAGCCGCCAAGCTATGTGGGAGTCTTCATGGCCGGGACTCAACCCGGCCAAAACTCTACAGCTGCAGCAGCGATAACGTCCGGGTCAGGAGCAGCTGGGGCAGGAGGCACTGTGCGCCCGCCGGCTCAGGTGCTGATGGATCTCATGGATAAGCTGACGGCCCTGTTAACCGCCACAGTCATCCCCGCGAATCAAGATGAGCATAACGCGGAGGTGACACAGGTGCGTGAGGAGATAGCTTGGGCCAAGGAGGCCTTGGCAGCTGAGGACACCAGGTTAGCCACAGAACGGGCGGCTTTGGATGTGCGGGTGCAACAGCTACAGTCAGAGGCTTTCCAGCTTACGATGAGCCTGAACGCGTCTAACAAGGTGATGAGGAGGAGACATCAGAAAACTCAATCTCGCTTGCCTCCGGTTTATGATCCTCGAAATCTTTTCGCTACACCTGGAGCTGGCCCAAGCAACCCGCTAGATGCAAATCAGTTTATGACAGCCGGAACAGGAGGACCGGTTCAATCCTGGGTGATGCCGCCTCCTCATGGGAATATGGCACCGCCCTGTTATGTACCGATACCGCCGGGTCACTTTTCCAATCCCATGGAGGACCTGATTGCAGCATCGGCGCGCCTGGCGGCTCTCCTAGTGGGCGGTGATGATCCAACAACAGTGGAGACCCGAAGGATCAGAGACCTCGTCCAGACAGCCCTGGCTCAGCAAGAGACTTATTCTTACAGCCTGGACAGGATTCATTCAACTCCTCCGCCTTGGTTAGCCCCGGCTCATCCAAACAGGAGTCCGAGTTACAGCAGGCACATGGAGTCAGAAGCTTTGTCAAGCAACGCCCATCGTCGTAACTAGCCCAGTGGCTATAACCCGGTGCAGGACCGAATACGTCAGGAGTACGAGCGGGCGGCTCAACTGGCGACTCAGCTAACGGCTCAGGAGGCTCTTCCGGATTACCTGATGACTTCCGTTGAGGCAGGAGTGGCCACCAGAACCGGCGGTGTTCCTTGTTTGGTGCCAGCTCTACGTAATGTGCGTTTGCCCAAGGACTTCAAAGGACCTTGAAAGGTGCCAAATTACACGACCGACTTACAGCCCGGAGCATGGATCGAAAGTTATGAGATGGCCATGGAACTGTTGGAGGTCACTGATGCAGCAATGGCTAAGTACTTCACCATGATGTTGGACGGAACGGCCCAATCTTGTTTAAAGGGCTTGCCACCCAATTCCATTAGTTCATGGGCAGAGCTAAAGGCCTGGTTCATCCAGAATTTCAAGGACACTTGCAAGCAATCTATGTCGATCGTGGACTTCACAAATTGTAAGCAAGAGGAGGGTGAATCCACAACCCATTGGGTGCGCCGGGTCAAGGAGATAATACATTCGTCTGACAAGATGGATGCCGGCTCGGCAGTCCTCATGTTGGAGAAGAATTGCCGCTTTGAGCCGCTGAGACAGAAACTGGGGCGCCTTAAGCATGATTGCAATGATATGGGTACGCTGATGGCGGCTTTAGTCAAATACGCCGATTCTGATAGTACCAAGGATCCCGCGTCTGACGAGGAAAAGACAAGGAAGGGAAAGAAGAGCGGCAATGGAAAGGGTCAGCAGCATAACCGGTGAATCAAGGAGGCAATAAGCGTAAGGCTGAGGGTAACCCGGAGTTTGTGGCCAACGCCAATACGTAGGGTAACAATCAAAGACGTAAAGGAAAGCCGCCCCCACGATTTGGCGGGTCAGGCCCATCTCTTGAGAAGATACTCAATGAGCCCTGCCCGAGACACGGCACCCGGGAACGGCCCGCCACCCACTTGTGGAAGGATTGCGTGATCATGAAGGCTTTCAAGAATTCCAACGCGTTTGATGGCAATCATGGGTCAGGCGGCGACCCAGGTGTCGGCGGCTTTCATGGCCCGGGCGGTGGTTCAAATTCTGGCTTTCAGGGAAATCAAGGCGGCTATAATCAACAGCAATCTGGTCAAGGAGGACAACAACAGGAGCAGTCGGGTTATCAGAGCCATCCGAAGCAGCTGAATAGTGGGCAGTATCATGCGTTCACCACTAGCTTGTGCAAACATGACCAGAAGGTTCATAAGAGGGCCGTGAACTCTGTTGAGCCGGCAGTTTCCCATTACCTGAGGTGGTCAGAGCAGCCTATTGTATGGAGCAGGGAGGATCACCCTCCCTGGGCTGATAATCCGGGTCAGTTAGCGTTGGTGGTGGCGCCTCAGGTCGGCGGGTATAAATTCACCAAGGTACTCATGGACGGAGGTAGCATCATTAACATCCTCTATTACGAGACCTTTCGACGCATGGGTTTGACTGACAAAAATTTGAAGACATCCAACACCGTCTTTCATGGAGTGGTGCCTGCTAAGTCGGCATACCCAGTCGGTAAGATCGAATTGGAGGTGGCCTTTGGAGATGAGTACAATTCCAGGGCTGAGAAATTAACGTTTGAGGTGGTCAAAATCAAGAGTCCATATCATGCTCTGTTTGGGCGGCCGGCTTATGCCAAGTTCATGGCACGGCCGTGTTATGTTTATCTGCAGCTTAAGATGCCAGGTCACAAGGGCACCATCACCGTGCGTGGGAGTCGAAAGGTAGCCCTGGAGTGTGAAGAAGGCGATGCGACTTATGCTGAGTCTGTCTGTGCAGCAGAGGAGCTGAAGTTTTATCAAGATAATGTTGAACCGGCGGATATGACCTCTCTAAAGAAGCCAACCACAGAGCATGACCCGGCAATGAAGTTTAAGTCGGCTGCTGAAACCAAGCTTGTTGACTTTATTCCAGGTGATTTGTCTAAGCAGTTCAGTATCAGTGCCAACTTGGATCCTAAATAGGAAAGCGCGCTCATCGAGTTCATCCATGAGAACCGGGACATCTTTGCATGGAAACCTTCTGACATGCCGGGTGTACCGAGAGAACTCGCTGAGCACACTCTTAATATTGATCCGAAGTATAAGCCGGTCAGGCAGTTTCTTCGGCGGTTCAACGAAGAGATACGGAAAGCGATTGGAGAGGAGGTCGCCCGGCTCTTAGCGGCTGGGTTCATTGTTGAAGTCTTTCACCCGGAATGGTTGGCTAACCCGGTGCTTGTGCTTAAGAAGAACGGCACCTGGCGGATGTGTGTGGATTACACGGACTTAAACAAGGCTTGTCCGGATGATCCCTTTGCTCTCCCCCGTATTGATCAAATCATTGATGCTACGGCGGGTTGCGAGCATTTGAGCTTTTTGGATGCTTACTCTGGTTATCATCAGATCAAGATGACAGTTAAGGACCAGGAGAAGACGGCTTTCATCACTCCGTTTCGGAGCCTTCTGCTATGTATCTATGCCATTTGGGCTCAAGAGTGCCCAGGCGACTCATCAGCGATGTGTACAGAACTATCTCCACGATCAAATTGGGCGCAATGTTCACGCTTATGTGGATGACATTGTGGTGAAGTCCAGAGAGAAGGAAACCTTGATATTTATTTGAAAGAGACCTTTGATAATCTCGGGGTTTATAAGATGATGCTTAACCCGGCCAAGTGTGTATTTGGTGTACTTGCAGGCAAGCTTTTGGGTTTTTTGGTCTCAAACAGGGGCATTGAAGCTAATCCGGAGAAAATCAAGGCGATTACCTCGTTGGCTAAACCGGCGTGCATCAACAATGTTCAGCAACTGGAGGCTTGTGTTGCTGCCTTAAGCCGGTTTATAAGCCGGCTAGGGGAGAAGGCCCTACCGTTGTATCAGATGATGAAGAAAACAGACACTTTTGTCTGGAGTGAGGCTGCTAATACTGCCTTGGAAGATTTAAAGAGACAGTTGTCTGAGCCGCCGGTCCTTGCGGCTCCCATTGATAGAGAGTCATTACTGTTATATGTGGCTGCTAACTCGTGAGCTGTCAGTGTTGCAATCGTGGTGGAGCGCAAGGAGGCTGGTAAGGAGCATCCAGTTCAACGGCCGGTTTACTACATCAGTGAGGTGCTCATTGAGTCTAAGCAAAGGTATCCACATTGGCAGAAGCTTGTTTACGGGGTGTTCATGGCAAGCCGGAAGCTGAAGCAATACTTCCAAGGTCACCCTATTACTGTGGTAAGTTCTACCCCCTTGGGAGATATCATACAGAATAGAGAGGCCACAGGACGAGTCGCCAAGTGGGCATTGAGCTTGGGCCTCATGGTCTGAAATACATGCCCCGGACTGCTATCAAGTCTCAGGCCCTGGTGGACTTTATCAATGATTGGACAGAGTTATAGGCACCTGAGGAGAAGCCAGATAACACATATTGGACTATTCACTTTGATGGGTCCAGGCAGTTAGAAGGCTCGGGGGCTGGAGTCGTTTTAACTTCCCCCCGAGGTGACAGATTTTGTTATGTGCTCCGGCTTCTGTTTCCTTGTACTAACAATGCAGCTGAGTATGAGGCCTTACTCCGTTTTCTCCGGATGGCCAAAGAGATGAATTTGAGCCGGGTATGGTGCTTAGGTGACTCAGGTCTCGTGGCTCAACAGGTGTCAGGCAAGTGGGACTCCAAGGATCCCCTTATGGCGGCTTACCGTCATGAAGTTGATGCTGTGGCTGGGCACTTCAAAGGTTATCAAGTGGAGCACATTGATCGAAGGAAGAATGAGGCGGCTGATGCTTTAAGGCGGCTGGGATCTCAGCGTGAGCCGGTGCCGCCTAACACCTTTCTCGATGTTTTGCATAATCCTTCTGTCAAGGTACCCATAGAAGAAGACCTAGCAGTGCCAGACCCAGAAGCACAGCTAGTAGCAGCTCTTCACGTCATCCCGGATTGGACAGTGCCATATTTGGCCTACATGACCCAGGGAGAGTTGCTTGAGGATGAGACCTTGGCGAGACAAATCATCCGGTGGTACAAATCCATGACAATTGTTCATGGCAAGTTACATCATCGCAGTGTTACTGCGGCGTTTCAATGTTGTGTGTCACCTGCGGAGGGTCAGGAGATACTTCGTGAGATCCATGAAGGGGATTGTGGTCATCATGCCAGCTCAAAATCTCTCGTGGCCAAGGCTTTTCGTCATGGCTTCTATTGGCTGACGACTCATGCTGATGCGGAGGATCTGGTCAGTAAATGTGACGGATGTCAGAAATTCTCACGACGAGCTCATGTGCCGGCTCAAGAGTTGAGGATGATTCCAATTACTTGGCCATTCGCAGTCTGGGGGCTTTACATGGTCGGGCCTTTCAAAAGGTCTAAGGATAAAAAGACGCACCTCCTGGTGGCAGTAGATAAATTTACAAAGTGGGTTGAGGCAGAGCCGGTCAGTAAGTGTGATGCAGCCACGACGGTTCAATTCATGAAAAAAGTGATCTTTCGTTTTGGTTTTCCACACAGCATCATCACTGATAATGGCACCATCTTTCAAAGGGTTCTATGGAAGAGTTCTGTCAACGAGAACATATCCGACTTGACGTTTCGGCAGTGGCTCATCCTCAATCCAATGGTCAAGCAGAAACAGCCAATCAGGAGATCTTGAAGGGTATCAAACCCCGGCTCTTGGTCCCCTTACAGCGGACGCCGGGTTGTTGGGTGGAGGAGCTACCTTCTGTACTTTGGAGTATCAATACTACACCTAACAGATCTATGGGTTACACACCTTTCTTCATGGTGTATGGAGCAGAGGCGGTACTGCCAAGTGACATCCGGCATGACTCACCTCGTGTGGCGGCTTATGTTGAGGCTGATAACGAAAAAGCTCGTCAGGATGCACTTGACTTGTTGGATGAAGAGCAAGACTTGGCAATAGCCCGCTCGGCGATTTACCAGCAAGACCTGCGCCGCTACCACAGCCGCCGGGTTAGATCCAGAACCTTTCAGGAAGGCGACTTAGTGCTCCGGCTCATCCAAGATCAGTCTGATATGCACAAGCTATCCCCCCGTTGGGAAGGACCCTTCATGGTCAGCAAGAACCTGAACAACGGGTCATACTACCTCATCGATGTTCGAGAGCACAAAGACTCACGTAAGTCGGAGGAGGAGACCCGCCAGCCGTGGAATATCGCTCATCTTTGGCCTTACTATACCTGAGCCACCGGCTCTCAAGATGTATATATTTTGACGATGTATATATTATCTAAAGGAATAAAGTAGGACCTCTGTCCTTTTCACCCTCAAAACTTTACATGTCGTCATTATCGTGTGGTGGCAATAACCAATAGGGAGCGGATCATATCTAAATCCGGCTTTCCCTTTGGTCCGGCTCATGATCATATCTGAATCTAGCCATGATCACTTGGGGGCTTCCTGTTCAAACATAGGTCGTATTCGAACCAAAGAGAACATAGTTGTCGATACCCTCTTGATTGGCATACTGCCAGACCCACATGGGGGCTTCTTGATCATATTTGAATCATAGCTTAACCCCTTTGCGTCTGACGTGGATCGTATTCGAATCAGCGTCATTAAACAACTCTTATGGCACTTGGGGGCTTCTTGTTCAAACATAGGTCGTATTCGAACCAAAGAGAACATAGCTATCGATACCGACTGAGGGAGTCCTGGATTAGGGGGTGTTCGGATAGCCGAACTATATCTTCAGCCGGACTCCAGGACTATGAAGATACAAGATTGAAGACTTCGTCCCGTGTCCGGAAGGTTCTTTCCTTGGCGTGGAAGGCAAGCTAGGCGTGCGGATATTCAAGATCTCCTACCAATGTAACCGACTCTGTGTAACCCTAACCCTATCCGGTGCCTATATAAACCGGAGGGTTGTAGTCCGTAGGACGAACACATCATAACCATCATCATACCCATAGGCTAGCTTCTAGGGTTTAGCCTCCTTGATCTCGTGGTAGATCTACTCTTGTACTACCCATATCATCAATATTAATCTAGCAGGAGTAGGGTTTTACCTCCATCGAGAGGGCCCGAACCTGGGTAAAATAAAGTGTCCCTTGTCTCCTGTTACCATCCGACCTTGACGCACAGATCGGGACCCCCTACCCGAGATCCGCCGGTTTTGACACCGACATTGGTGCTTTCATTGAGAGTTCCTCTGTGCCGTCGCAATCAGGAAGGATGCCATTTCCCGTCTTTAAAGACGGCGCCGTCACTGAGGGAGCTTTGGCTATCGGCCAACCCCTCCGGCTGGGTGGTTTTCTCATGACCGCCCGTTCGGCCATTACGCCGACGGTGACCTCTCGGGTCATCGAAAACAATCTCCGTGTCAGCTCGGAATTGGCTGAGCAGCTAGATCCGGTGGAGCTCTCCTCCATAAACGAGCTCCTGGATCGCATCGCCGCCTTGGGGGTCGCTACAAACTATGACCAGGTTGGGCCTAAACCCGATCTAAGGGAAATCAACTCTCCCCAAGCCACCCATCATGTTGCTGTGGTGGAAACACAATGCGGTGACCCTTCGTCAATCTTAAGGACCAGTTACGTCCGAATTCCGGAACCCTCCATGCCGGATATCCACGGAGGGGAGGATACAACCCAAGACCTGGGCTTGGAACCAGGCAAACCGGAAAACATACAGGACTCCGGATCTCGGAATCCGGAGGTCGTTCGGCCTCCGAACAGCAAACCGGGCGAAGTATCAGATCTAATGAATTCCGCCCGTCCGATCTTAAGCGATCTCTCCCAAATCAAGCAGATGCCCGAAGAAACAGTACATGATTACTGGGCCAGATTCCTCCTGCTTATGAACAGGATAAAGGACTGCCACGAGGGAGACGCGTTTTCAATCTTCTGCAGTAACTGCACGGACAAGGGGATACTCAACGCCATAAGTCGTCGCAATATTACGCGCTTTGGTGACTTGGCGTCCATAGTACAAAAATACTGTGCGATGGAAAGTGCTCGGAAAACCGAAATTAAATTTTGGGATAATCCGGCCTTGAATAGCAATCCCGTCCGGATCAAAAGGGCGCACTACAGCAAAGCGCCCGGATTAAATAAAAAATCAAAACCCTCTAGGGGGCACGAAACCGTGCTAGAAAGGTGGCTCGATGGACCCTGCAAGATTCATAGTACGGAGGATGCCACCCCAACTCACAGCCTCAGGGCATGTTGGGTACTCCGGCAGGTGGCCAAAATTGGCGAGGACCTCCTAAATCCAGAGGTCGAAGGAAACCAGCCCGAGAATTTCAGTACCGTTCTCACAATCTCTGAGACTTTCGCATCAAATAACATGCGAAAAAGAAGACTTCACAGCCTCGCCGAAGTCTACCAAGTAGCGACCATAAATCCATGGAGCAATACTGCCATCACCTTCAATGCGAGCGACGAACCTAAATTCCGAACAGCCAGAGCGCCAGCCGCATTGGTTCTCAGTCCCATAGTGGACGACTGTCGCCTCGCAAAGGTACTTATGGACAGAGGCAGCGGATTGAACCTCATCTACGAGGAAACCCTCCAAAAGATGGAAATAGACTGGAACCGCATTGAGCGAAGCAGCACAACCTTTAGAGGAATAATCCCCAGTCAGGAAGCGCGCTGCACCGGAAAGATCACACTAGATGTGGTATTCGGCACGCCGGATAATTACAGGCCCGAACAAATCACGTTCCAGGTGGCCCCGTTTAGAAGCGGATATCACGCTATATTAGGACGAGAGGCATTCACAGTTTTCCAAGCCATACCCCATTACGGGTACATGAAGCTTAAGATGCCTGGGCCAAACGGAATTATCACTCTCGCTAGTGATCCGGACATAGCACTCCGCGCCGAAAACAAGACAGCCGCATTGGCCCTCGAGGCACTATCTGAAGCCTTAGCGGCCGAAGAGCTGACAGCGCTGCGATCCACGGTTAGCAGGGATGATGTGATACTCGATGAGAGATCCAAATCCACATCCTTCAAACCAGCGGACGAAATAGTCAAATTCTAGGTGCACCCAACGGACCCGAATAAAACAGCCTCCATTGGGGCACAATTGAGCCCTGATGTAAACGCCGCACTGCGCGAGTTCCTACGAGAGAACTGGGATATTTTCGCTTGGCATCCCTCAGATATGCCAGGAATCCCACGCAGGCTGGCCGAGCACAGCTTAAATATCCAGAAAGGATTCAAACCTGTCAAACAAACCCTTCGGCGTTTCTCCGAACCAAAGAGACAGGCCATGGGAGAGGAGCTAGCCAAATTATTGGAGGACGGATTCATTAGAGATATCAAACACCCGGACTGGCTAGCAAACCTGGTAATGGTACCAAAGAAGGACAAATCCTGGCGCCTGTGTGTCGACTTCAAAGACCTTAATAAGGCCTGCCCAAAGGATCCCTTTCCCCTCCCTCGAATTGATCAAATCATCGATGCCACCGCAGGACACGATTCCCTGTGTTTCCTCGACGCATACTCCGGTTACCATCAAATAAAGATGGCAGAATCCGACCAAGCTGCAACAGCACTCATCACGCCATACGACCCATTCTGCTTCAACACAATGCCCTTTGGGCTCAAAAACGCCGGCGCGACATATCAGCGCATGATTCAAACATGTTTGGCAAACCAGATCAGCAAAACAGTGGAGGCGTACGTAGATGATGTGGTCGTTAAATCAAGACACGTCGAATCTCTAGTAGACGACTTGAGACTTACATTCGACAACCTGCGAAAATACGACATCAAGCTCAATCCGGAAAAATGTGTTTTCGGCGTCCCAGCCGGAAAGCTCCTGGGCTCATTGTATCCGGCAGAGGAATTGAAGCAAATCCAGCAAAAATCCGAGCTCTGTCACAATTGGATGTCCCAAAAGATCTCAAGCAAATTCAGAAACTCACCGGATGCGTGGCGGCCTTAATTCGCTTCATCTCCCGCTTGGGAGAAAAGGCACTACCCCTTTACCGCCTCCTTAGGCGCACCGAACACTTCGAGTGGACGGACGCTGCCACAGCCGGACTCGAGGAAATAAAGGCCATCTTGGCAACAAACCCCGTCCTGGCCGCGCCGAATACCGGCGAACCCATGCTATTGTACATTGCCGCAACCCATCAAGTTGTTAGCGCAGTACTCATCGTCGAACAGATAACGGACGGACATAAATTACCCCTTCAAAGGCCGGTTTACTACGTGTCCACTGTCCTCACACCATGCAAATCACGGTACCCGCATTATCAAAAAATCGCATACGCAGTATTCATGGCATCCCGGAAGCTACGACACTACTTTCAAGATTGTTCTATTACAGTAGCCTCGGAAGTACCACTCAACGATATTATCAACAACCGCGATGCAACAGGCCGGATAGCAAAATGGGCCATAGAGCTCCTCCCGTTCGATATAACCTACAAGCCACGGCGAGCAATTAAATCACAAGTCCTAGCCGACTTCGTCGCCGAATGGACAGAGGCCGAACTCCCTAAAGAGTACGGCACGTACTCAAACTGGATCATGCATTTCGACGGCTCCAAAATGCTGGCTGGACTGGGGGCTGGCGTCGTTTTGACGTCCCCTACAGGAGATACAGTCCAATATGCACTCCAAATTATGTACACGGACTCCAACAATGCAGCCGAATACGAGGCCCTTCTACATGGCCTCCGGATGGCGGTATCCATGGGCATTCAACGCCTGGAAGTACGCGGGGACTCAAACCTCACGATATCCCAAATAAATGGCGACTTCGACGCCAAATACCCAAAAATGGCAGCTTATCGCAATGCCGTACTAAAAATGTCAGCTCGGTTCGAGGGACTGGAGTTCCATCACATAGCCCGAGAAAATAATCAGGCAGCGGACGTCCTGGCACGCATTGGAGCAAAACGAGATGCAGTCCCCCCAACATCTTCTTAGAAAGATTATTCAAACCATCCGTAACATGGGAAGGGGAACCCTCAGATAATAGCCCGGGCATAACCGCACAACCCAATGCCGAACAATCAGACATAATCGGCGGCCCCGCCACCGAAATTACACCCTCAGCCCACGCAATAATGGCGGTCATCGCCCGGTGGACGGAACCATTCCTAGCCTACCTTACTAGGCAGGAACTCCCCGAGGACCAAAACGAGGCACGCTGCATAGTGCGACGATCTAAAGCCTATAAAGTCCACGAGGGAGAGCTATATAAGAAAAGCACTACAGGAGTCCTTCAAAGGTGTATCTCCGAAGAGGAAGGGCGGAGTCTGTTGGCTGAAATTCATGCCGGACTCGGTGGCCATCACGCCGCGGCTCGGTCCCTTGTAAGCAAGGCTTTCCGTACTGGCTTCTATTGGCCGACGGCTAGAGCAGATGCTCAGGACCTAGTCAAACGGTGCGTCGGTTGCCAGCTCTTTGCCAACCAAAGCCATATGCCACCCAACGCCCTCTGAACTATCCCCATCACTTGACCTTTCGCGGTCTGGGGGCTCGATATGGTGGGACCCCTTAAAGACGGAACCCACAAGAAAAAATACTTATTGGTCATGGTGGATAAATTCACCAAATGGATACAAGCCAAGCCTGTCAAGACGGCTGAATCCGGACCTGTGATAGACTTCATATCCGGGGTCGTACACCATTATGGTGTCCCCCACAACATTATCACTGATAACGGCACAATCTTCACCTCTGATGAAGTGAAGCTGTGGTGCAAAAACATGGGCATTAAGCTCGACTACGCTTCTGTCTATCACCCACAAACTAACGGTCAGGTCGAACGTGCAAATGGTCTCATCATGAGCGGCATCAAACCCAGACTAGTGCGGTCCCTCAAGGAATCTGATATGCACTGGGTAGAGGAGCTCGACTCCGTACTCTGGGGGCTGCGAACCACGCCAAATCGTACCACCGGATTCACGCCATTCTTTATGGTGTACGGCGCTGAGGCGATTCTGCCCTGCGACATAATTCATGACTCACCTCGAGTGCGCATGTACGAAGAAAGAGAAGCCGAGCTTGATCGGCAGGACAACCTGGACGCCTTAGAGGAAGAGCGTGACGTGGCTAAGGCCCGTTCCACATTCTATCAACAGCAAGCTCGAAGATATCAAAGCAGAGAAGTACGGGCCAAAAATTACAACATTGGTGAACTAGTTCTGCGCCTGCCGGATAAGCAAAAGAACAAACTCAAGCCCAAATGGGAAGGTCCATTCATAATCGACCAAGTCCTAACTGGTGGATCGTACCGCATGCGAGATGCGTCGGACAACCGACTCGAGCCGAACCCATGGAACACCACACGTCTTCGAAGATTCTATGCCTAGCGCCGGACTCTGTGTTTGTCTCCTTCCTCTGTCCATTATTTACATTTATACCTTTTTTTACTTTGTCTACTACTCTTTTCTTTTCTAGCCCTTAAAAGGCTCATTATGTGACGCGCTATCCGCGCTCCTTAAACCTGGGGGCTTCTTTAACAGAAGCTTGTCTATATGGGTTTCACACCCAACGCATGCGTCAGACTTCCGCATGCACCTTTTCTTCGCCATTATATGCATCGATATGACTTAAGTTTTGGCCAAGCTGGGTTGCCTGGCTCCTGTGCTTACCCCTACGTTCCCGATTGTTCGGCTAGGCGGTAAAGGGAGCACCTCTGCGATTGTTACTACCGGATAAGCCGGATGTGTACCTCAGACTGGGTGAAGCCGAAAGCTAGCGTTCTTAAGGGAATATTCGGTCGGTGAACTAAAGATGAACCTTTTTATTTTATACATGCCCCTAGATGATCTTCTGCATTTGCAGTCCGGACGTGCACTTTAGGGCACGCCACCCCAGCGAAAGGAACCCTTAACGGAACTATTTTCTCTGGAAGATGTTTCTTACTAACCATATAATATAACATAACTAGTTGGGCACTTGTCTGATAAAGCACTAATGACCCCTACGCCTGGTCTCCATGCATACCCCGGCTTTTATATAGACGTTATGGTATTCGGACACACTCGGACCGTCAGGTCCCGAGGTCGAAGCGAAAAGGTCGGCAACGACAAACGATCTACAATCCGGCTAGAAGGCATTACACATGTCAATTATAAATTACATAGTCATCTTGACTGATTGTATTCCTCCTCTATACCATCTAACAGGCTGTCTAATTTACAGTCCTGCTGGGAATACTTTGCGGCCAGCTCTACCTGGCCATACACCAAGCTCACAAGGATCTCCTTACCGTCAGGCCCCACTGGTCCGACCTCGGCCATGTGATTGGGGTCAGACTTCGTAAAGCGGGTCTTCACCATGGCCCAGGCCTCCCTCGCGCCTTGTCGGCAGGCTGATATCTTCCACAACCGGATGCGCTGCTGAGCTCCCGTCAGCTTCTCCGCAAGCTCTCCAAGGCCCTCGGGCGTGGAGTGGGCAGGCCATAAGGCTCGGGCAACCCCTTGCATTGCTTGCCGAATTCGTTCGTGCAGTTGCAGGAGTTCGGGGAGAAGGTCACCCGTAGAACCGGGCATCTCCTCTGCAGGACGACCTGTGAGCGTACCTACAGACATAATTCTGTTATTCGTCTTCCTCGCCGAACTCCTTTTTTTTTCTTCAAAAGGTTCGCTCAAGCACTTACTAAATACGTCGCGTCGAAGACGCTGATTCTCCTTCATGGAGTCAGGTAGCTGGCCACGAACGTCTTTCAGTTCAACATCCAACTTGGTGTTGGCATCCTGAAGATCATTCTTCTCTCGCCTCACCCTTGTCAACGTACTCTCGCCAGCCTTTAACTGGCGTAAGAGTTGTTGCCTCTCCGGATCTAGTCTGGCACCATCTGTAACATTAATTGTCAGATTCGCACATAAGCCGCACAATACTAATCTCTCGAAGTATATCATACCTGAGGGGGTCCCTTTGGGCTCCCCTGTTGCGGCTAGTGCGGCCTCTAGTTGGGCCTTGCACTTTTCCAACTCCTGGGACAGCACGGTGTTCTTCTTAGTAAGAACCTACATATTATATGATCCTTAAATCAGTTAGTTTAACTGTTTCAAGTCTCGGGGGCTACTGGTATATATATATTTAAATTTTCTTACCCGTATGTCTTTCACATACTGCTCCGTGGCTCTGGCTAAACCATCTTGAGCAGCACGAAGGTACGCATCTCCCGAATTGAAGGCGTCTAAGGCCTCTCGGGAGAAACAAGCGTCGCGTAGAACTGTCCGGCGATGCCTATGGTTCATGGCGCTCTCCACTTCTGAATTTGTGGCAGATAGCCGGTCCGCGTCCTCTGTTGGAGGAGCGTCCAGCGCAAGCCTGGTGTTTGTCCCCGCCTCTGGACCAGACGTTGGGGCCTGGCTGGTAGAGGCGCGGTTGGCGGCCCCTCCGGATATAGTCCGGCGAGGCCTCTTCGTCCTGGAAACAGTACGGATGTTAACATGCCCTGACAGAATAACGCCAGGAAGACAGAGGGCGCGTTATACCTTTGTGCAGAACTCTCAGTCCGGACTTCATCCCTTTTTACCCCACGGGGCCCGGCAGCTCCTCGTTGGCTAGCCGCCGCAGGTTCGGCCTCCCTCCTCGGAAATCTCCCCTGTAAAATACGGTTGTCGTCAGAAACACCGGAATATGTAAGGACGGAATCTCTCTTGCGGGAATAAACACTCCGGTTTCTGTCACCTGGGAGGCCGGGTTAACCCGGGATAATCAGCCGTAATGGCCACCAAGGTATTATCTTTGCTTAACTGGTGGAACACCCCGTCGATGAGCTCCACCGATATGTCCGGATCCTCTTCGGAGTCCGGATCGAGGGACCGTTCTGGGTCCTCAGGCTGTGGAGGGCAGCTGTTGATATACTTTACCTCCTGTCGAAGCTCCTGCATTGAAATCACCAGATTACGTATCTAGTCATGGGAGCATTAAATAAGCGGGCAAGTGCAATGTTCACTTACCCAACTTGTAGGTTCATACATAGTGAATCCGGCCCGCGGGTTGACGCGAAGGAAGTCCTCCTTTTCTCCCTTGTACAAAGATGTTAGAATCGTTACTAGAGCGGCAGCTGTGTCTGGCCCCTTGCGGCCGTAACGGGTGGCGTCATCCTCCCCGTTGAAATCCCACATGGGGTGGCTCCTATATTGAAGCGGCTGCACCCCCCGCATAATACATGCGGCCATGACTCCAATCATGGTTAGTCCGGAATGAGCCAACAGTCTTATCCGGCCCATCAGGTAAAGAACGTCTTTGTTGCTTTCTCTCTGAGAGCTCCGCGCATGCCAACTTAAGCGTTTCTTTAAGGGAGCCATGCTGAACTCAGGGAGGCCGACCCGGACAGGGTCCGGCAGCGGGACGTCGTCTATGTAGAACCATTCTGAAGGCCAGTCCTCGGACGCCTTCTTTGGGGTTCCGGATAGGTATCCGGTCCCGGCGATGCGCCATATTTCGGCTCCACCCACTTGGTATATAGACCCCTTCTGAGAACGGGGCACCAAGCAGAACAACCTCTTCCACAGCGCAAAATGAGCCTCGACGCCTAAAAATAGCTCGCAAAGGGCAACGAAGCCTGCAATATGTAGCACGGTGCCAGGCGTGAGGTTGTGCAGCTGGAGGCCGTAGAACTCCAGAAGCCCGCGGAGGAATGGATGAATTGGAAATCCCAGACCCCTTAATAAATAAGGGACGAGGCACACCCGCTCTCCTTTAGAAGGATTGGGGGTGCTCTCCGCTTGCTTGCCGCCGTTGTAGGTGGCGAGTCCGGCTCGGACCGGGACCATATATGCTTGGGGAAGGAATCCTTTGGCCTGCAGTGACACTAGCTCGCTGTGTGGGATGGTGCAACTCTCCCAGTCTCCGGATTTGGGGCTGGAGGGGCGAGGGGAGGAGCTACGACGGCTAGCCATGTTGGAATGGACCTTTGCTGGACACGCTCTGATGATAACTCGCGGGGAGAAGAAGATGTGGTTTGGATCTAGATCCCCATCCCGTTAAATAGGCAGCTCGTTTATATGACCAAGGGTGTGAATATAAAAACACCCCCGGGCTTTTCGCATTCGTTCAACACGTGGAAGACGACAATTATTGGGCACCGGGACCGAGGAGCGCTACGGACATTATTCGTACAGGTACACAAGATTCGGAGGGGGAACCCGCCTTGCAATGCCGAAGACAAATTTGCACGCTGGACTCGACGTCATTGAAGCCTGGTTCGGGGGCTACTGAGGGAGTCCTGGATTAGGGGGTGTTCGGATAGCCGAACTATATCTTCAGCCAGACTCCAGGACTATGAAGATACAAGATTGAAGACTTCGTCCCGTGTCCGGAAGGTTCTTTCCTTGGCGTGGAAGGCAAGCTAGGCGTGCGGATATTCAAGATCTCCTACCAAGCTAACCGGGTTGTTGGGTGGAGGAGCTACCTTCTGTACTTTGGAGTATCAATACTACACCTAACAGATCTATGGGTTACACACCTTTCTTCATGGTGTATGGAGCAGAGGCGGTACTGCCAAGTGACATCCGGCATGACTCACCTCGTGTGGCGGCTTATGTTGAGGCTGATAACGAAAAAGCTCGTCAGGATGCACTTGACTTGTTGGATGAAGAGCAAGACTTGGCAATAGCCCGCTCGGCGATTTACCAGCAAGACCTGCGCCGCTACCACAGCCGCCGGGTTAGATCCAGAACCTTTCAGGAAGGCGACTTAGTGCTCCGGCTCATCCAAGATCAGTCTGATATGCACAAGCTATCCCCCCGTTGGGAAGGACCCTTCATGGTCAGCAAGAACCTGAACAACGGGTCATACTACCTCATCGATGTTCGAGAGCACAAAGACTCACGTAAGTCGGAGGAGGAGACCCGCCAGCCGTGGAATATCGCTCATCTTTGGCCTTACTATACCTGAGCCACCGGCTCTCAAGATGTATATATTTTGACGATGTATATATTATCTAAAGGAATAAAGTAGGACCTCTGTCCTTTTCACCCTCAAAACTTTACATGTCGTCATTATCGTGTGGTGGCAATAACCAATAGGGAGCGGATCATATCTAAATCCGGCTTTCCCTTTGGTCCGGCTCATGATCATATCTGAATCTAGCCATGATCACTTGGGGGCTTCCTGTTCAAACATAGGTCGTATTCGAACCAAAGAGAACATAGTTGTCGATACCCTCTTGATTGGCATACTGCCAGACCCACATGGGGGCTTCTTGATCATATTTGAATCATAGCTTAACCCCTTTGCGTCTGACGTGGATCGTATTCGAATCAGCGTCATTAAACAACTCTTATGGCACTTGGGGGCTTCTTGTTCAAACATAGGTCGTATTCGAACCAAAGAGAACATAGCTATCGATACCGACTGAGGGAGTCCTGGATTAGGGGGTGTTCGGATAGCCGAACTATATCTTCAGCCGGACTCCAGGACTATGAAGATACAAGATTGAAGACTTCGTCCCGTGTCCGGAAGGTTCTTTCCTTGGCGTGGAAGGCAAGCTAGGCGTGCGGATATTCAAGATCTCCTACCAATGTAACCGACTCTGTGTAACCCTAACCCTATCCGGTGCCTATATAAACCGGAGGGTTGTAGTCCGTAGGACGAACACATCATAACCATCATCATACCCATAGGCTAGCTTCTAGGGTTTAGCCTCCTTGATCTCGTGGTAGATCTACTCTTGTACTACCCATATCATCAATATTAATCTAGCAGGAGTAGGGTTTTACCTCCATCGAGAGGGCCCGAACCTGGGTAAAATAAAGTGTCCCTTGTCTCCTGTTACCATCCGACCTTGACGCACAGATCGGGACCCCCTACCCGAGATCCGCCGGTTTTGACACCGACATTGGTGCTTTCATTGAGAGTTCCTCTGTGCCGTCGCAATCAGGAAGGATGCCATTTCCCGTCTTTAAAGACGGCGCCGTCACTGAGGGAGCTTTGGCTATCGGCCAACCCCTCCGGCTGGGTGGTTTTCTCATGACCGCCCGTTCGGCCATTACGCCGACGGTGACCTCTCGGGTCATCGAAAACAATCTCCGTGTCAGCTCGGAATTGGCTGAGCAGCTAGATCCGGTGGAGCTCTCCTCCATAAACGAGCTCCTGGATCGCATCGCCGCCTTGGGGGTCGCTACAAACGGCCGAAGAAGGAGAATGTGAAAGACCTAGGTCACACCTATTTATAAGGAAGGGCTGACTGAGACGGCGCGAGAAACGAGGAGACCGGAACATCATTATCCAGTGACCCCGACGCCTCGGTTTTCGGGATGGTCAGTAAAGGCAAAGATCCGTTGAAGATATGACAGAATAAAATAGGGATTTAATTGGAGATGACGTCATGGCGGGTTAACACGGATCCAGAAGATGACGTCACGGCGGGTTATGACCTTTGCGCTGACAGAAGACAGAAAGGTTTGTTTTTAAGGTATCTTAAGATTGACATGAACCGGTTCAAATCAATCTGGGGCCTAATGTTGGGGATATAACTATTTGTGTAAACCGCCTAGGAGGGGCCGGGTTATGCAAAGAAGGACTCATCAGAAGAAGCCCAAGACAAAGCATGAAGATGGCGGTTCAATATAGGGTCTAAGGCCCACCGGCGACTTAAGGCCCATAGTGGTAAACCGCCATGATGGCATGACTTGTAACATAAGGTAGAATTAACTAGTCGCCGAGCTGGACACTGTCTATGAGCCGGCCGGGACTCTGTAGGCCGCAGGGCATCAACACATGTATATAAGGGGACGACCCGCTGGCGGCTTAGGGCAAGAAACAACTCATCGAGAACCGGGCATAGCGTATCTCGCTCCCTGGTCATCGAAACCTCAGCAATACCAACCCAACTAGACGTAGGCCTTACCTTCACCGTAAGGGGCCGAACTAGTATAACTCTCTCGTGTCCTTTGTCCCGATTAACCCCTTTAAGCTTCCTAGCTCCGATGGCTCCACGACTAAGTCCTTACAAGAGGACATCTGCCGTGACAATTCCACGACACATAGTCCATTGTGGTGAAGCATCGTGGTGTCATTGGGAGGCTACAATTAAGTTGTGGAGATTGCCCCAACCTTGTTTGTAAAGGTTCAGTCGCCGCCTCCAAGGGCACCAATAGTGGAATCACGACATCTCTCATTGTGTGAGGGCGTGAGGAGAATACGGTGGCCCTAGTGGCTTCTTGGGGAGCATTGTGCCTCCACACCGCTCCAATGGAGACGTACTTCCTCTCAAAGGGAAGGAACTTTGGTAACACATCCTCGTCTCCACCGGCTCCACTCTTGGTTATCTCGTGCCTTTACTTGTGCAAGCTTATTTGTGCTATATCTCTTGCTTGCTTGTGTGCTTGCCATTGTTGCATCATATAGGTTGCTCACTTAGTTGCACATCTAGGCAATCTACTTTGATGCAAAGTTTAAATTGTTAAAGAAAAGCAAAAAAAATTAGTTGCCTATTCACCCCCCTCTAGTCAACTATATCGATCCTTTCAATTGGTATCATAGCCTCGTCTCTTGATTAAGGACTTTACCGTCCAAAGAGTATGGTTGACGTCATAGAAGGTGCGGAGGAGCACTCTGGTGCAAATCCGGTCTCTTCTACGGGAGATAGGGAAACCGCGGTCTCACGTGAGGAGTTCAATGTGGCGTTGGAAACATTGAAAACCTCCATGACGACCGAGGTCAAAGGCATGTTTCATGAATTCTTAGAAGGGCTTAAACTTTCCACCGCACCGTTGAAGGTGGGTGATCCCACCAACAAGGTGACGGATGCTACCTCCGACAAGGGGGAAGCTACTAGCGAGAAAGCCCTTCCTTCTAGTGGTAAAAGTGGCACTGACATCTTTGCCCATGTGGAACCTCCACTTGTCTATGGTGGACCGATTCCTTCTACTCACTTGAATCATGCCGGTCCTCCCCCCAAGATTGATAAAAAGGAGGATTTTGATTCTTGGGTTTACCGTTTTAAGCGTCATTTAAATCATGTGTACACTATCCTTTGGAGAATCATTGAAGAAGGTTTTTATCCGCATGACCGGAGCAACTTCACTCCTAGAGAAGCTGTGGAGAATCAATTCAATGAGAATGCTCTCTTCATCATCCAAGAAGCAATCCTTCCCGAAGACCTCCCGCATCTCCGGCCCTACTCATTGGCTAAACATGCTCGGCACAAAGTGGTTTCCCTCTATCGGGGAAGCGCAAGCATTCAACGTTCCAACTATGAAGTGGTACAAGATGAAGCTGATGAGTTTGCAATGAAAGAAGATGAAGAACCTCGTGAGCTCTATCGGAGAGTTACCAAGCTCGCGGTCTCTCTCCGGGATCATGGAAGTAAGGACATGGATGACAATTGGATCAAGCGCAAATTCCTCAAGGCAATGATGCCCTACCACAAAGCCATGTCCTCCGTCATCCGTCAAAGGCCGGACTTCCACACCTTGTCCTCAAGTGAGGTGTTGGATGAGTTTGTGGCTATGAGCATATTGGACAAGACCGCCGACAATGCGGTGCTTCGGTCTCAAAGAGCAAAAAGGCCCAACCTTGCATTGAAGGCCAAGGTTTATGTCGAAGAAGAGGAAGAGGAGGAAGAAGAGGAGAGAAACCTCGAAGATACGAAGTATGCCTATCATGAACACATGGCACTTGCTTCAAGGCAATTTTGGAGAAAGAAGAACTCAAGGCCCAACTTTAACAAGAACAATTCTAGTGGCTCAAAGGGCAAGCAACGAGTGAGAACTTGCTTCAATTGTGGCAATGTGAGCCATTTTGTTGCGGAGTGCCCTTATGAGATGAGGGAAGACAACAGTGGCAAGCTCATCCGTAAGGACAAGGCCAAGTCGTTCCCCAACAAGAGCAACTTCACCAAGAAGACTCCTCCCAAGGCATTGGTGGTACAAGAAGAGTACAATGAGGATGATGACAATGATGAAGATGGTGAGTTAGCTGCCATGGCCTCCGTTGCCATTGCGACGACTCAACGGGTGTCTCTCTTCAACTCACCCAATGAGAGCATCACCGCCAAGTGCCTCATGGCTAAAGCCACCAACAAGGTAACTCCCAACATCAAAACTACCATCATCAATCATCCTTCTTCCACGGATAGCATTGATGAACATGAGGGAACTAATGTGGAGGAAAATGAGTTTGAGGCCTTTATGGGTAAACTCAAGGGCAAATCCAAGAAGCACTTCGTTGCTCTCTTGGAACAACTTGGTGAAGCCAATGACATGATCGAGGCTCACGAAGATACCATCTCTAAGATGGAGGGGCATAGTCGTGACTATGCTAATGAGATTTCGGATCTTTCCAATGCTCTTGAGGAAGAGCGTGGTCTTCGTTTGGCTCTTGAGGAGTCATACAACGATGATCATGCTAAATTGAAGAAAGATCTTGATCATGCTCTTGTTGTTTCACGTATGCTAAACTCCAAGAAGGCAAAGCTTGGGGTTGATCTTGCTAGACTCAAAGAGGAGTTTGACATTCTCGACAAGGCTCACAAAGTCTTGAAAGGTGTTCAAGAGTCTCATGATCAACTCCAAGTAAAGCTAACCAAGGAGAAAGCCACCTTTCCTCATATGGTATTGATTGATAATGCAAATGCTACTAACCCTTGTTGTGAGCATGTGCATCTTGTTGAGGAGAATGCTAAGTTGAAGGAGCAACTTGAGAAAGGCCTTGTGACATGCATACAAGGTGAGAAGAACCTCAACGACCTTTTGAGCAATCAAAAGGAAGTTGTGGCCAAGGAGGGGATTGGGTTCGCACCCAACCCCAAGAACAAGAAGAAGAATGACTAGACCAAACGACCTCCTCCTCTCAAGAAAACTTTTGTGAAGGAGGGAGAGGGTGCTTCTAAGGAGAAGAAGAACAATGTGAAGGGTGGCGGTGTCAAGAAGGGCAGTGCCACCCCTCCCAACAAAGCCGGCGACTTTAATCCTTCTTATGTGTTGTGCCATGCTAGTGATGGGCATGTTTATGCCAAATTTGTTGGTTCTCCTCATGAATACATTGAATGTTCTATTTGCGTTCCTAAGACCCTTGTTACTAACATCAAAGGACCCATTACAAAATGGGTACCTAAAACCAAGCATTGATCTCTTGTAGGTGTTTGCTTCCGGTGGGGGATCATGGTTGCTCGATAGTGGAGCTACAAATCATATGACCGGAAGCAAGGGCTTGGTGGTGGACGTGCACAAGATTCCATCTATGCCCACCATTGTCGAGTGGGATGATGCCTCGTCTTCTAAGGTATTGGGACTCGGCAAGGTTGTCATTTCTCATGATCTCACGATCGAGAAGGTCATGCTTGTAGAGTCCCTTGCATACAATTTACTTTCCGTTCGTCAACTTGCAATCATGGGCTTTGCCACTTTCTTTGATATTGATACCATGGCCCTCTTGTGGAGCAAGACTCTTAAAGTAGCCTTTTGTTGGGCATGTCGAGAACGGTCTATATGTGATTAACTTCTCGGAGCGACCCACTAAGACCGCGACATGCCTAATGGCTAAAGTTGACGTGGGATGGCTTTGGCATCGCCGTTTAGCCCACGTCAATATGAGATCTTTGCAAAGTCTTCTCAAGGGGGACCATGTCCGTGGACTAACGAATGTTAGTTTTGCTAAAGATCGTGCCTGCAGTGCTTGAATCGAAGGAAAGCTTCATGAGAAGGCTCACCCTCCCACGACTATCATTTACTCGAAGAGGCCTTTGGAGCTCCTTAACTTGGATCTCTTTGGGCCTCCATCCTTTGATAGTCTTGGGGGTAGGAAGTATTGCTTGGTGATTGTGGATGACTACTCAAGATATACTTGGGTGTATTTCTTCAAGAGGAAGAGCGAGACCCAACAAACCGTCATTGATTTCGCAACTGAAGCACAACGTCAACACAATGCAAAGATCTTGACAATAAGAAGTGACAACAGCACCGAGTTCAAGAACTACACCTTGGATGAGTTTCTTAGTGATGAGGGGATCAAGCATCAATATTCCGCACCCTACACCCCTCAACAAAACGGTGTTGCGGAGAGGAAGAACCGGACGTTGATGGATGCGGCAAGGACCATGATGGCGGAGTTCAAGTCTCGATACAAATTTTGGGCCGAAGCCATCAACACCCTTGTCATGCATCCAATCGGCTCTACCTCCGCAAGGGCTTGAACAAGACTCCATATGAGATACTCACCAGTAACAAGCCAAACCTAAAGTACTTTCGGGTGTTCGGGTGTAAGTGTTTCATTCTCAAGAAAGGTGTTCGATTGTCTAAATTTGAGGCTAGATCTTATGAGGGCATATTTGTTGGTTATGCTACAAACTCTCATGCTTACCGTGTCCTCAATAAATCCACAGGACTTATTGAGGAGACGTGTAACGTGGAGTTTGATGAGAATAACGGCTCCCAAGTGGAGCAAACTGGGACTTGTGATGTAGGTGATGAAATTCCTCCTCAAGCCATAAGAAGAATGGGTGTTGGTTTTATCCTACCCATTGAGGAACCCCTTGTGGCCAAAGGAGAAGGACGATGCTCCACTCAAGTGGAGCCATCACCAACCCAAGGCCCACGTGTCGGCGTTCTGGGAACGGGGGTCCCCAGACTTGCCTGCCTGCGGCCTGCGGCGTGGCTCGAATGGGGGCCCAGCGCGGCCCATCTTCACCAACACAAGACCCAAGACCCTTGTGAGGGGCCAAGCCTCGCGAGGCGGATGACACGGTGCTTCCTCAAGCGCGGCCTCCTCAGGATGGCTCACGAGGAGGCGGAGAGATCGAGGCAGGGTACCTCGCGAGGTGCCCATGACGCAAGCCATGACGACCAAGGGTGCCAGGCGGGCGCCAGCCCGCGCAGCGTTCCCCTTACCTCTTTGGTGCAAAGGGGGCAAGCGCAGGCGAGAGGATCAAGCAAAGGCACCCATTTTGGTGCAACAAGACCAAGACCAGTCCGACGGTGGGAAGGAGGTCACCATGGAGCCCAGAACGGCGTCACCACAGGGCCTTTGGTAGGCGAAGACCAACTTTAGTCAGGATAAGTGTACTAGATGTTCCCTTTCGAATTGGCCAATTGTTGGCGCCCTTCCCGCCCAAATATTTGGGAAGAGGCCCAGGGCCTTTGCCTATAAATAGGACTAGCCACCCCCAGGGTAGGAAGGAGAAAACCAGCTAGAACGTAGCATCCACAAACAGAGCTAACAACACACTTAGAGAGAGAGAAGGGCGATTGAACTCCCCCAGCAGTTCATCCCCTAGCCAAGAACAGACCCTCGCGAGGCTGTTCTTCCTTGTACTGTTCATCCTCATCAGCCCAAGAGGCAATCCATCCACCACAAACTAGAGTAGGGTATTACACCACAATGGTGGCCCGAACTAGTATAAACCCTGTGTCTCTTGTGCTGTTCGTCCTGTAGTTTAGATCCTTGCGAGACGGAGAGGTAGAGGGCATAATCTCCGAGCGCACCCCAGAGTTCGAACCTTAAGGGTCTGCCGGAACCCGTGATCCGACATTTGGCGCGCCAGGTAGGGGTGCGCCGGAATCTGCCTTCCACCGCTCCGCTCTCCTCCGACCGTCGCATCCATGTCTGACGCTCGTGGGGCCCGCGCCGAACGCCGGGCCGCCATCGCTTCCCGCGTCGCCCAGACGGCCCCCGTCGATGGGCGTCCTCGTCGTTCTTCGTCGCCCGCCGTCAACGCCGCCATCGGCCCGGCGGGGAACGAGCAGCAAGCATCGTCTCAGCACCCGTCCGTGCGGCGAGACGGCCGCACCGCTACTCCGTCACTCACCCCGGCCGGCTCTTCGTCCCGCGCGCTCTACGCACCCTTGGAGGCTCGAGCTGCGCTCATCGCGGCGAACGAGCTCCTGCGCTACCGCCCCGTCGACGACGTCTACGAGGAGTGGCTCGACCGCGTCGCCGAGCTCGTCCACGCCGCAGGGGGCTCTCCCGCGCCGTCCGCACCGCTGCGCCGCACTCCGCCCCGCGCGGGCAATGAAGCTCCGGGGGCGTACCAGCTGCCCCCTCTCCAAGAAGACGCCATGGCCCCAAGGCGCGCGGCCCCTGGGCGGAACCCGCTCCGTCAGGCGCCAGCCCAGCAGGAACGGAGCTGCCAAGAAGTCCCTCGACCGCAAGAGGCTGCCCGGGCGCTCCCAGCTCCGGCTCGCCGAGACCCCGCTCCGGCCCCGGCGCGTCAAGACCCCGCGCTGCTCCCAGCAGCAGCGCAAGGGGACCCGCAAGGCCAAGCTCTCCCTCAACCGAAGCCTCCCGTGGCCACCGTAGGCTGCCGCGCCTACACCACCGAGCTGCACAGCGTCGCATGGCCTGGCAAGTTCAAGCCGGACCTGCCCCCTCGCTACGACGGCACAGCTGATCCCGCAGAGTTCCTCCAGCTCTACGAGCTGGGAATCGAAGCTGCCAGCGGGGACGAAAAGGTCATGGCGACCTGATTCCCCATGGCGCTGAAGGAAGGTGCTCGCACTTGGCTCCTGATCCTGGCCCCAGGCACGATCTCCTCCTGGGACCAGATGCGTACTCGCTTCATCGTCAACTTCCAAGGTACCCGCGACCGGCCTCCCGCCGTGAGCGATATGCACCGCATCAAGCAGCAACCTGGGGAGACCCTACAAAAGTACATCCAGCGCTTCAACAGCGCGCGCCTCAAGATCCCCAGGGTGTCCGAGGAGGCCATCATTTCGGCCTTCTCCGATGGCGTGCGCGACGTCAAGATGAAGGAGGAGTTGGCGATGCATGAAGACCTCTGCACCTCCCTGGAGCTGTTCAACTTGGCGACCAAGTGCGCCAGGGCTGAGGAAGGACGCCTCTCCCTCCTCGAGCTGCCTGCCGCAGACCCAGAAGAGAAGAAGCCCAAGGCCAAGGACGTGAAGCGCAAGGGGGCTGCCGTACTCGCGGCGGAACCAGACACCAAGCGGGGCAAGGACCTGCCCGAATCCTCCAGGGGTAGCTGGTACTGCGTGTACCACGAACTCCACACCCACAACACCAACGAATGCCAAGAACTCCGCACTATGCGAGAAGGAAGAATCGGCCGTCGCCCTGACCGTGCTGACCGGGGCTACGGCCGAGGAGGAGGAAGAAACCCAGGACGCTGGGAAGATCGTGGCCCGCGCCAAGGGTGGCGCGACCAACCTTGCGAGGACCGCTGGCGTGACCCGCCTCGCGAGGGGGACTGGAGGGATCAGCCTCGGGAGGATCGCCCTCACGGCAACCCGGGCCTGCCGCCGCTGCCGCCTCAGCCGAGGAGGAACGAAGACCGCCACCAAGACGAGGGGGCTGGGGGCTTCCAAGAGCCGCGCGCAATCGCTTGCATCTTGGGCGGAGCTCAAGCCCCAGCCTCTCAATGTATCTTCAAGCAGTTTGCCCGCGAAGTGAATGCAGTCCTCCCCAGGCTCGAAGCAACGCGCCCCCTCAGGTGGTCAGCGTGCGCCATCACGTTCAGCTCGGCAGGCTAGCTCAAGTGCGCGGCCACAGCCGGAGTCCTCCCAATGCTTTGCTCCCCAGTCATCAGCAACGTTCTGGTTACCAGGACCCTCATCGTTGGTGGAGCAGGGCTCAACGTCTTGTCCATGGAAACATTCAACAACCTCCAAGTGCCCTATGACCAGCTTCAGCCAACCAAGCCTTTCTCCGGAGTCACCGACGGTTCCACAGTCCCGATCGGGCAGGTCCGCCTCCCTGTCACCTTCGGAGCCCGCAACAACTACCGCACCGAGCTCATCGACTTCGACGTCGCCCACATCCGCCTGCCGTACAACGCCATCCTCGAATACCCAGCGCTAGCCAAGTTCATGGCCGTGACTCACCATGGCTACAACGTCCTCAAGATGCCGGGAAGTGGCGGCGTCATCACGGTGCCCTGTGAAGAGAAGGACGCAGTGTGTTCCCTGGAGCGAGCCTTTCAGGCCGCGTCGCTAGAAGACCCAGACCGCGGAAGCAGGAGGCTTCCTGAGACCACCCCCAAGAAGAAGAAGATGTCATCAGGCCCAGTCCCTCAGGAGGCAGGCCCTTCAGGGCCCGTGTCTGCCCAGGGGGACCCTAATTCCATCGCATAGGAAAGCGTGCCCAGCGCCCTCCTCAGGCAGGGCTCGGGGGCTCTCACCTGGAGGGCCACCGACCTTTCCAGGGTCACGAGGGAGACGCTTCGGCACCATGTGGAGTCGTGCTTCGAAGCGCGATTCCCTCGAGAAGGAGCCAGGCGAGGAAGGTCAGACCAGCAAGAGTTCGTTAACAAGGCCATTCAAGAACTACAGGAGTCAGGGATCACGAGAGGTCGCCGTCGTCCACCAGCTGTGGCTCCACATCCAGGCGAGGATGGTAGGTTGCGCGTCTGTGTCGACGTACCAGGGCTCAATCAGATCGCCACGACGGAGCGCCTCTGGCCCTCCCGAGTGGGGTGCTGCAGAGGACTGCCCCACAGCTATGTTCGCATGCCTTACGGCCTGCCGAGCATGGCTGCGGTGTACCAGCGCCTCATGAGGGGCATTTTGGAGGCTCAGGAAGACAGGCGTTCTGCGGCTCTGGAGGAGACGGAGGCAGCCCGCGAGGAGCCATCAGTGCCTCCAGAGCCTCCCGAGGCCCCAGGGCCTGGGGGCTTGTGAGGATCGGCTTCCACAGCCCACCGAGTCTGCAGCACCAACGCCACTTCGCCGACGACATCTTCAGGTGACATCTTTCAAGTTTCATTCCCAGATGGGAGCGCCCCCCCAGGGCTGCGTCACTCCCAGGCCACGTGGGTCCGTCCCCATAGCATGTATCCCTTTTTATTTCCTTCAGTCGTTAGCTTGCTTTGCTGGGGGCGCCCCTCGGGCTGCATCATCCCCAAGCTGCTCGGGCTAGGCCCAGCGGCGTGTATCTCCCCTGCGTTTATTTCCAATTATGCATTCGCCTATCATGCTCGATTACTTGATGCCGTCCACGGCACCTCTTCTTATCCATGTCGACCACTTGCACGTTAAAGGGGGGTTGCCTGAGCATCGCGACTCAGGGCTCTTACTGACCCTCCAGCCCTCACCCTCTGGCCTTGTCCACGGCATCGCGACCTGGCATACCAGCGACGAATGAGACAAGCTCGAGGGCCGGGACCCGAGGACGTAGAGTGCCGGCATCTAACCAAATTTTGCAGGGTCACATCTCAAGATACGGCCCAGAGCCAGGCGCAACCCGCCTAGAGGTAGGGCCTCGTGAGTCCCGCGCTATCTCACAGGTGCCCAGATACGCCTCACCTAGCCCTACCGTGCCGGCCACGTGTCAGGGCGGGGCTGTACACGCCCCGGGGGCTCCTCCCGGAGGGGAGCCCCCTCCCACGTACCAGTGGAAGCACCATGCTCCGCGCTGGCTGACGACACTGCCGAGGAGCGGCTATGCCCGTACACATACGGAAGCGCTATGCTCCGCGCTGGTGATAAACAACTGAGGGTGGCCTCCGGGCCGCGTCAACCTCAGGGAGCCCAGAGCTTAGTGGCTGGCCTCATCGCAACGCCTCCCCTCGGGAGCGCTGCGCGAGGGGGCTAGGCACGGGGGCTACGACTGGGTCACGCCCAGACGTACGCCGCCCAGCCAGGCCCCTCGGGCCTGGTTCGTCGCGCGTCTCTCCCCGAGCGGAGCCAAGGTATGAAGGCTGTTTGAGCGTCAAGGGGGACCCCTGAGCATCGCGACTCAGGGGCCTAACTGGTCCCGTAGCCCCTCACTCCTTAGCTCCGAAAGGCTATGCTGGGTGAGGTATGCGCGGGGCCGGGCTCTGCAGACGTAGAACGGTAGCCCCGCTTACATCTCGCCTCATCACCCGCTGTTTGCGCGTCAAGGGGGACTCCTGAGCATCGCGACTCAGGAGCCTGGGTGAGGTACGCGCGGAGTCAGGCTCTGCAGACGTAAAACGGAAGATACACCTACATCACGCTTCCCTACTTGTTGTTCGTGCGCCAAGGGGAACTCCTGAGCATCGCGACTCAGGAGCCTAACTTGTCACGTAGCCCCTCACTCCTTTGGTCCCGTCCTGGTTTCAGGTCGGGGCTAATGCTGGGTGAGGCACGCGTGGGGCCGGGCTCCGCCGGCGTAGAACACAAGCAAGTAGGGAAGAAGAACATAAAATTCAAGGAACATTCAAGGAACTTAAAAGCAAATATTCCAGTCCATACTGTCGTCTCAGTACCAAGCGCAAGTTTAAATGCCTCCCCGAGGCGTGGTGCATGTGCAGGAACTAAAAGAAGAACGTGAACGATAGCGAAGTCACTTGTCGGCGGTGGAGCTGCGTGGGGTGGCTACGCCTCGTGGAGCATCAGGGCCGGCAGCTCCTTGCTTTGGCTTGGTGCTGAAGGCCTGGAACTTCCCCAGCAGTGCCTCCGCGCGCCCCTTCACGGCTTCGACAGCAGCGACAGCACCCTCGCCACTCATCGGCTCCAGCAGGCTGTCGAGGTCGGCGCTGGGATCACGAAGGTAGACGTGGGCGAAGACCCGCGTCAGCGCAGCGGAAGAGAGGACACGCGCCTCGGCCTCAGCCATGGGGGCGAGGCCAAGGGCGACATCCCCAAGGGCTTTAACCAGGAAGGGAAGCAGCTTGGCGGGGCCGTCCCCGTCACCGGCTAGCGGGCTATCCAGGCCGCTTTCGTAAAGCGTCTTCAGCGAAGCGCGGGCATCTTTCTCCATGTCCGCGAAGGCCACGCGATCCTCGGCAAGGACCCGGGCCTTGGCGTCCAGCTCGGCCTTCGTCACCTCCAGCTCCTTCTTCAACGCGCTTAGGTGGCCGCGGCGCTTCTTGAGCTTGGCCTCCCGGTCCTCGAGCGCTGCCTCGCGAGCCTTCGCCCCCTTCTCCTGCTCCTGGCGAAGGAGGACCTCCTCCACAAGTTGGCCTCGCAAGCATTGCAGCTCGTCCTCCAACTCCTTGCAGCGACCAGGGACTCCAACCACCTCTCCCAGGGCCGCGTCACGGGCAGCCTTCGCCTCGAGGGTGGCCTCCCTCTCTTCGTCACAGGCCGTTGAGGCCTGAACCAATGCTGCCCGAATCGAGGCACCAGAGCGAATCCACCCCGAAGCCAGTTCCAGGCGCCCGGCCACCAGGCGAGGGTCGGCGCCGAGAAGATCCTGCCGCAGCCGGTCCAATTCAGCAACGGCGCGCTCCAGGATGGAAGAAGAAGGCGGAGAAACATCGGTGCGCTCCAAGATAACAGGAGGAGTTGGGGAAGCAGCGGTCGGTGGAACGGGAGGAGAAGATAGTGGCGGCGAGGCCGCAGTGTCCCGAGGCGGATTCCGCTGCGCCTCCCCAGCCGTAGCAGCGGCACCAGACAAGGGCACCTCGGGGGTCACTTGAGCCGTGGGGGCCGTCGCCCCAGCCAGATCAGCCAAGCCCCGCAAGGACGAGCGGGCAGGAGAGGCTCGCACGTCACGGCCACCCTCCCCTGCAGGCGGAGGCGCCGCCGTAGATGGGGCCTCGTGAGCTCCCTTCGGCTTCTTCGCCATGGGCGCCAGCCTACTCAAGAGAAGCAATCATCAAGCCTCGACGGCGGAACGAAAAACCAAGGATCGAGGATCAAGCACTTACGGGTCGTCGCCAGAAAGCTATAGCTGCCTCCGGCCATACTTGAAGCCTGAGAGCCGGATGGAGGGGTCAACCTCGGGAGTAGAAGGAGCGTCCGCGGCTCGCCCCGGAGTCAGGACGGACCCGCGAGGAATCAACCCGGTCCTGCCCTTCTTCGGGACCGGGGGCGAGCTCCCGCTGCCCAGCACGTCATCGTCGTCATCATCATCATCGCTCGGCGACAGGCGGAGAGTGTGGGGCTTGCGCTGGTGAGGGGGAGCCCTGGACTCTCCGTCGGTTGCCTCGGAGTCAAGACCTTCCTCCCGCTCCTCTTCGCCCCCCTCTCCGCTGGAGTCATCGGAAGACACGTCCACAGGTCCCTCGGGGGCCACCACGGGCACGGGACCGACCCCGTTGAAGACGGGCATGGACTCCACCACTTGCTCCCAATCGTCGCGAAGGAACAGGGGCGAGGGTGCGCCCTCCAACCTTTCTACCTCGCCCCCGACCAGGGATTGGAGAACTGCGGTCACATCCTCTTCGCCCACAGCTGCGGGGCTCGGATGAGGCCTCCACATTGGGGGAGAATACCGCCGAAGCAGAGCCAATTGGTGCTCCAGGAACTCCCTCAGCAGCGACGCCCCGGTCAGCTTTGCCGCCGCCATGCTGGCCGGCTTCAGGTCAGCGTCCATCTTCGCCAACATCGACTTCGCGCGCGGATCCGTGAGCTCCGCTCGGCACCAGTCGCTAGAACTCACGGCCGGCTCCGTGGGAAGGATCAGCCGAGGATGGATGCGCCCGGCGTCTACCAAAACCCACTTGCTCCGGAAGCCCTCGATCCTCTTCCCCGGATTCGAAATGGCCATGGCACTGCCGCACGCGACGAAGCTCGCACACGCAGAAGGGGAACCACGAGAAGTCCGGAGGTAGAAGTAGTGGCGCAGCAAGGCCACTGAAGGCTGCACCCCCACGTGAGCCTCGCAGTAGTAGGCGAAGATCGCCAGAAGAAGGATGGAGTTGGGGTGGAGGTGCAGAGCTTGCAAGTTGTAATGGCGGAGGACAGAGAGGAAGAACTCAGAGAAAGGAGGCACCAAGCCCGCAGTAATGGAGCTTACGAAAAGAGGATAGAAGGTGCTCCCTCGGACCTCAGGGGTGGCGGAGCCGACCTTGAACACCTGCGCCCCATTGATGCCCTGCGCCGCCGCCATCCGGTGCAGTCGGGCGAGGCTCTCCTCCGACACGTTGGGCGAGTCCAGGGCAGGCGAGAACCAAGCTTCGGCCGGGGGCTGGCAAGGCGCCATACCTACCTAGGTCAACTGGATGGAGCAGATCTGGAAACTTGAAGGAAGGAGAGGCGCAAGAAAGGGGATCTGAGCAGCGGCCGAAGAAGGAGAAGAGCAAGGCCGGAGCGGATGCCACGCCTTTAATGACCCGCGCAGTTGCAAAAGCACCCACGTCCAATCAACCACCACGCGGCGCCCAAGGCCGCAGGCAGTTAGGGCCCGCGACGCTTCGCCCTTGCCCTTTCGCCTCTCGGTGCGGCCAAGTCCATGCGCGCCTTGGGCCCGGGGGCTACTGTCGGCGTTCTGGGAACGGGGGTCCCCAGACTTGCCTGCCTGCGGCCTGCTGCGTGGCTCGAATGGGGGCCCAGCACGGCCCATCTTCACCAACACAAGACCCAAGACCCTCGCGAGGGGCCAAGCCTCGCGAGGCGGACGACACGGTGCTTCCTCAGGCGCGGCCTCCTCAGGATGGCTCACGAGGAGGCGGAGAGATCAAGGCAGGGTACCTCGCGAGGTGCCCATGACGCAAGCCATGACGACCAAGGGTGCCAGGCGGGCGCCAGCCCGCGCAGCGTTCCCCTTACCTCTTTGGTGCAAAGGGGGCAAGTGCAGGCGAGAGGATCAAGCAAAGGCACCCATTTCGGTGCAACAAGACCAAGACCAGTCCAACGGTGGGAAGGAGGTCACCATGGAGCCCAGAACGGCGTCACCACAGGGCCTTTGGCAGGCGAAGACCAACTTTAGTCAGGATAAGTGTACTAGATGTTCCCCTTCTAATTGGCCAATTGTTGGCGCCCTTCCCGCTCAAATATTTGGGAAGAGGCCCAGGGCCTTTGCCTATAAATAGGACTAGCCACCCCCAGGGTAGGAAGGAGAAAACCAGCTAGAACGTAGCATCCACAAACAGAGCTAGCAACACACTTAGAGAGAGAGAAGGGCGATCGAACTCCCCCAGCAGTTCATCCCCTAGCCAAGAACAGACCCTCGCGAGGTTGTTCTTCCTTGTACTGTTCATCCTCATCATCCCAAGAGGCAATCCATCCACCACAAACTAGAGTAGGGTATTACACCACAATGGTGGCCCGAACTAGTATAAACCCTGTGTCTCTTGTGTTGTTCGTCCTGTAGTTTAGATCCTTGCGAGATGGAGAGGTAGAGGGCATAATCTCCGCACGCACCCCAGAGTTCGAACCTTAAGGGTCTGCCGGAACCCGTGATCCGACACCATGCGCTTCCGAAGAACAAAGTGAAGGCCCTCAACCTCATGAGCAAGACCAAGGGCAAGATCATGCTCAAGACGGTGTTGACACACCAAGTGATGCCCAAGGTCAAGTTCTCTCCCCCGAGCAAGTTCAAGATCAAGGGCAAGCTCAGGACGACGCTCAATATGATCAAGTGACCGCTCCTCAACTCACCACCGAGGAGGAATTGGAGCGTCGTGCCGCCAAGATTGCTTCCAATCTCTCCACCAAGGGTCATCTCATGAAGAATGTACTTGGAAGCATTCAAAAGGGGGTAAGCACTCGTAGGCAATTGGCAAACTATTGTGAACATCACGCGTTTGTCTCTTGTGTTGAACCCCAAAAGGTATATGAAGCACTCGAAGATCCGGATTGGCTTAATGCCATGCATGCAGTACTCAACAACTTTGAGTACAACAAGGTGTGGAGATTGGTGCCAAGGCCAACGGGGAACCACAATGTCATTGGAACCAAGTGGATTTTCAAGAACAAGCAAGGTGCTCATGGGACCATCATACGCAACAAGGCAAGATTGGTGGCACAAGGCTACTCCCAAGTCGAGGGTATCGACTATGGTGAAACCTTTGCTCCCGTTGCTCGTCTTGAATCCATTCGTTTGTTGATTGCTTATGCTTCTCATCACAACTTTAAGTTGCAAAAAATGGATGTGAAGAGTTCTTTTCTTAATGGTCCTATTAATGAGTTGGTTTACGTCAAGCAACCCCCCGGGTTCGAGGATCCCTATTTTCCCGATCATGTGTATCAACTCGATAAGGCACTCTATGGCCTTAAACAAGCCCCACGTGCGTGGTATGACCACCTTACCGAGTTGTTACAAGATCGTGGGTTTGAAGTTGGGCTAATCGATCCCACTCTTTTACTAAGAAGGTCAAAGGGGAGTTGTTTGTGTGCCAACTATATGTTGATGAAATTATTTTTGGTTCCCCTAATAAAGCTTTCAATGAGGAATTTGCCGCACTAATGACCTCAAAGTTCAAGATGTCTTCCATGGGAGAGTTGAAGTTCTTTCTCGGTTTTGAAGTGAAGCAAAGAAGAGAAGGTACCTTCATCAACCAAGCTAAATACACTCAAGACATGCTCAAGAGATTCAAGCTAAGTGATGTCAAGCCGGCCTCCACTCCAATGCCCACCAAATGCCAACTTGACATTGATCCCAATGGTAAAGCAGTGGATCAAAAGGTATATCGTTCCGTGATTGGATCCTTGGTTTACCTTTGTGCATCTAGACCGGATATCATGTTGAGTGTGGGAATTTGTGCACGGTTTCAAGCCGCACCTAAGGAAAGCCACTTTGTGGCGGTCAAGCGAATCTTTCGATATTTGGCTCATACCCCAAACTTTGCCTTGTGGTACCCAAGAGGAGCAAACTTCAAGCTTGTAGGATATTCGGATTCCGATTGGGCGGGAGACAAAGTGGATAGGAAGTCCACTTCCGGAGGGTGCCAATTCCTTGGTTGCTCTTTGGTAAGTTGGTCTTCTAAAAAGCAAAGTTGTGTGTCTCTCTCGTCCATCGAAGCGGAGTATGTGGCGGCCGGTAGTTGTTGTGCACAACTCTTATGGATGAGGCAAACTTTAAAGGATTACGGTGTCATTTGTGACAAAGTGCCTCTTTGGTGTGACAATGAAAGTGCCATCAAGATTTCTCTCAACCCGGTGCAACACTACAAGACGAATCATATTGAGATTCGGTATCACTTCATTCGGGATCACATTAGGCGAGGGGAGATCGAGCTCAACTACGTCAACACTCATGATAACCTTGCAAATATCTTCACGAAGCCTTTGGATGAAGCAAGATTTCGCGAGTTAAGGCATGAGCTAAATATCATTGATTCAGGCAATGTTGCTTGAACCCTTGCACAACCCACCACACTCAACTTGTTGTCTTGTTTAGGTGTAGGCATGGACATAGGGGGAGTGTTGTTCTCTCAATGAACTCTCCTTCCCCCCATTATGCATAAATCGATCAACTCTTTCACATTAACCATTTTTTATGGTACTTGTGCTTCAAAGACGAGTTTCGGTCTTGGGCCCAAGGATAATTCTTCGCGGTGCCATACCAATTGACTCAAACATAGGTGGCTCCGGCCACCGCCCTCTCTTTGGAGAGATGGTGTCTCGTGGTTGTGTCTTGTTGTCGTTTGCTTTTCTACTTTCGTGTGTCGCGTGTTCTTGTGGTGTCGTGTTGCCTCATAGTTTCTGTGCAATGACCTCTTTTTCGTGTGCTTGAAACGTGCAACTTCTTGAGCCCATGGTACTAACGCAGCTAGCCATGGTACTACCGCGTATGGAGGGCACGGTACTACCGCACCTGCGCGGCAGTAATTTTTTACTTCCGCCCAGGAGAGCGGTACTACCGCTCAAGTGCGTTACTTCCGCCGAGCGGTACTACCGCGATGACGCACGGTACTACCGCGCTGACGAGAGGGCGTGGGGGTTATGACTCGGGCAGGGGAGTTCCAACTCCCCATACCCATTCACTTGTTTCTCTCCCCACGTCTCTCTCTCTCTCGCTCAAGAACGGCGTCGGAGGTCCTTGCCGGATCTCCTTCTCCGGCCACTCTCCTCGGATTCCGACTGGTGGGATTGTTCCCCATCACTTCCTCTTGCCATGGAACAAGGTTTTCCCCCAAATCCCTCTCTTTCTTGGTTGTTCTTTCGCTTCTAGGTTTTTGGGGAGATGCATGTTGTTCTTGAGATTTTAGGCCAAATCTTTGCAAGAGTAGGATGTAGGAGAGTCGTGTTGCGTAGGAATTATACTTGATATGTTGTCCTGTGATAGATTTGATCAACCATAGTACCGCCGTGGTTTCGCGGTTTTTCTCAGATTCAAACTGGTTCGGATCTGACGCGGTGCGGTACTACCGCGCCACATGTGCGGTACTACCACTCGTCCGGTACTACCGCGCCACATGTGCGGTACTACTGCGCTAGCTGTGGCACTAAGATCCTACTACCGCTCCCAGCCCCGGTACTACCGTGACTTCACATGGTACTACCGCGACTAGGAGCGGTACTAAAATCTTAGTACCGCAGCACCTGGCAGTACTACCGTTCGGGGCAATTCTCTCTCATGGCAATTACCATGTATGCTTCCTACGTGTTTCTTTCGCTTTGCCATGGTCTTTGCATTGATCCTTTTTGCTTGTCGTGTGTGTTTTGCGTTTTTGTGTCTCAGGTGGTGGTTCTCGTCGTTCCAATCCCAGTCGTGACACTAGCTCCAAGCGTCTGCGCAATCAAGGTGAAGCACCAGAGGGCTCCAATGCCCCCAAGCGCCATGTCAAGACCACTGCTAGCAAGCACAAGGAACCCGCTAAGGGCATGGTCAAGATTCCCCTTTCTGAGTTCATCCATCTCAGGAAGATCAACCCTTATGTGCATCCTCGGGCTACCATCAGAGGTTGTGAGCTGTTTTGGACCAAGCAGCAGACTCTCACTTATCTGGATGTCATCAAGAACAAGCAAAATACCTACGTGGACGTCAAGTGGATAGATATGCATCACCTGAGGAAGGACAAGTTTCATGAGTACTTTGGAGAAGCTTTGGATTTGGTGGAGCAGTTTGGTATTGAACATGTGATCTCTTTCCACCTTGACTATGAGCCTGAGCTTATCTGTCAGTTCTTTGCCTCAGTTTTCTTTCACATGGGGGAGGAGAGGAGGATGACCTGGATGACCAATGGCCGCCAGCTGACTGCTACCTGGAAGGAGTTCATGGATCTGCTCCAGGTTCCTGATGACGGGCTCAACACACCCGTGGGTGTTCGCCCCCATGCCAATCCTGAGTCTGCTAACAAGAACAAGATTCAGCCGTTCTATGTTGAGAAGGTGCTTCCCAATGGCAAGTCAACGTGGGTGCTTAACTCCTTTCTGGATATCATGTATCGTATCTTCCGTAACTCTCTGTTCCCTCGCATTAGTGACAAGGACAAGGTTCATGCCTATATGGCGGATATGATGCTCCTGTGCGAGGAGGCACGTGTGTCTCAGACTCAGCCAATCGTAAGGTGCCTATCTATGGACCATACCTGTTTCTGTTGATCTCCAAGACTTGGGAGAAGCTGTACCCTAGTGATGAGTTCCTTGCTCCAGACTGGATTCGGCATGACCCCATCAGTCTCCGTGTCAAGCCCAACTGGGCCAACACTACTACTCGTGCTGAGGCGTCTACTGCTAGGAGGGCTGTTGGTGAGGAGGAGGCTGGAGCAGAGGATGTTGCTGAGGACCGTGCTGTCGGTTCTTCCCATAGCTCCTCTGAGCCCTCGTGGGCCAAGAAGCTGAAGAACAAGATGAAGACTCTTTTCTGCATGCAAGTAAAGGGGCAGTACAGGACTCACATGGCATCCAAGGAGAGTCGCCGCCGCGACAAGAAGATTATGAAGGTCTTTGGAGAGGACGTCTCTGGCGGTTCTGAGGAGGTCATCACTCCGGAGGCCGAATGGATCGCGAAGCAAGTCTTCAAGTGGTCTGATTCTGACGAGAACATCGAGGAGGATGTCCCTGCTACAGAGCCTGATGGAGAGCGTTGGGATGATTTCTCTGCTTGAGCCACCCCTTGTGTGTAGGTGTCCTCTCTGTCTTTTTGGCGTCTCGATGCCAAAGGGGGAGAGTGTGTAGGGATTTGCATGCTTGTGAGTCGTGTGTCGTGTTCGTTGTGTTTGCTTTCTCGTTTGAACCTCATTTCGGTTGCTTTGGTTTGGTTTGAGACTTATCCTTATCCTTCATATGGTGTAAGAAATATGCACTCTATCCTATCTTAGTGAGCTTATGATATATTGTGCTACCTATGTTTTATGCTCTTGTTTAGTGTTAGTACTTCCATTGCAAGATATGCCTTGTCTCTAAAATATAGGGGGAGTGTTGATCCTAGTTTGTGTGATGTGCAGTCCAAAGCATCCATCTAGATTTCACACATCTAGGGGGAGCCCGTCTATATTTTAGAGAGGAGGGGTTTTCCTCTGCTCTATATTATTTCCCTTTATGCAAATCCCGTATTGTCATCAATCCACCAAAAAGGGGGAGATTGTAAGGGCATATTTATCCCTAAGGTTTTTTGGCGATTGATGACAATGCTTTTGCGGACTAATCGTGTGCCTTGAGTTTCTCAGACGTTTCATCGCTAGGCACAAGACGGTTTGGTGCCCCTTGAAGACTATTGAAGAGGGCGTTTTTCTACGTTTCTTTTTGGTGGTTTTGAGTCGTAGGAAAGCCGTACTATTAAGAGGGGGTCCGCGTCGGAAAGGTTTGGGTGGAATCATCACGTACACGCTTCCTTCCTTGTCTCCACCTTTCCCTTGCACTTTGGAGCATCCCCCGTTTATCCTCTATGCGAGTGTCCTGGCTGCTGTTGCTAAGCTTGCGGTAGTACTGCTCCCCGGAGCGGTAGTACCGCAGGCACCCGCGGTAGTACCGTGCGAAGGCGCGGGAGCTGATATGTCTCCAACGTATCTATAATTTTTGATTGCTCCATGCTATATTATCTACTGTTTTGGACTATATTGGGCTTTATTTTCCACTTTTATATTATTTTTGGGACTAACCTATTAACCGGAGACCCAACCCAGAATTGTTGTTTTTTTGCCTATTTCAGTATTTCGTAGAAACAGAATATCAAACGGAGTCCAAACGGAATAAAACTTCGGGAACGTGATTTTCTCACCGAACGTGATCCAGAGGACTTGGACCCTAATCCAAGAAGTACCGGAGGCGGTCACGAGGGTGGGGAGCGCCCCCCCCTACAGGGCGCGCCCCCTGCCTCGTGGGCCCCTCGGTGCTCCACCGACGTACTCCTTCCTCCTATATATACCTACGTACCCCCCAAACGATCAGAACAGGAGCCAAAAACCTAATTCCACCGCTGCAACCTTCTGTATCCACGAGTTCCCATCTTGGGTCCTGTTCCGGAGCTCCGCCGGAGAGGGCCGTCATCACGGAGGGCTTCTACATCATCATAGCCTCTCCGATGAAGTGTGAGTAGTTTACCTCAGACCTTCGGTTCCATAGTTAGTAGCTAGATGGCTTCTTCTCTCTTTTTGGATCTCAATACAATGTTCTCCCCCTCTCTTGTGGAGATCTATTCGATGTAATCTTCTTTTTGCGGTGTGTTTGTTGAGACCGATGAATTGTGGGTTTATGATCAAGTCTATCTTTGAATAATATTTGAATCTTCTCTGAATTCTGTTATGTATGATTGGTTATCTTTGCAAGTCTCTTCGAATTATCAGTTTGGTTTGGCCTACTTGATTGGTTCTTCTTGCCATGGGAGAAGTGCTTAGCTTTGGGTTCGATCTTGCGGTGTCCTTTCCCAGAGATAGAAGGGGTAGCAAGGCACGTATTGCATCGTTTCCATCGAGGATAACAAGATGGGGTTTATTTCATATTGCATGAATTTATCTCTCTACATCATGTCATCTTGCTTAAAGCGTTACTCTGTTTCTAACTTAATACTTTAGATGCATGCTGGATAGCGGTCGATGAGTGGAGTAATAGTAGTAGATGCAGAATCGTTTCGGTCTACTTGTCACGGACGTGATGCCTATATACATGATCATACCCTAGATATTCTCATAACTATGCTCAATTCTATCAATTGCTCAACAGTAATTTGTTCACCCACCGTAAAATACTTATGCTCTTGAGAGAAGCCACTAGTGAAACCTATGGCCCCCGGGTCTATTCTCATCATATCAATCTCCATCACTTTAATCTTGCTTTGCTTTTTTACTTTGCCTTTTACTTTTCACTTTGCATCTCTATACCAAAAATACCAAAAACATTATCTATCAGTTCTCACTCTCGTAAGTGACCGTGAAGGGATTGACAACCCCTAATCGCGTTGGTTGCGAGTTGCTATCATTTTGTGCAGGTACGAGGGACTTGAGCGTGGCCTCCTACTGGATTGATACCTTGGTTCTCAAAAACTAAGGGAAATACTTACGCTACTTTGCTGCATCATCCTCTCCTCTTCGGGGAAAACCAACGCAAGCTCAAGAGGTAGCAGGAGCCCATGGTAGTACCGCTCTTCTGGAGTCGTAGTACCGTGGCCCCCGGACCTAGTGCCGTTGCATCGCGGTAGTAGGGGCGGATGTAATTTTTACATCCGCGCCTCTGTGGTAGTACCGCGCTTCGTGCGCGGTAGTACCGCGCGCGGTCCGGTCCAGCTGCCATGCGGTAGTACCGCTCCCCAACGGTAGTACCGTGTCGGATTTTTGCATCGATTTATTTCTAGCGGAAGTAGGCACGGATGTAATTTTATTCATCCGCGCCCTTCGTAGGCTAGGACTCTCCTGCCTTGCGGTAGTACCACAAGGGGGAGCAGTAGTACCGCGCTCGCGGAAGTACTGCTCTTAGTCAGGCACGTTCTAGTCCCTGCAGCCGCCGCGGTAGTACCGTGATCCCTCACGGTAGTACCGTGTGGCCTTGCAGTAGTACCGCATTTCAGGGGCAGTAGTACCGCTTGTCGCTGCCATGTTTCAGGAGCTCGTTTAAGTGGATAACGGTTGGATTTTGTCCACAGCTATAAAAGGGGTGTCTCCTACCTCTAGTTGACTACCTCTTCCAACCCTAAGCTCCATTGTTGCTCCAAGCTCCATTTTCGCCCGATCTCACTCCCTAGCCAACCAAACTTGTTGATTTGCTTGGGAGTGGTTGAGAAGGCCTCGATCTACACTTCCACCAAGAGAAATTTGATTCCCCCCACTAATCCCTTTCGGATCTTGTTACTCTTGGGTGTTTGAGCACCCTAGACGGTTGAGGTCACCGCGGAGCCATAGTCCATTGTGGTGAAGCTTCGCGGTGTCGTTGGGAGCCTCCAATTAAGTTGTGGAGATTGCCCCAACCTTGTTTGTAAAGGTTCGGTCGCCGCCTCCAAGGGCACCAATAATGGAATCACGGCATCTCGCATTGTGTGAGGGCGTGAGGAGAATACGGTGGCCCTAGTGGCTTCTTGGGGAGCATTGTGCATCCACATCGATCCAACGGAGACGTACTTCCTCTCAAAGGGAAGGAACTTCGGTAACACATCCTCGTCTCCACCGGCTCCACTCTTGATTATCTCGTGCCTTTACTTGTGCAAGCTTATTTGTGCTATATCTCTTGCTTGCTTGTGTGCTTGTCATTGTTGCATCATATAGGTTGCTCACTTAGTTGCACATCTAGACAACCTACTTTGATGCAAAGTTTAAATTGTTAAAGAAAAGCAAAAAAATTGTTAGTTGCCTATTCACCCCCCTCTAGTCAACTATATCGATCCTTTCAGGGGCCAGTAGTCAAGAACCACTTGGAAGTGACCAAATATATGTAGGAATATTGGGTGTGATGTTTAAGACTTTAAATACACAATGCATAACTTTGTTGGCACCTGCCTCGCAAACCCGAAAGCACCCTTGGATATATCTATAATGACATAATGTCGTAGCTAGCTAGGATGCTTGGCCCACCACCTCCCACTTCGTGTCAGCGGAGCGGATGCACGTATGATACTTTGGTCATACATGCATGTCACCATGACCTACCATAAGACGGACCAATGAGTCTATCGTTTGGTCAAACGACAACTATTGTTGTTGATAAACAACTTGGGCCAATAGATTGAACCATCATAAAAATCGCACGAGAGGGACCACAAAACCAACACCTCTTGCAAGTGACCCAAAATGATGTACGTTGGGAAGGGCTGATGTGCGTTTTCAATATAGAATAATGTACAATTTAGATGTGGTTCCTACCTCTCGATACAAACAACAACCATGAAGGCAATGTAGTTAAGGACGAGATACGCAGGGTACAATGTAGGTTGAACCCAGCAATCCGAGCATGTGGGAGGGAATCCTGACAACGCATGAGCTCGAGCTTTGTTTGAGCGACATGTGACGATTACCGGCCCTAACACGAACTAGGAGGAATCCATTCATGGTCAACACATACCCCTTGTTATCTGTCAAGGGGGTGATGTATATACACTCAGGGAGCCCACAAATATGCGTGTCATCACAAAAAACCGCACAAGTGAGACGTGGTCGATCAAAAGACCCCGTATACACCGCATGCGGCCCGAAAGTATGTATGGGTACGGTGGTGTGTGATGTGTTTAGATCCCGAATGCACAACTTCGATGGGCCACCAACTACATTACAAACCGAACACCGTACCCGACTCCAAGCCTAGTTCAATACGTATGATGTCGGTTTCCCAACTTCGAGGTAGCGGGGGGGGGGGGGTCGTCCCACGCATGCGCTCAAACTTTATTTGGTCTAGCATGGCACACATCTATACCCCTATATAGTGTGCGAATAACATTGAAAGTTGGTCATTGGATGTAGCCAATCCGACGGTACAGAGATGGCAAATCCGAGCACTACTGGCCGTTGGATATCATCTACATTCCACCAGATTCTGCGACATGTACTATCTAGAAGATTCGAGGGTTGAACTTAAGCATAATGCACAAACCTTAAAACACAAGCACTTATCCTATGTTCTAGAATCTTCAACATCTTAATTGCCCAAACTTTTTTTCTAAATGAATTATCACATTTTGTTTTTACTTTATGCTTTACAATGCACAATTCCATGAATCTTAAAATAGTTTTTTTATAAAACTAATTGATTTTGAATGAGATGAACTATAAGAATTAAATGAACATCTACATCATGCATATATGACACAAAGCTTACATGTAGTGTGGTATTTATTCATAATTTTGTTACCAAATCTCATGCGTGCAATGCACGTGTACCTTACTAGTATCAACAGGAAACCATCATGGTCAAACCCTTCTTGTTGTTGGGTCAAAGGGATAGATTGTGTGGTCCCCCTCATTGTCGGTAAAGGATAGTATATATACCTCAGGGAGCCCACAGACAGGTGCAGCGTCTATAAGCTACACAAGGGAGACATGCTCGATAAGAACACCCTGCCCCCAATACCATGCATGCGACTTGAAAAAGGTTTATATAATCACCATCAGGTCAAGTCAATCATTCTTTAATTTTTTAGAGCAAAAAATAACCAATGAAACCATATTCTACAAATTAGAAATACAAGGATCCCAAGGTTTATATAATTGCCATGATAGGTCACTATAGAGATATTTATCTCTATAATGATAGTGTCATGGCATTTAAATGAAGCTTGAGATATGCAACTTCCCACAGGGTCACCATCCTTGGACTACTCTAGCTCGAGCACGCTTAACTTTTGTGTTCTATTCGACTAGGCTAGCGGATGGGAAGCCGCCCCTTGGTGATAGGAATTGCCTCCTTCCATTAAGGCGTTTCACGTTGGTCACCCTATGGGACCTAGTCCCTCCTATCACACACATTTGTGCTTTTAGAAACAATGTGAGAAATTTACATGGCCGGTGTGTCGCCGCTAGCCTTCAATGAGCACTGACACGGGTAGCAAGAAAACGATGGGAGAAGAGGCGAGAAACCAGTGAGAGGAGTGGCGGGAAATGGTAGCCTATTTAGAAAACGTAGTAGAGAAGGAAGAGTGAGCTAGCATGACACATGCGCACAGTGCTTACCCATGTACTACATGTGCTGTGGAAAGGGTTGAGGGTTGTCATTCGATCTGGGAGCATCCAATGGTGCACAAGTACGATCCGTGGGTTTGGGTTCTGGCCAATCAGAATGCACGACTCAGATCGCGCGCGCAGCAGGGCCGGAGGGGGGCATCGACCACGGTTTGGTAGGCACACGGCTTTTGTGAGTGAACCGTGTGCTATTTGAAAACATTTCATGAGAAAAATCTCGGTTTTTAACTCCCCGTAAATCCGAAAGTCACCCGAAAATCGTGAAACCTAGCATGGTGTCCCGACATGGCACATATATGTCGAGGAATTTTTTTCGTCCATTTTGGCGCAAGTTTTATTACAAGCCTCTTACAAACTAGAGCTTCTCTCAAAGAAGCCTCGTGGTTCCGATAAGGAAACGTCTCCCCTTGTGGCCGAAACTTATTTAGGGTTCGTTTGGCCTTTTTATATGCTAATTGAGTTTCCTAGGCATTTAATGTCCATAATTCAAATCTGAACTTCAAATACATGCTCCAGTTCACCAAAATGGCTAGAAAATTTATACATGTGTCATTGGGTGCATTTTTAGGTCCCATGCCAGGAATGGGAACGAATTACAACCGTATCGGCGTCCTAGCTCATCCTCGAACATTTGGAATCTTGATTTTTAAATCCCCATAAATCCTAAACTCGCCAGAAAGTCATCAAAGGTGGCATGGTGTCACGTCATGGCACATATATGTCGTGGTAAAACCATTGTCCAATTTGGGCCAAGCTTTATTACAAACCTCTTACAAACCGGAGCTTCTCTCAAAGAAGCCTCATGGTTCCTATAGGGAAACGCGTTCCCGTTGTAGGTGAAATGTAATCACTGCCTCTTTTTGCCTTGTATTTTCTTATACAGGCAACATGGAACAATAGGATATCCGTGCTAAATTTAAACTTATTCAGGGTTCATTTGGCCTTTTTATACACTAATTGAGTTTCCTAGGCATTTAATGTCCATAATTCAAATCTGAACTACAAATACATGCTCTAGTTCACCAAAATGGCTAGACAAATTATACATGTGTCCTTGGTGCATGTTTAGGTCCCATGCCAGGAATGAGAACAAATTACAACCGTACCGACGTCCTGGCTCATCCTCAAACATTTTGAATCTCGATTTTTAAATCCCCATGAATCCGAAGCTCACCAGAAAGTCATGAAAGGTGGCATGGTGTCACGTCATGTCACATATATGTCATGGTAAAAAACATTGCCAATTTAGGCCAAGCTTTATTAAAAATCTCTTACAAACCGGAGCCTGTCGCAAGAACCCTCGTGGTTTCGATAGGGAGACGTGTCCCCTTGTGGGCCAAACGATAATCGCTGCCTCTTCTAGCCTAGTATTTTCTTCTACACGCGACATGGAACAATGGGAGATTCCCACTGAACTTTGAAATTATTCAGGGTTCGTTTGACCTTTTTTATTCATTAATTGAGTTTTCTAGGCAGTTAGTCCATAATTCAAATCCGAACTACAAATACATGCTCCAGTGCACCAAAATGTCTAGAAAAAACGTACATGTGTCCTTGGGGTGCATGTTTAGGTCCCATGGAACGAATGGGAATGAATTCAACCGTCTCGCCATCCTGGCTTGGCCACAAACATTGCGAATCTCGGTTTTTAAATCTCTGTAAATCTAAAACTCACCGGGAAATCATGAAACTTGGCATGGTGTCACTACATGGTACATATAATTGTATAATTTGGGCGAAGCTATATTACAAGCCTCTTAAAAATCGGATCCTGTCGCAACCCTCGTGGTTCCGGTAGGGAAACATGCCCCTCTTGTGGGCGAAACGATAATCGTTGCCTCTTATGTCCTTGAACTTTGTTTTCTATAGGCAACATAGAATAACAGGACTGTCGTGCTGAAACTTGAAACTGTTCGGGTTCGTTTGGCCATTATATATACTAACTAAGTTTTCTAGGCATTTAATGTAGTGCATAATTCAAATTTGAACTACAAGCACATGCTCCAGTGAAGCAAAATGGGTGGTAAACTGTACATGTGTCATTGGGTGCATGTTTAGGTCTGATTTAAGGAATGAGAATGAATTACGAACTTCTCGTCATCCTGAAACATTGAGAATGTTGGTTTTTAAATCCCAGTAAATAAAAAACTCACCGAAAAAACATGAAACTTGGCATGGTTTCATGACATGGCACATATATGTCGTGGTAAAAAAAACCGTCCAATTTGAGACAAGGCGCACACATTAATAGCCAACGAAGTCCTTTTTGAAACAAATAGCTGACACGTTAATATCGCAAACGGTTGTATTATATGAACTGTGTCTAAATTTAACCATACTCGGTGGCTTCTGTGAAGGTGTTTGATTAGACGGGACGAGCGCGAGAAGTCCGCCGTGCAGGCTCGACGGAATGCGTGCGAGCAGTCCGCCGCGCAGGCTCGATGGGACGCGTGCATCCTATCCACCTCGCAGGCTCGACGGGACACATGCGAGCACCAAGGCCGCCCATGCTCACCGGGAAGCGAGCTCTTTGACCTCCATGCACCAGCCGCCGCCCGCCTCGCTCACAACTTCTCCATTAATGGGTTAATTAAAGCACCTGGACAGAGGGTGGTTTCTTGTGATCCCATGGCAGCATTTGCTTTGTTCGTGTTTTCAACTCGTATTCCAGCCTAATTTAAATTGCCACATAGGGCAATGGATAATACAACGACAAATAAAATGGCAACGGATAATACAACGACAAATTTACAATGCCGCAGATAATAATTGTCTTACATATTCCGAATAATTTAAAATGCCACATGCAGCAAAGCCCGGAATACACGGGGGCAAGAGAAGAAGGAAATCGCAGACAATGATCTCGGTCGCTACTGTCTCTACTCGTCGATGGATCGCTGGGCGACGACATCCTCCAGTTCCTTCTTCAATTCCTCACGACTTTGCTTGAAAGCAGCAATGGATTCCTCCACCTCCTTCTTGCGCTCGATCTGGAGCTTCCTTAAGTCACCCATCAGCTCCTCGACGACCGCTGTTAGCATCATCCCTGAGGCACTGCTCTGCTCATGCAGCATCTTCCAGCCGGCGGCCGTCTCCCCCTTCTCGGCGAGCGCCTTGAGGAGCTTTGCATTGTTACCCATGAGTTGCTCGATGAGGCCGGTCGCCTTGTCAACCGAGGCATCGCTGATCTTGAGCAGCTTCATCAAGCCATCGACCAGCTCCTACTGCTTAATGATGCCAGCGAGAATGTCGTCGTCGCCGGCCAAGGACTTCAGGAACGCCAGCTCGTCACGATGGCCGACGCGGCGAGTGCGCTTGTGAGAGCCCTCGTGTGCCCGTGAGAGCTCGTTCGAGGACTCTGCGGTGCGCCAGGGCATCTCTGCTGCGGCTGCGGCTTTGCGGTGGGACCTCTCTAGTGCTTCCATGGCCTTGGTCTTTGCTGCCTGGTTATATGTCCACCCGAAACTCCTCCTACCGGTCATGGCGGAACGACTTGATAGGAAAGACCAGTTTTTATGGGTGGTGAGGAGAGGAACTGTGAAGTAATTTTCGAGTGGGTAGTTTTTATAGCCCGGTGCTAAGTGTGGACACATATTAGTTTGATAGGTGTGAACAGATTTGCAATTACTTATTGCATTGTAATCTGCAATGTGACGAGAAACAAGGTCAAAATTTATTGATGGAAGAAGGTTGACCACGTGGTTGCTCGCCGTTGAGGTGGCCAAGGTGCACTCTGCTCGCATCTGTCTGCGTGTTTTGCTCGCCAGTGAGGCGGCAGCGGCGCGCTCCGCTCTAGCGTCCCTGCACGCTCTGCTTGCCGTTGAGACAAATTTACAATGGCAATGGTTAATAATTCTTAATAATTGTCTTACATATTCAGGATAATTTAAAATGCCACATGCCACAAGGCCCAGAACACTCACGACCTACATATGCATACAATTATAATAAAATATGCATACAATTATAATAAAATATAGGCTAAAAGGCTGAGCTGGCGGCGTTCCGACGATGGTCTTCTCGGACTCCATGATCAGCATAGCACCCTCACGGCCGTTCACTCCAAGTGTCCCGACCCGCCTCCGCCTATGGAGCTGCTGGCACAGGGAGGCTCTTGGGGCTGCTGGGCCTCTTCTAGAAGAGCTTGACAGCGTGCAATCGCGCGCATGATATCTTCGCGGAACCGCTCCATTTCCATGTCTCTGACCTGGTAGCAAATTCCGTCCATCACCTGCATCCTCAAGATATCACGTTGGCGATGTTCTACTTCATCAGGGACGTCAACTCCGCCAAGGATGCGCTCGAGCCTGGCCACCACATCATCGGGATCGAGGTTGACACGGCCGCCACGGGCAAGGATGAAGCCGCAGGCTGCCCGTGTCTTGACTAAATAGCAGAGGTCCTCTGCCCAATCCTTGCGGGGCATCATGCTCTCGATGAGCACTGGTGGTGGATCTTCGGGTGGGTCGTCGATCATGCCGCCGACCAGCTCTGGATCTTTTGCACGGTTGATGGCAAACTGCTCATCACACCTCCTCTGCAATATGTCGATTGTGCACCCAAGGACTGTCATGCCGATATCGCTGCCGATGGGCCATGGTGCCTGCACCGGCCGATGAAGCTCTTACTCCCCGACCTGCTCCGTCTCGTTCTCCTCGCCGAAGATGTAACGCATGTAGACGTCGACGTTGAAGCTTTGGTCGTTGCCTGGCATGCTTGGAATAACTAATGGTAGATGGGTGGGGACTAGATCTGCGCAGAGTGTCGCGATGGTGCGTTGCCGCCTGGGTTATATGCAGCAAGCCATTTGCTGGTGGCAGGAAACCGATGAGGGAAGAGGCGTGGATTTTACAATTCACCCATGTGGAGCGCAGGAAGACTAAGTGGAGCACACACACAACCCGAATACCATATCCAGTGCCATGTGTTATTTATCAGACAAGTGTTAACATAAGGAAACGTATGTGTAACTTAGTAATCATCGCACACGAGTACTCGCACACATCGTGTGCAATACTCCTAGCCACCACAAGCAACTAGTTTGCATTTCTCATAGTTTTTTGTACACACAAAATCGCACACGAACTAATTGTATTAACCGTCTGTGTTGTAATTTCTCATCGCAAACAGTTCATCCGAGTCGGCTGTTTGCCACATATCACACACATCTTGTTAAGTTGAACCTTTTCTGTTGTGTTCCCTAATCGAAAACAGTTCGTCCGAGTGAACCATATGCCATATATCACAACCACCTTTATCTGGCTAACCATTTCTGTTGCACTCCCTAATAGTAAAGAGTTCATCGGAGCGAACTGTATGTCGTATATCGCACACACATTGATATGGCTGGCCATTTCTGTTGTTCTACCTCATCGCAGACAGTTTGAATGGATTAACTGTGTGCCCTGCATCACACACGCAACTAAAATCTGAACCATGTTTGATGGCTCCGCCATCGCAAATGTTTTGCACCTTTTTGATGGGTTTTTTACATCCCCGTTGCGATTAATGAATCGCACACAGTTTCATCAAATGGTCTCTGATCGTAGTGTCACGTTAGCAGCATCCTACAGTAGTGCTTCAAAGACGTTTTGAACGTCATGGACCATATGAGATGTTCCAGGAATTGAAGTTAATATTTCAAGAAAATGCTCGAGTTGAGAGATATGAAGTCTCCAACAAGTTCTATAGCTGCAAGATGGAGGAGAACAGTTCTGTCAGTGAACACATACTCAGAATGTCTGTATATCATAATCACTTGACTCGGCTGGGAGTTTATCTTCCAGATGATAGTGTTATTGACAGAGTTCTTCAATCACTGCCACCAACCTACAAAGGCTTCGTGATGAACTATAACACGCAAGGGATGAATAAGACAATTCCCGAGCTGTTTGCAATGCTCAAAGATGTGGAGGTAGAAATCAAGAAGGAGCATCAAGTGTTGATGGTTAACAAGACCACTAGTTTCAAGAAAAAGGGCAAAGGAAAGAAGGGGAACTTCAAGAAGAATGGCAAGCAAGTTGCCACTCCCGGGAAGAAGCCCAAGTCTGGACCTAAGCCTAAAACTGAGTGCTTCTACTGCAAAGGGACTAGTCACTGGAAGCGGAACTGCCCCGAGTATTTGGCAGATAAAAGGATAGCAAAGTGAACAAAGGTATATGTGATATACATGTAATTGATGTGTACCTTACTAATGCTCGTAGTAGCACCTGGGTATTTGATACTGGTTCTGTTGCTCATATTTGTAACTCAAAATAGGGGCTACGGATTAAACAAGATTGGCTAAGGACGAGGTGATGATGCGCGTCGGGAATGATTCCAAGGTCGATGTGATCGTCGTCGGCACGCTACCTCTACATCTACCTTCGGGATTAGTTTTAAACCTGAATAATTGTTAATTGGTGCCAACATTGAGCATGAACATTATATCTGGATCTTGTTCAATGCGAGACGGTTATTCATTTAAATCAGAGAATAATGGTTGTTCTATTTATATGAGCAATATATTTTATGGTCATTGAGGGAGTCCTGGATTAGGGGGTGTTCGAATAGCCGGACTATACCTTCAGCCGGACTTCTGGACTATGAAGATACAAGATTGAAGACTTCGTCCCGTGTCCGGATAGGACTTTCCTTGGCGTGGAGGGCAAGCTTGGCGATGCGGATATTCAAGATCTCCTACCATTGTAACCGACTCTGTGTAACCCTAACCCTATCTGGTGTCTATATAAACCGGAGGGTTCTAGTCCGTAGGACAACTTCATCACACAACAATCATACCATAGGCTAGCTTCTAGGGTTTAGCCTCCTTGATCTCGTGGTAGATCTACTCTTGTACTACCCATATCATCAATATTAATCAAGCAGGAGTAGGGTTTTACCTCCATCGAGAGGGCCCGAACCCGGGTAAACTTCGTGTCCCCTGTCTCCTGTTACCATCCAGCCTAGACGCATAGTTCGGGACCCCCTACCTGAGATCCACCGGTTTTGACACCGACATTGGTGCTTTCATTGAGAGTTCCTCTGTGTCGTCGCTTTTAGGCCCGATGGCTCCTTCGATCATCAACGACGATGCGGTTCAGGGTGAGACGTTTCTCCCCGGACAGATCGTCGTCTTCGGCGGCTTCGCACTGTGGGCCAATTCTCTTGGCCACCTGGAGCAGATCGAAAGCTACGCCCCTGGCCATCAGGTCAGGTTTGGAAGCTTAAACTACACGGCAGATATCCGTGAGAATATGATCTTCGACGGATTCGAGCCACAACCAGGCGCGCCGCACTGTCTCAAGGGGCATGATCTAGCTCTGCCGCCGAACAGTGCCCTGGAGGCCGCACACACACCGGTTCCGACCCTTAATTCGGAGCCTATTGCGCCAATCGAGGATAAGCGGTTGGACGTCACCTCGGGGGCCACAATCTCAAAGGCGATCGAGCCGAACGCTAGCCCCGCACTCTGCATTACCCGTGACTCCGAGGATCCGGATTCCACTCCGGACTCCGAACCCCCCGCGCCCCTGCCAATCGAATCCGATTGGGCGCCGATAATGGAGTTCACTGCCGCAGACATATTTCAGCACTCGCCCATCGGCAACACCCTGAATTCTCTAAAGTCTCTCTCTTTATTAGGAGAGCCCTGGCCAGACTACGGTCAGCGAGGATGGGATACGGACGATGAAGAAATTCAAAGCCCACCCACCACCCACTTGGTAGCTACTGTCGACAATTTAAACGACGTGCTCAACTTCGACTCCAAAGACATCGACGGTATGGACGACGATGCAGGAGACACATATGAACCAACGCCTATAGGGCATTGGACGGCCACCTCACCTCATGATGTGTACATGGTGGATACCCCTAAAGGTAGTGACCACGAGGAAAATGAGGATAGAACGAAGGATCAATCCCTCGAAAAACAATCAAAGCGTCGGCGTAAACGCCGACCCAAGCCCCGCCTCGATACAGACCCAGCCATAGAGCAGGATGAGCCAGCAGGCGACGAGCATGCCCTAGAGCAACCGTCCGAACAGGGCAGCCCGGATGAAGAAACCGAGCATCCCTCCCCTGGCGAAAATAGCATTCCAGACAACCTTACGCCGGATAAACCCGCGGAGAAGAAGAACCTCCACAAGAGGCTCGTTGCAACCGCATGCAGCCTGAAAAAACAGAAGCGGAAGCTCAAGACTGCAGAAGATGCACTCCGGATCAGATGGAGTAAAGTAATCAACAGCGCAGACAAATACGGCGATAGTCGCCGCACTAAAAGCTATCCAAAGCGAAAGCTACTGCCTGAATTCAACGAAGAAGCCTTAGAGCCCTCGCACTCAAAAAATAAGAAAGCCACATGGTCGGATAGACGACCCCATGGCCAGCATAAAGCGGCAAGCGGCGCCGCACTCAAAACGGCATGCGACCCACTTAAGGATTCACATAATGGCCCAGTCAGGTCCATTTACGGGCCAAGAAAGCAAGCTCTCGGAAGCAATGCAATAAAGCCATCATCAGAATCTGGCACACCCAAATACAGGGGCGCCGCACACCCCCTATGTTTCACCGATGAGGTCCTGGACTATGAATTTCCAGAGGGATTCAAACCCGTAAACATAGAGGCATATGATGGAACAACAGGCCCTGGAGTCTGGATCGAGGATTATATCCTCCACATACATATGGCTAGAGGAGATGACCTCCACGCCATAAAATACTTACCCCTTAAGCTTAAAGGGCCAGCCCGGCATTGGCTTAAAAGCCTTCCTGAAAACACAATTGGAAGTTGGGAAGAGCTCGAGGACGCTTTCCGAGCGAATTTTCAAGGGACCTATGTCCGCCCTCCGGATGCAGACGATCTTAGTCACATAACTCAACAGCCCGGAGAATCAGCTCGGCAATTCTGGAATAGATTCCTCACTAAAAAGAATCAGATAGTCGACTATCTGGACGCCGAAGCCTTAGCATCTTTCCGGCATAACGTCTGAGTCGAATGGCTCGCCAGACACGTCGGCCAAGAAAAGCCAAGAACAATGGCCGCACTGACAAGCCTCATGCCTGCTTTTGTGCGGGAGAGGACAGCTAGTTGGCAAGACGCAACACCAGCGACCCAAATACATCCGAAACTAGGGATAGAAACAGAAAACCGCGACACAATAAGGACCGTCGCCGGACTAAGGAAAAAAGTCCGAAGAGCATGGCAGTCAACGCCGGATTCAAAAGCTCACGACAGAATCAGACAAAGCCGCCCCTCCAGGACAACAGGGATGATCCATCCAACTTAAACAAAATCCTGGACAGGATATGTCAAATACACAGTACTCCCGGGAGGCCTGCTAACCATACCCATAGAGATTGTTGGGTTTTCAAACAATCCGGCAGACTCAACGCCGAACACAAGGGGCTCGAAACACCAAGTGAGGACGAAGACGACCCCCAAAAGCAGAGCACCAGGAAACAAAAGAACTTCCCACAAGAAGTAAAGACAGTAAACTTACTTCACATAACAAAACGTGCGGCGCCCATAAAGGTACGCACCACACGCCCTATCCCAAAGGGGTCCCGCCACTGGTTGTCAAAACCAATCATCTTCGATCAACTGGACTATTCTAGAAGTATCAGGAACGCAGGTTGGTCTGCCTTGGTACTCGACCCAATAATCGACGGACTCAAGTTTTCAAATGTCCTTATGGACGGCGACAGTGGACTAAACCTGATATATCAGGACACAGTCCGTCGCATGGGGATAGACCCAACAAGAATCTGTCACAGCAAAACCTCCTTTCAAGGGGTAACGCCAGGTCCGGACACCCGGTGCATGGGTTTTCTCCGGCTTGAAGTTACATTCGGCTACCCCGATAACTTCCATCGCGAAAAGCTAATCTTCCACATCGTCCCATTCTCTGTTCGCTATCAAGCACTACTAGGACCCGAAGATTTCGCCCGCTTTAACGCAATACCGCATTATGCATCTCTAACGCTTAAAATGCCCGGTCCACGAGGCATTATCTATTTAAAGGGGAAGCATTGAGGTGCGCCTCCCCCAAGCGGAGGACTGTGCGGCCGCTTTGACAGCCCCACAGTAAAATGGCTTCACCGGCCAAAAACTTCGGAATAGGTCCTTAAAGACCACGAACGCGGATAGACGAGTTCGGTACAAAATTATAATTGATGCAGGCTTAGTGGCCATACCTCCGCACTAGGGGCTCCGTACATATACAATAAGAGACAATAAAGCTCAATTTTATATATTTTACTTTATACTTTGTTTATTTTAAAATCTTGTTCGGCACGACCCATTTTCAACTCAGTTCCTCTCTTTTACAGATGAACGTCGTGCGGCGCTCGTCCAGGATACGGCACAACGGAGACACAGGCGCAGACGTGCAGTAGGGACCCGTCCTAAGGATTCTTTTTAGATTAAGACCCTGCGTAAACCTTTTTTACTGTCTCTTGTTGCTACATATCCCCTGGTTTTCTCTGCTATAACCAAGGAGGAGGCTGGCGTCTTGGCATGTGGCCACGTCAGAATTTTTGCGTGTACCTGGACACTAGGGTCTTTTTAATAAAGAGTGTTGTTTTGTCCGCACTTATAAAGACCGAACACCTTAGGGAGTGTTCGGCGTCGTGAGTTTTGGCATTATATGCATTAGCTCCGAATCATGTCTTTGGTCAAATGTTGGGTTGCCCGGCTCCTGAGTTTGGCTACCTTATGTTCCGCACTTATAAACACAATTGGAAGTTGGGAAGAGCTCGAGGACGCTTTCCGAGCGAATTTTCAAGGGACCTATGTCCGCCCTCCGGATGCAGACGATCTTAGTCACATAACTCAACAGCCCGGAGAATCAGCTCGGCAATTCTGGAATAGATTCCTCACTAAAAAGAATCAGATAGTCGACTATCCGGACGCCGAAGCCTTAGCATCTTTCTGGCATAACGTCTGAGTCGAATGGCTCGCCAGACACCTCGGCCAAGAAAAGCCAAGAACAATGGCCGCACTGACAAGCCTCATGCCCGCTTTTGTGCGGGAGAGGACAGCTAGTTGGCAAGACGCAACACCAGCGACCCAAATACATCCGAAACTAGGGATGGAAACAGAAAACCGCGACACAATAAGGACCATCGCCGGACTAAGGAAAAAAGTCCGAAGAGCATGGCAGTCAACGCCGGATTCAAAAGCTCATGACAGAATCAGACAAAGCCGCCCCTCCAGGACAACAGGGATGATCCATCCAACTTAAACAAAATCCTGGACAGGATATGTCAAATACACAGTACTCCCGGGAGGCCTGCTAACCATACCCATAGAGATTGTTGGGTTTTCAAACAATCCTGCAGACTCAACGCCGAACACAAGGGGCTCGAAACACCAAGTGAGGACGAAGACGACCCCCAAAAGCAGAGCACCAGGAAACAAAAGAACTTCCCACAAGAAGTAAAGACAGTAAACTTACTTCACATAACAAAACGTGCGGCGCCCATAAAGGTACGCACCACACGCCCTATCCCAAAGGGGTCCCGCCACTGGTTGTCAAAACCAATCATCTTCGATCAACTTGACTATTCTAGAAGTATCAGGAACGCAGGTTGGTCTGCCTTGGTACTCGACCCAATAATCGACGGACTCAAGTTTTCAAATGTCCTTATGGACGGCGGCAGTGGACTAAACCTGATATATCAGGACACAGTCCGTCGCATGGGGATAGACCCAACAAGAATCTGTCACAGCAAAACCTCCTTTCAAGGGGTAACGCCAGGTCCGGACACCCGGTGCATGGGTTTTCTCCGGCTTGAAGTTACATTCGGCTACCCCGATAACTTCCATCGCGAAAAGCTAATCTTCCACATCGTCCCATTCTCTGTTCGCTATCAAGCACTACTAGGACCCGAAGATTTCGCCCGCTTTAACGCAATACCGCATTATGCATCTCTAACGCTTAAAATGCCCGGTCCACGAGGCATTATCTATTTAAAGGGGAAGCATTGAGGTGCGCCTCCCCCAAGCGGAGGACTGTGCGGCCGCTTTGACAGCCCCACAGTAAAATGGCTTCACCGGCCAAAAACTTCGGAATAGGTCCTTAAAGACCACGAACGCGGATAGACGAGTTCGGTACAAAATTATAATTGATGCAGGCTTAGTGGCCATACCTCCGCACTAGGGGCTCCGTACATATACAATAAGAGACAATAAAGCTCAATTTTATATATTTTACTTTATACTTTGTTTATTTTAAAATCTTGTTCGGCACGACCCATTTTCAACTCAGTTCCTCTCTTTTACAGATGAACGTCGTGCGGCGCTCGTCCAGGATACGGCACAACGGAGACACAGGCGCAGACGTGCAGTAGGGACCCGTCCTAAGGATTCTTTTTAGATTAAGACCCTGCGTAAACCTTTTTTACTGTCTCTTGTTGCTACATATCCCCTGGTTTTCTCTGCTATAACAAAGGAGGAGGCTGGCGTCTTGGCATGTGGCCACGTCAGAATTTTTGCGTGTACCTGGACACTAGGGGCTTTTTAATAAAGAGTGTTGTTTTGTCCGCAATTATAAAGACCGAACACCTTAGGGAGTGTTCGGCGTCGTGAGTTTTGGCATTATATGCATTAGCTCCGAATCATGTCTTTGGTCAAATGTTGGGTTGCCCGGCTCCTGAGTTCGGCTACCTTATGTTCCGCTCTATCGGCTAAGGTAGCACCAGGAGAACTACTGCGATTGTGCCCCGGTTAGGCCGGACGAGCACCTCAGTAGAGAAAGCCGAAAACTGACTGTCATGATGTAGCATGAGACTGGTCAGCCACTCGATGACCTACCGGAATCTATAGGATTCCTCCGCTTTAACGAAGGGTCATTTCCCGGCCAGGCACATACGCGCCCCGAACTCGGGCGAGCGCAGTCGCCACCAAGGGGCTACCTAAATAGTCCCCCTGTTAAGCTCCTATGGCTAAGTGAAAGTGTTCAAGCATTATAGTCCGGTTGCCTGGCCCGCTGCGCTATCACCTCTTTTGTAGGACCAAGACGTTGGATTAAGTGTGAAAATGCGTCTTCTGCGAGCACCCCCGCACTATGTGCGTGGGGGCTGAAGCCAACGACTGCCATCTTTCAGTATATATATATATATATATATATATATATATATATATATATATATATATATATATATATATATATATATATATATATATATATATATATATATATATATATAGGGATTGACTATTCGTCACCCTAGGTGAGGAATAGTTATTCTTCACCCCCCCTCTATTTTACCATCAATGAACCGTAATTTTACGTTCCGTAAATTTTGGTTTATTTCCGAAGTAAAAAGAGACCGTAAGAAAATATATAGTCGTCAAAAAATATATTTTATGTTATGTAAAATTAGAAATGTAAACACATAGTGTAAAATACACATAAACTGTAAATGTTTTTGTCTTATGACCTATATTTTTATTTTCTTATGTGAAATTTTACGTCGTGAATCGATAGGAATGTAACTATTTGCATTCCAAATGTAATTTAATTATGAAATGATCGTAAGATTACCTCGGGTGATGAATAACTTATTCTGCACCCTGGGTGATGAATAGTAATACTATATATATATATATATATATATATATATATATATATATATATATATATTAAAACGGCCGCACAGGAGGTGTTACAAATACTTGAAGGCACAAGTATAAAAGGCCATTACAATTTATCAAAATATTGCTTTATAATTACATATGCTATCATAACATAGCATTCTTCGAGCACTGGGTCTCTATTACACGAGCACCCTCAAGGACTTCCTGAAAATAGTGCTTGGAGGGTACTCGGCTTTTGTCCGAATCTCGGGATGCAACAACGATGGTCTCCATCTCTGCCCAGTATGTCTTGACACGGGCAAGAGCCATTCGTGCGCCCTCTATGCATGCTGACCTCTTCATCGCATTGATACGCGGCACCGTGTCAAGGAATTGCTGCACCAAGTTGAAATAACTCTTCGGCTCCGATCTCCCCAGCCACAGATGACCCATGACGTACTTCATGGCGAGTGCGGACAACCTATTCAGTTCGGCCCATTGAGCCAGGCGATCGTCCATTGCCAGTGGACGCTCTGGATTGTGGAACTGCGACCAGAAAAGCTTTTCCACTTCACGATCTTTTAGATCTCGAAAGTGTTCGGTCGCATCAGCAGCACTTGCTGCCAAATCAAGATAGGTGTCCACCACACTCCACATCCGGTCTAACGGAGCAAACTTCGGATCGCAAAACTTCCTCCACAGCATAAAGGGCTTTCCAGCCGCAATCTGTCCGGCCTGACGCAGCTCCTCCTTCGCAGCTCTCATCGTAGAGCGAGCGTCCTTGGCATCAGCAACGGCCTTCTCCAAGTCCGTCTGCCTTGCCCGGTCTTCTTCAAGAAGCTTGCAGCGGTCAGCAGCGCGCTCTAACTTCACGGTCATCTCGGCCATCTCCTCCTTGCTTCGGCAATGAGCAGCCTGTTCAGCTCTCAGCTCTTCAAGAGCTTTCTGGGCAGCCGCATCGCTCTTTCGGACTTGTTCCTTAGTTCGGGAAAGTTCTGCCCTCAGATTCTCCACGGCGGCCGCACCATCTGCATCAAGCACACACACTGTAAGACAATGGCATAAAGCTCCTCTTACCTGATGCCGCCCGAGGAATTACATACCTTGAGCCTCATCAAGCCGCTTGTTGACAAGCGCGATGTCGGCATCTGCCACATCCAATTGCCGCTTTAGTTCGGCAAAATCATCATTTTTCGGCTCGATTCCGGACACCTCGCCACCTACATTCAAAGGCGACACCTTAGACCTGGGATTATGATCCTCTGCGTGTCGTCATTTCTTGACGACGCACAGAGTCTCAGGGGCTACTATCTACACAGGGCGCAACTTACTTATGCACAACTGACAAAAGTGTACATTATCTAACGTACCTCAAAACCCGTCAGTAAACTTTTGACGGCTTCATGCAATCCGCTTTCTGCGGATGAAATTCTTTCAATCACCGTGCCCATCAATGCACGGTGCTCCTGTGAGATAGAAGCTCGCCCCAACAGAATCTTTAGCTCCTCCGGCCGAGCACCAGATGGTGCCGGACTTGTCCTATGGCCTCTTTCGAAGGCCGGACGCGGAGAATCTTGGGGGCCATATGGCTATCTTTCGCCCCTGCCAAATTCGGAGGAACCCTCCGTGACGACACCTCAGCGTCTCCCGCCTCACTAGGCGGTACGGCAAGGGGAGGCGTCCCGCTCTCCATCATCTCTGGAAGAAGATCCCCCGAAGACGAGCTCTGCTGAGAAGGGCTGAGGTCCGAGCTACAAGGTAAATTTTCAGTTAATCTTCTCAGATATAAATCAAGGATTTCTCTCATCCCTCAAAAGGGAAACCTTTTTCTACTTACGGCTCGCTGGAGGGCTGATCCTTTTGAGGGCGTAGTTCGGTCGAGGAACTCCCCGGCATCGGACCCTCTGACGAGAATTTCCCCCCCCCCCCCGCTTTGAGGCCATGGTCTCCGGGTCGTCAGAGGCGGCCCTCTTCTTCCTCTTAGGAGAGGAATTGTCGGTTCCTCCCTCCGAAGCAGCCTCCTTCGAGGAGGCCATAGTTCCCTTGTTCTTCCCCTTACTTCCCTCCAAAGGCATTATCTTCAACATCCTGACAAGCACGGGATCCGGCCTGGTTTCGGGAAGGGGAGCCGGACACCTGGTCAGCTTTGCCTTCGCTATCCACTCCTGTTTAAAAGGACAGCTCTTTTAGGGGCAAGTTTATGACAATTATACGGATAGCATGTCCGAGCACAAGGTTACTTACTTGAGTATCCGGGCGATTGCAGCTTAGGCCTGCGTCCTCGGTCAAACCCGGACACATCGCTTGTGATCCGAAGAACAGTTTATACATCTCCGCGGACGTTGCGCCCATGAAATTCTGGAGAGCCCGCGGTCCCTCTGGATTAAACTCCCACAGGCGAAGGGAGCGACGTTTGCCGGGCAATATCCGGCAAATCAACATGACCTGCGTCACCTTGACCAGGCTGAGGTCTCCTTCTAAGAGATCCCTAATGCGGCCCTGCAACAAGGGCACGTCTTTGGGTAACCCCCAATCTAACCCTCTACTGACCCATGACGTTAGCCGTGGCGGGGGACCCGAGCGAAAGGCAGGAGGCACCACCCACTTGGTGCCCCTAGGAGCGGCGATATAGAACCACTCTCGTTGCCACAAACCGAGCTCCTCTTGAAAAGAGGCCTCGGGCCATGGAGCATCAGCATTCTTGCTTATAATAGCACCTCCGCACTCTGCGTGCCGTCCCTCGATCATCTTCGGCTCCACTTTAAAAAGTCTTGAGCCATAATCCGAAGTGAGGGGTAACACAGAGGAACGCTTCACACATGACGATGAATGAGGAAATATGGAGGATGGACTCCAGAGCTAAGTCGTGGAATTCCAGCCCGTAATAAAATAGCAGCCCCCTCACAAAGGGATCCATTGGGAAGCCTAACCCTCGAAGGAAGTGAGACATGAACACCACGCTCTCACTAGGCCGGGGACTGGGAATGGCCTGCCCTTGAGCAGGCAACCTATGCGAAATTTCGCCGGTCAGGAACTTAGCCTCTCTCAACTTTAGCACGTCCTCTTCCGTGACGAAGGAGGGCGCCCATCGGCCTTGAAGGTCAAAACCGGACATGGTCGAAGGTCCGAAGCGCCTGGAATCTGGAGCCTAGGGTGTTGGAACTCGAGGCGACGGGCGAACTCGTTTGAGGTTGGAAAAAGGAGTAAGGCCTTGGTCTTTTTATAAGAGGTTGAATACCAAGAGCCCCCCCCCCCCCGTAACCGTTTGGGACTCGCCTTTAACCGAGGAAACGTGCTACAAGACGTGCTAAGGAAACCGCCTCGCAAAATGTGCTGAGGTGGAAAAGTGAAAACGATTCGAGTAAAGGACTTGGCCGTAGTGTGATGTCACGCTGCGGAATACGTCAGCAGATTAGATTTGTGTTAATATTATTCTCTCTATGGCAATATGTGGAAACTTATTTTGCAGAGCCGGACACTATCCTTGGTGTTTAAAATCTTCTTGAAGAACTTGGAGGAGGAACCCGCCTTGCAATGACGAAGACAATTTGCGCGCCGGACTCGTCGTCATTGAAGCCTGGTTCAGGGGCTACTGAGGGAGTCCTGGATTAGGGGGTGTTCGGATAGCCGGACTATACCTTCATCCGGACTCCAGGACTATGAAGATACAAGATTGAAGACTTTGTCCCGTGTCCGGATGGGACTTTCCTTGGCGTGGAAGGCAAGCTTGGCGATGCGGATATTCAAGATCTCCTACCATTGTAACCGACTCTATGTAACCCTAACCCTATCCAGTGTCTATATAAACCGGAGGGTTCTAGTCCGCAGGACAACTTCATCACACAACAATCATACCATAGGCTAGCTTCTAGGGTTTAGCCTCCTTGATCTCGTGGTAGATCTACTCTTGTACTACCCATATCATCAATATTAATCAAGCAGGGGTAGGGTTTTACCTCCATCGAGAGGGCCTGAACCTGGGTAAACTTCGTGTCCCCTGTCTCCTGTTACCATCCAGCCTAGACGCACAGTTCGGGACCCCCTACCCGAGATCCGCCGGTTTTGACACCAACAGTCATGCACCCTTGAAGAGTGGTCTATTTTTGTTGAATCTCGATCATGGTGATACACATATTCATAATATTGATGCCAAAAGATGCAAAGTTGATAATGATAGTGCAACATATTTGTGGCACTACCGTTTAGGTCATATTGGTGTAAAGCGCAAGAAGAAACTCCATGCGGATGGACTTTTGGAATCACTTGATTATGAATCATTTGATGCTTGCGAACCAGGCCTCATGGGCAAGATGACTAAAACTCCGTTCTCCGGAACAATAGAGCAAGCCACCGACTTATAGGAAATAATACATACTGATGAATGCGGTCCGATGAGTGTTGAGGCTCGCGATATGTATCGTTATTTTCTGACCATCACAGATGATTTGAGCAGATATGGGTATATCTACTTGATGAAACACAAGTCTGAAACATTTGAAAAGTTCAAAGAATTTTAGAGTGAAGTGGAGAATCATTGCAACAAGAAAGTAAAGTTTCTATGATCTGATCGCGGAGGCAAATATTTGAGTTACGAGTTTGGCCTTCATTTAAAACAATGTGGAATAGTTTCACAACTCACGCCACTTGGAACACAACAGCGTAATGGTGCGTCTGAACGTCGTAACTGTACTTTATTAGATATGGTGCGATCTATGATGTCTCTTATCGATAGAGACAACTGCATTCACATTAAATAGGGCACCATCTAAATCCGTTGAGACAACACCGTATGAATTATGGTTTGGCAAGAAACCTAAGCTGTCATTTCTTAAAGTTTGGGGTTGCGATGCTTATGTGAAAAAGCTTCAACCCGATAAGCTCGAACCCAAATCAGTGAAGTGTGTCTTCATAGGATACACAAAATAAACTATTGGGTACACCTTCTATCACAGATCCGAAGGCAAGATCTTTGTTGCTAAGAATGGATCCTTTCTAGAGAAGGAGTTTCTCTCGAAAGAACTGAGTGGGAGGAAAGTAGAACTTGATGATGTAATTGTACCTTCTCTTGAATTGGAAAGTTTCTCATCACAGAAAATCGTTCTCGTGATGCCTACACCAACTAGAGAGGAAGCTAATGATAATGATCATGAAACTTCAGATCAAGTTACTGCTGAACCTCATAGGTCAACCAGAGCATGTTCCGCACCAGAGTGGTATGGTAGTCCTATTCTGGAAGTCATGTTACTGGACCATGACGAACCTACGAACGATGAAGAAGCTATGATGAGCCCAGATTCTGAAAAATGGCTTGAGGCCATGAAATCTGAGATGGGATCCCTGTATGAGAACAAAGTGTGGACTTTGGTGGACTTGCTCGATGATCAGCAAGCCATAGAGAATAAATGGATCTTCAAGAAGAAGACTAACGCTGACGGTAATGTTACTGTCTACAAAGCTTGACTTGTCGTGAAAGGTTTTCAACAAGTTCAAGGAGTTGACTACAATGCGACTTTCTCGCCCGTAGCGATGCTTAAGTCTGTCCGAATCATGTTAGCAATTGCCGCATTTTATGATTATGAAATCTGGCAAATGGATGTCAAAACTGCATTCCTTAATGGATATCTTAAAGAAGAGTTGTATATGACGCAACCAGAAGGTTTTGTTGATCCTAAAGGTGCTAACAAAGTGTGCAAGCTCCAACGATCCATTTGTGGATTGGTGCAAGCATCTCGGAGTTGGAATATACGCTTTGATGAGGTGATCAAAGCATATGGTTTATATAGACTTTCGGAGAAGCCTGTATTTACAAGAAAGTAAGTGGGAGCTCTGTAGCATTTCTAATATTATATGTGGATGAGATATTGTTGTTTGGAAATGATATAGAATTTCTAGATAGCATAAAAGGATACTTGAATAATAGTTTTTCAATGAAAGACCTTGGTGAAGCTGGTTTTATATTGGGCATCAAAATCTATAGAGATAGATCAAGACGCTTAATTGGACTTTCACAAAGCACATACCTTGATAAAGTTTTGAAGATGTTCAGAATGGATCTGGCAAAGAAAGGATTCTTGCGTGTATTACAAGGTGTGAAGTTGAGTCAGACTCAATGCTCGACCACTACAGAAGATAGAGAGAAAATGAAAGTCATTCCCTATGCCTCAGTCGTAGGTTCTATCATGTATGCTATGCTGTGTACCAGACCTGATGTGTGCCTTGCTATAAATCTAGCAAGGAGGTACCAAAGTAATCCAGGAGTGGATCACTGGACAACGGTCAAGAACATCCTGAAGTTCCTGAAAAGGACTAAGGATATATTTCTCATTTATGGAGGTGACAAAGAGCTCTTCGTAAATGGTTACGTCGATGCTAGCTTTGACACTGATCCGGATGACTCTAAGTCACAAACCGGATACGTATTTATATTGAATGGTGGAGCTGTCAGTTGGTGCAGTTCCAAGCAAAGTGGCGTGGCGGGATCTACTTGTGAAGCGGAGTACATAGCTGCTTCGGAATCAGCAAATGAAGGAGTCTAGATGAAGGAGTTCATATCCGATCTAGGTGTAATACCTAGTGCATCGGGTCCAATGAAAATCTTTTTTGACAATACTGGAGAAATTGCCTTAGCGAAGGAATCCATATTTCACAAAAGAACCAAACTGTCGGATTTCGGGTTCTGGAAAAACCCTTAAGGTTCGAACACTGGGGCGCGCACGAAGACCTCTCCCTCCCTCTAATTCGCTCACTCACCATGATCTCAAAGCTTAGCACGTCGAACCCGAAGAACAAGGGACACAAGGTTTATACTGGTTCGGGCCACCGATGTGGTGTAATACCCTACTCTAGTGTGGTGTGGTGGATTACCTCTTGGGCTCAGGATGAACAAGTACAAGGGAAGAACAGCCTCCTGAGGAGAGGTGTTCTTGTGCTCGGTGAGCTGGTGTGTGTGAGGATGGAATGGATCCTATCCAAGATGAGATCAGTTCTACTGTGGTGGCTAGTCCTATTTATAGAGGCCCTGGTCCTCTTCCCAAATGTTAGGCGGGAAGGGATCCCACAACGGCCAATTTGAAGGGGGGAAGCTAGTACAAGTTATCCTGACTAAAGGTGGTCTTCGCCTACCAAAGGCTCTGGTGGTGACACCGCCTGGGCTCCACGGTGACCTCCGTCTTGCCGTCCTGCTGGTCTTGGTCTTGTTGCACTGATATGGAAACATTTTCCTAATGCCTCGAGACTCCTCGCATGCGCTTGCCTCTTTAGCACCAAAGAGGAAACGAGTACACTGCGCGCTGGTGCCCGCTGGGCCTTGGTCGTCATGGCTTGCGTCACAGGAACCTCGCGAGGTGCCCCTTGCCTTGATCTCTCCGTCCCTCGCGAGCCAGCCTGGTGAGGCTGCCCCTGAGAAGGTCTTGTGTCGTCCGCCTCGTGAGGATTGGCCCCTCGCGAGGTTCTTGAGTGTTTTCTGGTGAAGATGGGTCGTACAGGGCCGCTGGTGGAGCCACGCCGTGGGCTGCATGTAGGCAAGTCTGGGGACCCCCGTTCCCAGGACGCCGACAGTAGCCCCCGGGCCCAAGGCGCGCTCGGACTTGGCTTCGAGGCGAAGCCAAGGGGCAAGTGCGGAGCACCGCGAGCCCCAACAGCCTGCGGCCTATTGGAAATATGCCCTAGAGGCAATAATAAATGGATTATTATATTTCCTTGTTCATGATAATTGTCTATTATTCATGCTATAATTGTATTGTTCGGAAATCATAATACATGTGTGAATACATAGACCATAATGTGTCCCTAGTAAGCCTCTAGTTGACTAGCTCGTTGATCAATAGATAGTCATGGTTTCCTGACTATGGACATGGGGATGTCATTGATAATGGGATCACATCATCAGGAGAATGATGTGATGGACAAGACCCAAACCTAAGCATAGCACAAAAGGGATCGTATAGTTCGTTTGCTAGAGCTTTTCTGAATGTCAAGTATCATTCCTTAGACCATGAGATTATGCAACTCCCGGATACCATAGGAATGCTTTGGGTGTATCAAACGTCACAACGTAACTGGGTGACTATAAAGGTGCACTACAGGTATCTCCGAAAGTATCTGTTGGGTTGGCATGAATCGAGACTGGGATTTGTCACTCCGTGTGACGGAGAGGTATCTCTGGACCCACTCGGTAAGACATCATCATAATGAGCTCAAAGTGATCAAGGTGTTGTTCACGGGATGATGTGTTACGGGAACGAGTAAAGAGACTTGCCGGTAACGAGATTGAACAAGGTATCGGTATACCAACGATCGAATCTCGGGCAAGTATTGTACCGATAGGCAAAGGGAATTGAGTACGGGATTCATTAAGTCCTCGACATCGTGGTTCATCCGATGAGATCATCGAGGAGCATGTGGGAGCCAACATGGGTATCCAGATCCCGCTGTTGGTTATTGACCGGAGATCATCTCGGTCATGTCTGCATGTCTCCCGAACCCATAGGGTCTACACACTTAAGGTTCGGTGACGCTAGGGTTGTGAAGATATGAGTATGCAGCAAACCGAAGGTTGTTCGGAGTCCCGGATGAGATCCCGGACGTCACGAGAGGTTCCGGAATGGTTCGGAGGTAAAGATTTATCTATGGGAAGTTGTTGTACGGACACCGGAAAGTCTCGGGGGCATATCGATATTGTACCGGGGCCACCGGAGAGGCACCGGGGGTCCACCTTGAGGGGCCAGCCCTCTCGGAGGGCCTCATGGGCCACAAGGGGCAGGGAACCAGCCCCTGGAGGGCTGGGCGCGCCCCCTTCCCTTGGGCTCATGCGCCTAGGGTTGGGGGGAAACCCTAGTGGGGGCGCCCCCCTTGCTTGGGGGACAAGCCCCCCACCCTTGGCCGCCGCCCCCCTAGAGATCCATCTCCAGGGCTGCGCCCCCCCCCCTAGGGGGCCTATATAAAGGGGGGAGAAGGAGGGCGGCCGCACCCCTGCTGCATTGGCACCTCCCTCTCCCCGTTACACCTCTCCCTCTGTCCACAGAAGCTTTACGAAGCCCTGCTGGAACTCTGCTGCATCCACCACCACGCCGTCGTGCTGCTGGATCTTCATCAACCTCTCCTTTCCCCTTGCTGGATCAAGAAGGAGGAGACGTCATCCCGACCGTACGTGTGTTCAACACGGAGGTGCTGTCCGTTCGGCACTAGTTCATCGGTGATTCGGATCACGGCGAGTACGACTCCATCATCCACGTTCTCCTTGAACGCTTCCGTTGCGATCTACAAGTGGTATGTAGATGCTCTCCTATCCCCTCGTTGCTAGAATACTCCATGGATAGATCTTGGTGATGTGTAGGAAAATTGTAATTTCTGCTACGATCCCCAACAGTAGCATCATGAGCTAGGTCTATGCGTAGTTTCTATGCACGAGTAGAACACAAAGTAGTTGTGGGCGTCGAATTGTCAATTCTTCTTGCCGTTACTAGTCCTATCTTGGTTCAGCGGTATTGTGGGATGAAGCGGCCCGGACCAACCTTACACGTACGCTTACGTGAGACCGGTTCCACCGACTGACATGCACTAGTTGCATAAGGTGGCTGGCGGGTGTCTGTCTCTCCCACTTTAGTTGGATCGGATTCGGTGAACAGGGTCCTTATGAAGGGTAAATAGAGATTGACAATTCACGTTGTGGTTTTAACGTAGGTAAGAAACGTTCTTGCTAGCAACCTATAACAGCCACGTAAAAACTTGCAACAACAATTAGAGGACGTCTAACTTGTTTTTGCAGCAAGTGCTTTGTGATGTGATATGGCCAGAAGTTGTGATGAATCATGTATGTGATGTATGAGATGATCTTGTTATTGTAATAGGAATCACGACTTGCATGTCGATGAGTATGACAACCGGCAGGAGCCATAGGAGTTGTCTTTATTTATTTATGACCTGCGTGTCAACTTAAATCGTCATGTAATTACTTTACTTTATTGCTGAAGCGTTAGCCATAGTAGTAGAAGTAATAGTTGACGTGACAACTTCACGAAGACACGATGATGGAGATCATGATGATGGAGATCATGGTGTCATGCCGGTGACGACGATGAACATGGCGCCCCGAAGATGGAGATCAAAGGAGCGAAATGATGTTGGCCATATCATGTCACTATTTGATTGCATGTGATGTTTACCATGTTTTACATCTTATTTGCTTAGAACGATGGTAGCATAAATAAGATGATCCCTCATTAAAATATCAAAAATGTGTTCTCCCTAACTGTGCACCATTGCTAAGGTTCGTCGTTCCGAAGCACCACGTGATGATCGGGTGTGATAGGTCCTTACATTCGCATACAACGGGTGTAAGCCAGATTTACACACGCAATACACTTAGGTTGGATTGACGAGCCTAGCATGTACAGACATGGCCTCGGAACACGGAGGACCAAAAGGTCGAACATGAGTCGTATAGAAGATACGATCAACATGGAGATGTTCACCGATGATGACTAGTCCGTCTCACGTGATGTTCGGACATGGCCTAGTTGACTCGGATCATGTATCACTTAGATGACTAGAGGGATGTCAAATCTGAGTGGGAGTTCATTCATTAATTTGATTAGATGAACTTAATTATCATGAACTTAGTCTAAATCTTTACAATATGTCTTGTAGATCAAATGGCCCACGCTAATGTCACCCTCAACTTCAATGCGTTCCTAGAGAAAACCAAGCTGAAAGATGATGGCAGCAACTATGCGGACTGGGTCCGGAACCTGAGGATCATCCTCATAGCTGCCAAGAAAGATTATGTCCTAGTAGCACCGCTAGGTGATGCACCATTCCCAGCAAACCAGGACGTTATGAACGCCCATCAGTCTCGTGCTGATGATTACTCCCTGGTTCAGTGCGGCATGCTTTACAGCTTAGAACCAGGGCTCCAAAAGCGTTTTGAGCAACACGGAGCATATGAGATGTTCGAGGAGCTGAAATTGATTTTCCAAGCTCATGCCCGGGTCGAGAGATATGATGTCTTCGACAAGTTCTTTAGCTATAAGATGGAGGAAAATAGCTCTGTCAGTGAACACATACTCAAGATGTCTGGGTTGCACAACCGCTTGACTCAGCTGGAAGTTAATCTCCCGGATGAGGCGGTCATTGACAGAATCCTTCAGTCACTCCCACCTAGCTACAAGAGCTTCGTGATGAACTACAATATGCAGGGGATGGAAAAGACCATTCCCGAGTTGTATTCAATGGTGAAATCTGCAGAGGTGGAGATCAAAAAGGAACATCAAGTGTTGATGGTGAATAAAACCACTAAGTTCAAGAAAGGCAAGGGTAAGAAGAACTTCAAGAAGGACAGCAAGGAGGTTACCGCGCCTGGTAAATCAGTTGCCAGGAAGAAGTCAAAGAATGGACCCAAACCTGAAACTGAGTGCTTTTATTGCAAGGGAACTGGTCACTGGAAGCGGAATTGCCCCAAGTACTTAGCGGATAAGAAGGCCGGCAACACTAAAGGTATATGTGATATACATGTAATTGATGTGTACCTTACCAGTGCTCGTAGTAGCTCCTGGGTATTTGATACCGGTGCCGTTGCTCATATTTGTAACTCAAAACAGGAGCTGCGGAATAAACGGAGACTGGCGAAGGACGAGGTGACGATGCGCGTCGGGAATGGTTCCAGGGTCAATGTGATCGCCGTCGGCACGCAGCCTCTACATTTACCTACGGGATTAGTTTTAAACCTCAATAATTGTTATTTAGTGCCAAGTTTGAGCATGAACATTGTATCTGGATCTCGTTTAATACGAGATGGCTACTCATTTAAATCCGAGAATAATGGTTGTTCTATTTATATGAGTGATATGTTTTATGGTCATGCTCCGATGGTTAATGGTTTATTCTTAATGAATCTCGTACGTGATGTTACACTTATTCATAGTGTGAATACCAAAAGATGTAAAGTTAATAACGATAGTCCCACATACTTGTGGCACTGCCGCCTTGGTCACATTGGTGTCAAGCGCATGAAGAAGCTCCATGCTGATGGACTTTTAGAGTCTCTCGATTATGAATCATTTGACACGTGCGAACCATGCCTCATGGGCAAAATGACCAAGACTCCATTCTCAGGGACAATGGAGCGAGCAACCAACTTGTTGGAAATCATACATACAGATGTGTGTGGTCCAATGAGCGTTGAGGCTCGCGGAGGCTATCGTTATGTTCTCACTCTCACTGATGATTTGAGTAGATATGGGTATGTCTACTTAATGAAACACAAGTCTGAGACCTTTGAAAAGTTCAAGGAGTTTCAGAGTGAGGTTGAGAATCAACGTGACAGAAAAATCAAGTTCTTACGATCAGATTGTGGGGGAGAATATTTAAGTCACGAATTTGGCACACACTTAAGAAAATGTGGAATCGTTTCACAACTCACGCCGCCTGGAACACCTCAGCGTAATGGTGTGTCCGAACGTCGTAATCGCACTCTATTGGATATGGTGCGGTCTATGATGTCTCTCATAGATCTACCGCTATCATTTTGGGGATACACTCTAGAGACAGCCGCCTTCACTTTAAATAGGGCACCGTCTAAATCCGTTGAGACGACATCGTATGAATTATCGTTTGGAAAGAAACCTAAGCTGTCGTTTCTGAAAGTTTGGGGTTGCGATGCTTATGTCAAGAAACTTCAACCTGAAAAGCTCGAACCCAAATCGGAAAAACGCGTCTTCATAGGATATCCCAAAGAAACAGTTGGGTATACCTTCTACCTCAGATCCGAAGGCAAGATCTTTGTTGCCAAGAACGGGTCCTTTCTAGAGAAAGAGTTTCTCTCGAAAGAAGTAAGTGGGAGGAAAGTAGAACTTGATGAAGTACTACCTCTTGAAAGTCAGAGTAGCGCAGCTCAGGAAAATGTTCTTGTGGTACCTGCACCGATTCAAGAGGAGGTTAATGATGATGATCAAGATACTTCTGATCAAGCTCCTACTGAACTTCGTAGGTCCACAAGGACGCGTTCCGCACCAGAGTGGTACGGCAACCCTGTCCTGGAAATCATGTTGTTGGACAACGGTGAACCTTCGAACTATGAAGAAGCGATGGCGGGCCCAGATTCCGACAAATGGCTAGAAGCCATGAAATCCGAGATAGAATCCATGTATGAAAACAAAGTATGGACTATGAATGACTTGCCCGATGATCGGCGAGCCATAGAAAATAAATGGATCTTTAAGAAGAAGACAGACGTGGACGGTAATGTGACCATCTATAAAGCTCGACTTGTCGCTAAGGGTTATCGGCAAGTTCAAGGGGTTGACTACGATGAGACTTTCTCTCCCGTAGCGAAGCTGAAGTCTGTCCGAATCATGTTAGCAATTGCCGCATACTATGATTATGAGATATGGAAAATGGACGTCAAAACGGCATTCCTTAACGGCTTCCTTAAGGAAGAATTGTATATGATGCAGCCGGAAGGTTTTGTCGATCCTAAGAATGCTAACAAAGTATGCAAGCTCCAGCGCTCTATCTATGGGCTGGTGCAAGCATCTCGGAGTTGGAACATTCGCTATGATGAGATGATCAAAGCGTTTGGGTTTATGCAGACTTATGGAGAAGCCTGCGTTTACAAGAAAGTGAGTGGGAGCTCCGTAGCATTTCTCATATTATATGTGGATGACATACTATTGATGGGAAATGATATAGAATTCTTGGAAAGCATAAAGGCCTATTTGAACAAGTGTTTTTCAATGAAGGACCTTGGAGAAGCTGCTTATATATTAGGCATCAAGATCTATAGGGATAGATCGAGACGCCTCATCGGTCTTTCACAAAGTACGTACCTTGACAAGATTTTGAAGAAGTTCAAAATGGATCAGTCCAAGAAGGGGTTCTTGCCTGTATTGCAAGGTGTGCGATTGAGCACGACTCAATGCCCGACCACGGCAAAAGATATAGAAGAGATGAGTGTCATCCCCTATGCCTCAGCTATAGGGTCTATTATGTATGCCATGTTGTGTACCAGACCCGATGTAAACCTTGCCGTAAGTTTGGTAGGTAGGTACCAAAGTAATCCCAGCAAGGAACACTGGACAGCGGTCAAAAACATCCTGAAGTACCTGAAAAGGACTAAGGATATGTTTCTCGTTTATGGAGGTGCCGAAGAGCTCGTCGTAAAGGGTTACGTCGACGCCAGCTTCGACACAGATCTGGATGACTCCAAGTCACAAACCGGATACGTGTATATTTTGAATGGAGGGGCAGTAAGCTGGTGCAGTTGCAAGCAAAGCGTCGTGGCGGGATCTACATGTGAAGCAGAGTATATGGCAGCCTCGGAGGCAGCACAAGAAGCAGTCTGGGTGAAGGAGTTCATTACCGACCTAGGAGTCATACCCAATGCGTCGGACCCGATGACTCTCTTCTGTGACAACACTGGAGCAATTGCCCTTGCGAAGGAGCCCAGGTTTCACAGGAAGACCAGGCATATCAAGCGTCGCTTCACCTCCATTTGTGAAAGTGTTCAAAATGGAGACATAGAGATTTGTAAAGTACATACGGACCTGAATGTGGCAGATCCGTTGACTAAACATCTCCCTAGAGCAAAACATGATCAACACCAAAATTCCATGGGTGTGCGATTCATCACAATGTAACTGGGCTATTGTCTCTAGTGCAAGTGGGAGACTGTTGGAAATATGCCCTAGAGGCCATAATAAATGGATTATTATATTTCCTTGTTCATGATAATTGTCTATTGTTCATGCTATAATTGTATTGTTCGGAACTCATAATACATGTGTGAATACATAGACCACAATGTGTCCCTAGTAAGCCTCTAGTTGACTAGCTCGTTGATCAATAGATAGTCATGGTTTCCTGACTATGGACATGGGGATGTCATTGATAACGGTGTCACATCATTAGGAGAATGATGTGATGGACAAGACCCAAACCTAAGCATAGCACAAAAGGGATCGTATAGTTTGTTTGCTAGAGCTTTTCTGAATGTCAAGTATCATTCCTTAGACCATGAGATTATGCAACTCCCGGATACCATAGGAATGCTTTGGGTGTATCAAACGTCACAACGTAACTGGGTGACTATAAAGGTGCACTACAGGTATCTCCGAAAGTATCTGTTGGGTTGGCATGAATCGAGACTGGGATTTGTCACTCCGTGTGACGGAGAGGTATCTCTGGGCCCACTCGGTAAGACATCATCATAATGAGCTCAAAGTGATCAAGGTGTTGTTCACGGGATGATGTGTTACGGGAACGAGTAAAGAGACTTGCCGGTAACGAGATTGAACAAGGTATCGGTATACCGACGATCGAATCTCGGGCAAGTATCGTACCGATAGGCAAAGGGAATTGAGTACGGGATTGATTAAGTCCTCGACATCGTGGTTCATCCGATGAGATCATCGAGGAGCATGTGGGAGCCAACATGGGTATCCAGATCCCGCTGTTGGTTATTGACCGGAGATCGTCTCGGTCATGTCTGCATGTCTCCCGAACCCGTAGGGTCTACACACTTAAGGTTCGGTGACGCTAGGGTTGTGAAGATATGAGTATGCAGCAAACCGAAGGTTGTTCGGAGTCCCGGATGAGATCGCGGACGTCACGAGAGGTTCCGGAATGGTTCGGAGGTAAAGATTTATATATGGGAAGTTGTTGTACGGACACCGAAAAGTCTCGGGGGCATATCGGTATTGTACCGGGGCCACCGGAGAGGCACCGGGGGTCCACCTTGAGGGGCCAGCCCTCTCGGAGGGCCTCATGGGCCACAAGGGGCAGGGAACCAGCCCCTGGAGGGCTGGGCGCGCCCCCTTCCCTTGGGCCCATGCGCCTAGGGTTGGGGGGAAACCCTAGTGGGGGCGCCCCCCTTGCTTGGGGGGCAAGCCCCCCACCCTTGGCCGCCGCCCCCCCTAGAGATCCATCTCCAGGGTTGCGCCCCCCCTAGGGGGCCTATATAAAGGGGGGAGAAGGAGGGCAGCCGCACCCCTGCTGCATTGGCACCTCCCTCTCCCCGTTACACCTCTCCCTCTCTCCACAGAAGCTTGGCGAAGCCCTGCTGGAACTCTGCTGCATCCACCACCACGCCGTCGTGCTGCTGGATCTTCATCAACCTCTCCTTTCCCCTTGCTGGATCAAGAAGGAGGAGACGTCATCCCGACCGTACGTGTGTTGAACGCGGAGGTGCTGTCCGTTCGGCACTAGGTCATCAGTGATTCGGATCACGGCGAGTACGACTCCATCATCCACGTTCTCCTTGAACGCTTCCGTTGCGATCTACAAGTGGTATGTAGATGCTCTCCTATCCCCTCGTTGCTAGAATACTCCATGGATAGATCTTGGTGATGCGTAGGAAAATTTTAATTTCTGCTACGATCCCCAACACGGCCTTGGTTTATGCGTGGCGACTAACGGGACATGGGTGTCTCCGCTTCCCCACGCAGCCTTGATATCTGCCTGGCTAGGCGGCCACCGTGACCTACACAGTTATTCCCTCATTGCCGGTGACGCACTTCCCCAACAACAACCTCCTCTCCCAATCCGACCTGAGCTCGGCCCTCCCCGTCGCCATGGCGTCGTGCCGAACGGAGAAGGGCAAGAAGAAGTCCCAGTCTTCAGCGGAGCCACCTCCGACCATTGAACCTGTCGTTGGTGCTCAACCAGGAAGCCATGGACAAGGTCCGCCCAGCGCTCGCTGCCTGCTTCAACGAATGGGGGGAGAATGTGGCCTGGCCTGCATCCCGCGCCTCTATTGATAGGATAGCCACCGAGCTCCAATTCTTCGTTGACGCCCTATGGGCCGGCCTGGTTCCTCCTTGCTCCACCTTCTTCAACGTCGTGCTTTCCCACTATAAGATCCAAATGCTGCACCTAGATCCCCAATCCGCCGCTTTTCTTACCGTTTCACCTTCATCTGTGAGGCCATGGTGGGCATTGCTCCTTCTGTGGCCCTACTATGCCATTTCTTCTCGCTGCACCTGACCGATCCTCGGCAATGCTCGGGATGCCTGAGCTTCCAGGCCGTGGCTGCGACGGCCGGCTCGGGGATTGACTTTGAGCTCCCACCGCCTGCGAGAAGGTTCCGAACATGGTGGGTGTTTGTGGATGTCGGCGTGCTCAGACCCCTGATCTCGCTTCCGTCGGCGCCCGCCGTTCCTAGCTCCGGCTGGGGCCACGAGAGGCTCGCTAACCCACGCCTTGCCTTCGTCTGGCTCCAGTTGAAGAGGATGAAGGGTCTTGGCGTGACTGCACCCATGGTGATGAAGGAGTTCATCTGACGCCGCGTCGCTCCGCTCCAGCACCATTCTCGACTGATGTGGGCCTTGTCCGGCAGCAAGGACCGTATGAGGCTCCAAGAGTCCGAGTTTCCCCTTGAGGCGCGACTGAAAGCACAAGTGCTCCCTGGGTGGTTTTGGTAATTAATGTCAACATATCTCTTGTTGGACTAACACTTCTACCTAGTATGTTTCATATAAGTTCAACAATGGAGTGGCATGGACTAGAGGATGTGGAACCCCTTCAAGATGCTAAGGACAAAAGATTGGCTCAAGCTTCAAGATCAAGACTCTACATTTTATATTTTAGTGATCCAAGATCACATTGAGTCTATAGGAAAAGCCAATACTATCAAGGAGGGATGAGGTGTTGCTTAATGAGCCTCTTGCTTCATGTGCTTAGTGATATGCTCCAAAACCCTCAACTACTTTCCCACATCCACATATGACCTAAACCAAAAGTCAAACTCACCGATTCTTTCTATCCGGAGCAACCTAGTTTCACATGTCATAGCCACTACCACAAACCCTAGCAAATCGGTTTCACCGATAGGGATCTCGGTCTCACCGAGAAGGGATTGTAATCTCACTGTGTATGTCCATTGCCAAAATCGGTCTCACCGAGTTTGAGCAATCGGTGCTACCGAGATTACAATGCAAACTCTCTGGTTAGCTTATTACCAAAATCGGTTCCACCGAGTTTGTGTAATCGGTATCACGGAGTTTGCCTGACCAACTCTCTGGTTAGCTTATTACCAAAATCGGTCCCACCGAGTTTGTGTAATCGGTCACACCAAGATTACATTATGCCCTAACCCTAACCATATCGGTCCTACCGAGTTGCATCTCAGTCCCATCGAAAATCCTAACAGTCACTAGGTTTGCTGAATCGGTCTGACCGAGTTTAACCATTCGGTCCCATCGAGTTTGGCAGATTGTGTGTAACGGTTAGATTTTGTGTGGAGGCTATATATACCCCTCCACCCACTCTTCATTCGTGGAGAAAGCCATCAGAACACATCTACACTTCCATACACATTTTTTGAGAGAGAACCACCTACACTTGTGTTGAGGTCAAGATATTCCATTCCAACCATATGAATCTTGATCTCTAGCCTTCCCAAGTTGCTTTCCACTCAAATCTTCTTTCCACAAAATCCAAATCCTGTGAGAGAGAGTTGAGTGTTGGGGAGACTATCATTTGAAGCACAAGAGCAAGGAGTTCATCATCAACACACCATTTGTTACTTCTTGGAGAGTGGTGTCTCCTAGATTGGCTAGGTGTCACTTGGGAGCCTCCGACAAGATTGTGGAGTTGAACCAAGGAGTTTGTAAGGGCAAGGAGATCGCCTACTTCGTGAAGATCTACCGCTAGTGAGGCAAGTCCTTCGTGGGCGACGGCCATGATGGAATAGACAAGGTTGCTTCTTCGTGGACCCTTCGTGGGTGGAGCCCTCCGTGGACTCGCGCAACCGTTACCCTCTGTGGGTTGAAGTCTCCATCAACGTGGATGTACGATAGCACCACCTATCGGAACCACGCCAAAAACATCCGTGTCTCCAATTGCGTTTGAATACTCCAAACCCTTCCCCTTACATTCTTGCAAGTTGCATGCTTTACTTTCCGCTGCTCATATACTCATTGCATGCTTGCTTGATATGTATTGTGTTCGTCAAAGTTGTGCTTAAACTCCACCTAAATTTAAGAATCTTAAAAAATGCAACTTTTGGCACTTAGTGTCTAATCACCCCCCCCCCTCTAGACACCTCTTCTTGATCCTTTCGATTGGTATCAGAGATTTGGTCTCCATTGCCTTGGTTTAAACACCTTTGGAGGAAGATGGATGTGTCTACTTTAGGGAGTCTTAGACATAGAGTGCCCATTCTTGATGAAGAGTATTTTCATGAGTGGAAAAATGAAATGCTTGAGATCTTCAATGAATATCATTTGAAGAAGTACATTGCTAGTCCTTGTGCACCTCATATTGATCCTTTGCACCCTACCCTAGATGAAGATATTGACATGATTCGTAATCTTAGAATTGTTGAGCTCATCATTAGAGGATTCCCCAAAAATTTGATTGCTAGTTTTCCTACTCTTGATTGTGCCTATACTATATGGAAATTTCTTGAGGAACGATTTCCAAGCTATTCCTTGAAACACCTAGACGAAATTCTCCATAAGTCAATTGCCTTGAGTAAGATGAATTCTAGTGATCCTAAATTTGGTGATTGTCTATTTAAGCTTACCAATCTCATGCGCGCTAAAGGAAACATTGGAATCATTATCAATATCATATCCGAAGCTATTAGAATTCATAAAGGTAACCATTGTGATGATCATTTATCTAATGAATTACCCTCTCTAGGAATTGATCAATCACAAGATGATGTTGAACATGGATACTATGATGAAGATGATGATAGTGACCATGATCTTGATGATGTAATGAGGCATTTTGGTCTTATGGCAAATCTTCGCGACTACATGGCTGGAGGAAAGGAATGGGTCCTTGATAGTGGATGTACTGATCATATGACCGGAGATGAAGATATGTTCAATGAGCTTGCTGAAAATGACGGCCCTCAAAAATATGTCACTTTTGGTGATAATTCAAAGGGTAAGGTTGTTGGCCTTGGTAAGGTGGCCATCTCACATGATAGCTCCATACAAAATTTCATGCTCATTGAATCCCTTGGATACAATTTACTTTCAGTTTCTAGACTTGTAGATTTCGGTTTCAATGTCTTATTCACTGAAGTAGATTGCCAAGTGTTTCGTAGAGACAATCATAAAATGGTCTTTACCGATATACGTTGAGGAGATCTTTACATTGTTGAGTTCACTAAAAGGGCTAAACCTAAAACTTGCTTAATTGCTAAATCTTCTAAAGGCTGGTTGTGGCATAGAAGACTAGGTCATGTTGGAATGCGAAATCTTGATAAGCTTATTAAAGGTGATCATATCCTCGAAATAAAAGATGTCGTATTTGACAAGGATAGACTTTGTAGCGCTTGTCAAGCAGGGAAACAAGTTGGAGGAAGCCACCATGCGAAGAACATCATGACCACAAGAAGACCACTCGAGCTACTTCACATGGATCTCTTTGGTCCAAATGCATACAAGAGTCTCGGTGGTAACTCATTCGGTCTAGTCATAGTTGATGATTTTTCAAGATTTACGTGGGTGTTCTTTCTTGATGACAAATCGCAGGTCCAAAAGATCTTCAAAAACTTCGCTAGGAAGGCCCAAAATCAGTTTGACGTGAAGATCAAGAAGGTTCAAAGCGACAACGGAACGGAGTTCAAGAATGCAAATGTGGACACCTTTCTTGACGAAGAAGGGATTTCACACGAGTTCTCGGCTACATACACACCTCAACAAAATGGAGTTGTTTAGAGGAAGAACCGGACTCTTATCAAGATGGCAAGAACGATGCTTGATGAGTACAAGACGCCAAAGCACTTTTGGGCGGAAGCAGTTGAGACAGCTTGTCATGCAACAAATCGCTTGTACCTTCACAAGCTACTCGGCAAGACGGCATACGAGCTCCTCACCGGTAACAAACCCCAAGTTGGATACTTTCGAGTATTCGGCTCAAAGTGCTACATTCTTGATAAGCATCGTCGTTCTAAATTTTCTCCTAAGTCTCATGAAGGTTTCCTACTTGGTTATGGCTCAAACTCTCACACTTACCGTGTCTACAACAATTTCACCTGAAAGGTTGAAGAGATGGTAGATGTGAAGTTTGATGAATCTAACGGCTCGCAAGTAGAGCAATTGCCAATTAATGTAGGAGACAAAGACCCTTCGGAAGCAATTCAAGACTTGTCCATCGGCAGGATTCGTCCAACGGAAATGAAGGAGAGTACCTCGTCCGTCCAAGTGGAAGCTTCTACCTCACGACAAGGTGAACCAAGAGTTGATACGGAAGCATCCACAAGTGGGACACGCCAAGATGAAGAAAACGAGGAAGTACACCAAGATGAACATCAACAACCTCCTTCTCCACCACGACAAGAGAACAACAACGTCAACAATGAAGAAGGCCAAGAAGAAGAAGAATAACAAGATGAAGAGGATGTTCCACCCCGACCCAAGCAAAAGCTTTCACGAGTTCGAGCAAGAATTGCCAAAGATCATCTCGTCGAGCAAATCTACAATGATATCCAAACCGGGAGAATCACTCGCTCTAAAACTCATTTAGCTAACTTTTGTGAACATTACTCATTCATCTCTAGCATTGAACCTATGAAGGTTGAAGAAGCATTGGAGGATCCGGTTTGGATAAATGCTATGCATGAAGAGCTACACAACTTTGAGAGAAATCAAGTGTGGACATTGGTCGAGAAGCCCGACAACAACCACAATATCATTGGTACCAAATGGGTGTTTCGCAACAAGCAAGATGAAGATGGACAAGTGGTTCGCAACAAAGCATGTCTCGTCACCCAAGGCTACACACAAGTCGAAGGTATGGACTATGGTGAGACTTATGCTCCCGTTGCTAGACTTGAGTCCATTCGCATCTTACTTGCCTATGCTAATCACCATGATATCACTTTGTACCAAATGGACATTAAAAGTGCTTTTCTAAATGGAAAAATTGAGGAGGGAGTTTATGTTAAGCAACCTCCCGGATTTGTCAAACCTAAGAAACCTAATCATGTTTACAAACTTCAAAAAGCTCTTTACGGTTTTAAACAAGCTCCTAGAGCCTGGTATAAATGCTTGAACAAGTTCCTTATTGAAAAAGGCTTTGAAATTGGTAAAATTGACTCTACTCTTTTCATTAAAAGGGTTAGTGGAGAACTATTTTGTGCCAAATTTATGTTGATGATATCATATTTGGTTCAACTAACCCTCAATTTAGTGAGAAGTTTGGCAAGCTAATGTCGGATAAGTTTGAGATGTCTATGATGAGTGAACTCAAATTCTTTTCCGGTTTGCAAATCAAGCAAACTAAGGAACGTACCTTTGTCTCTCAAAAAAAGTACACCAAAGACTTATTCAAGAAGTTCAATATGCAAGAATGCAAAGGTATGACTACACCCATGCCTACTAGTAGACATCTTGATTTGACCAAAGATGGTGAACCGGTTGATCAAAAAGTTTATCGCTCTATGATTGGTTCATTATTATATCTATGTGCCTCTCGTCCTGATATTATGCTAAGTGTGTGCATGTGTGCACGATATCAAGCTGCTCCTAAAGAGTGTCATCTTAAGGCTGTGAAAAGGATAGTGAGATACCTAATCCATACACCAAATTTTGGCATTTGGTATCCTAAGAGGTCCTCTTTTGATCTTGTCGGCTACTCCGATTCGGACTATGCCGGAGACAAGGTTGATAGAAAGTCCACTTTGGGTACTTGTCAAATCCTTGGTAGATCTCTTGTATCTTGGTCTTCCAAGAAACAAAACTCGTTATCCTTATCCACCGCCGAAGCGGAATACATTGCCGCTGGTTCATGTTGTGCTCAATTACTTTGGATGACCCAAACTCTTAAAGATTATGGGATATATGTGAAACATGTTCCATTGCTTTGTGACAATGAAAGTGTTATTAAGATTGCTCACAATCCAATGCAACACTCTCGAACTAAGCATATCGAAGTTCGTCATCATTTCATTCGAGATCATGTTGCAAAAGGGGACATTGACATTAAGCATGTTCGCACCGATAAGCAATTAGCGGATATATTCACTAAACCACTTGATGAGAAAGTGTTTTGCAGGTTGAGAGGTGAATTGAACATCATCGATGCTTCAAACTTAGAGTAGGAACTCCATTTGATACATGTAGGGCATGAGCCTATGACTAATCCTTGATATTTCTCTTATGATGCTATTCATATGCCTTGGATATATTTGTACCTTGCATGTTATCTAACCCGTGTAGGTACTTGGTTGGATCTAAATCTATGAGGTTGCAACTCACTCACATCTTGAGCAATCTCTACATCACCAAGTCTCTACACAATGGTGGTTGAAGACAAGGAAGCACGAAACCATTCAAACATATCCTTTGACAAATTCTATGTTGAGTCTCATGATTGTCATTTTGGATACACAAGTGCTCCTCCTTGCAAAGCTAATCCATGTAGGTAGATGAACTCAAACTCCAATCGGTGCTCCCAACTCTTGATGAACTACATCAACCTTGATCAACCCACACAAATTCAACTACATGAGCAAGATCAACACCACCCACCAAGGTATGTTATTCCATCTTAGAGAAGCTTTACTCAAAGTCATGAGTCAAAGCAACTCGACAAGATGTGAATACATCAAGATGCTTAAAAGAAAAATGGAAACACCATTTTGAGCTTAAACGATGAGTATGACCTATGATCAAGTGTTCTCACTTGACTCCTAAGTCAATATACTCTAACATAGGTGACTTTGTCGCCGCCCAACTCTAGATGAAGTTCTTTTGTGTTCTTTTCTGTGTTATTGCATTTGTCTCTTGCATATTTGTTTCCCCTTTTCAAAAAAAAAACTTCATCTAGATCTTTTAGTTTCTTTTCTTTTTGTTCTGCATTTTCTGCATCCAATTCATTGCAAATCTTTCAGTTAATTCCTTGCATATCCTTGTGAGATTTTACTTGTCTACTGAGCTGAGGTAACAAGTGGTTTCACTCTGATGAACTCGGTCACACCGGTTTGTTCTCTTCGGCTCAACCGAAACCTTTCGGTGCAACCGAAGCACACAACTCGGAGTCACCGATTTCACCACAGAAAAACCAACTTGCCACTCAATGATTTCTATTTGCTCCAGCTCCACTCAATGATTCTTGTCCTCTACCAGCATCATGTTACACTTACTGCTTTGCTCTGTGACTCAAGGACCAACCCATTTGTGTCACATGTCCAGAAGACCCTTCTTGGAAATTGATGTCAAAGGGGGGAGAGGGATCACATCAAAGCTTAATCTTTCCTATAGGGGGAGAAAAAAGAGAGAATACTCAGGGGGAGAGAAAGTAATATCATCAATGACCCCAGATGCTTGGTGTTCAAGAGGAGAGATGTCACATGTCTTTAAGAGGGAAAAGACATGTTTGTTTGCTTGCTTTAGCTCAAGCTCTGTTGTTTATTTTCTATTGCTCTGATTTTCTGTTCCCTATCTTCTCCCAATATCCCATGCAGATTCAGGGGGAGCAAGACATCTAAGAGAAGGAAATCTCTGATTTTATTGCATATCTTTACCTTTGGGGACATGTCTATATCCAATGTGGTACTTAGTACTCACTCTACATGTCATCCCAGTCTTGGCTCTCTTGTGGTTTCTCTTGTTTGCTCTGGTTAGTAGATGTATCTGTGTTATTTAACCTTGTTTGCGCAGGTTCATCCCATCCTAAGCCAACTCAAGACCACAAGGTAAGTATATGTATCTCAGTAATGTGAATGAGAAATTCTTGCTGATGTGCATACTGTTTGCAAGAAGGACTCATGAGCATGAAGGTACATTTCTCATATTCACATCATTTGCCTTGATGCATATAGCCAAGATACATGTAACACATTGCTTACTCTGTCATGCTTATGCACTCACATGCTCCTATATTCAATATTCACATGATTGCATACATGTAGTGGGAGCCTATGCATGTTACATGTCTTTCCAAATCTTTGCTTGTTATTCTCTATATCTTTATCTAAAGCTTTGATGTATGTTGTCATCAATTACCAAAAAGGGGGAGATTGAAAGCACAAGTGCTCCCTGGGTGGTTTTGGTAATTAATGTCAACATATCTCTTGTTGGACTAACACTTTTACCTAGTATGTTTCAGATAAGTTCAACAATGGAGTGGCATAGACTAGAGGATGTGGAACCCCTTCAAGATGCTAAGGACAAAAGATTGGCTCAAGCTTCAGGATCAAGACTCTACATTTTATATTTTAGTGATCCAAGATCACATTGAGTCTATAGGAAAAGCCAATACTATCAAGGAGGGATGAGGTGTTGCTTAATGAGCATCTTGCTTCCTGTGCTTAGTGATATGCTCCAAAACCCTCAACTACTTTCCCACATCCACATATGACCTAAACCAAAAGTCAAACTCGGCCCCATCGATTCTTTCTGTCCGGAGCCACCGAGTTTCACATGTCATAGCCACTGCCACAAACCCTAGCAAATCGGTTTCACCGATAGGGGTCTCGGTCTCACCGAGATGGGATTGTAATCTCACTGTGTATGTCCATTGCCAAATCGGTCTCACCGAGTTTGAGCAATCGGTACTACCGAGATTACAATGCAAACTCTCTGGTTAGCTTATTACCAATCGGTTCCACCGAGTTTGTGTAATCGGTATCACGGAGTTTGCCTGACCAACTCTCTGGTTAGCTTATTACCAAAATCGGTCCCACCGAGTTTGTGTAATCGGTCACACGAGATTACGTTATGCCCTAACCCTAACCATATCGGTCCTACCGAGTTGCATCTTAGTCCCACCGAAAATCCTAACGGTCACTAGGTTTGTTGAATCGGTCCGACCGAGTTTAACCATTCGGTCCCACCGAGTTTGGCAGATTGTGTGTAACGGTTAGATTTTGTGTGGAGGCTATATATACCCCTCCACCCACTCTTCATTCGTGGAGAAAGCCATCAGAACACATCTACACATCCATACACATTTTCTGAGAGAGAACCACCTACACTTGTGTTGAGGTCAAGATATTCCATTCCAACCATATGAATCTTGATCTCTAGCCTTCCCAAGTTGCTTTCCACTCAAATCTTCTTTCCACCAAATCCAAATCCTGTGAGAGAGAGTTGAGTGTTGGGGAGACTATCATTTGAAGCACAAGAGCAAGGAGTTCATCATCAACACACCATTTGTTACTTCTTGGAGAGTGGTGTCTCCTAGATTGGCTAGGTGTCACTTGGGAGCCTCCGACAAGATTGTGGAGTTGAACCAAGCAGTTTGTAAGGGCAAGGAGATCGCCTACTTCATGAAGATCTACCGCTAGTGAGGCAAGTCCTTCGTGGGCGACGGTCGCGATGGAATATACAAGGTTGCTTCTTCGTGGACCCTTCGTGGGTGGAGCCCTCCGTGGACTCGCGCAACCATTACCCTCCGTGGGTTGAAGTCTCCATCAACGTGGATGTACGGTAGCACCACCTATCGGAACCATGCCAAAAACATCTATGTCTCCAATTGCGTTTGAATACTCCAAACCCTTCCCCTTACATTCTTGCAAGTTGCATGCTTTACTTTCCGCTGCTCATATACTCATTGCATGCTTGCTTGATATGTATTGTGTTCGTCAAAGTTGTGCTTAAACTCCACCTAAATTTAAGAATCTTAAAAAATGCAACTTTTGCCACTTAGTGTCTAATCAACCCCCCCCCCCTCTAGACACCTCTTCTCGATCCTTTCAGCAACCAACGGTGCTCGAGGTCTTGACGGGCGACCCGTCGCCAGCCTACATGCCGGAGGAGGGTTGTCTCTTGTACTGCTGCTCAAACAGGGTGGAGTTCTCGAGATAGATGCCCCCTTTCGACGAGTGGGGGCTGCGTCCAGCCGGTCTTGAAGGGCCTCGCGAGAACCCTGTCTTCGTGGTTCTCCTGCTTGCCACTAGCGCGGAGCTCACCCCAAGAGTGGGCACAGGGGGCGAGCGATGTCGAGTGCTGGAGACGCAACTATTGCGGTGCCGACGCTGCTCGAGGCTCCCGAGGTGCTGTCTCCTAGGGCTCGTGACCTCCGTCCGGATGAAACAGTTGAGGGGACAACACCATCCGCTGCTCCCGAGGCCGAAGCCCCTGAGGCCCCGGCGGGTCGCCACGAAGTGGAGCCCGAGGGCTCCTCACAGCCCAGCGTTCCCGAGGTTGGTCCCTCAGGAGCTTCGCCAGCCATGCCCATCGCTGGTGACGGCGTCCAAAGCTTCGGCCGGCTCCGATTGAACTTCGATGTGCTCCGCAAGAGGAAGGGGTCTCCAAGCTGCAGCGGTGGTGCTTTCCGGCCATTGAAGCAGAGGAAATACATTGCCACGGACGAGTGAGTACCTTATCTCTGTAATTTTTGAGTGTCGTCTTCCCTTCTGACCATGGTTTCTCAGGCCCCCTTCCGCCAGGGTGATGAAATCTCCTGAAGAGCAACCTCTTCTTGCCTCGAATTCCCCATCGGCCTTGGTCGCCCCTCGTCAGCATGCCGCACTCACGTGAGGTCGGCCGGAGAGGCAAGCGAGCCAGCCTGGCGTCTCGAACCCGCGTTTTTGTTGTTCCTCCTTCGCGGTTTCGCCTGGGGTGCAGGGGGTGTGCCAAGGACTCCTTCCCTGGTCATTGATGGTGGCTGGATGGCCTCGATCTTGGCCTCTTCTCCAAGTAATGAGCTTCCGCCCCTCTAGGCCTCCGCTGAGGCCCAAAGGGCGACTAGGAGCGCGCCGGCCCCCTGCCCTCGGCTGGGGGAAGCGAACCACTTTGGACTCCTCCGCCATCCACTAGCGTGGAGGACGGACCCGGCCGCGCGCTCAAGCTTGCGCGCAAGTGGGGTGCCATCCGTCACGAAATCTTCCGGGAGGCGATAGGTGCATTGAGCCGGCTTGGGGAAGAACTTGTGGACGTTGGCGCTCATCTTGAAACTGTGGGCCTCCTACTAGTGGACGAATGGCGCCAACTGAAGGTGGCCATTAACCTTGGCGCCTCCAACGTGAGCATGCCAATGCGGAGGCCGAGGCAACCCTGGCTACCTCGCGCGAGGCCAGCGCCCGGGCCTTGGAGGAGGCCAGGGTGGCGGACCAACTCCATGAGATCGCCGAGAAGCGCTGGCAGGAGCTCCAGGCCCTGAATGCTTCCTTGGAGTAGTAAGTGGAGGTGCGCAGAGCTGCCTTGGTGTCGATAAAGGGGGCGCCGTCCGACGAGGAGGAGGTCCTGAGGCGCGAGGAAGCGCTGATGCTGGAGGGCACAGAGCGCAGTCTTGAACTTGAGCGGTTGGAGATGAGGGAGCTCCAAGTCGCCCAAGCAGAGGATACTGTCAGCGCGTGTGAGGCCAGGGCCAAGGAGGAGGTCGACCGTAGGGTGGCTAAGGCTCGCGCTGACCTTGCTAGCAGATACGACCTAAAGTTGAAGCTCGTGGAAGCCGAAGCCGTGGGTAGGACCGCTGCCCTCAGGTCAAGGTTGGCTGAGGCGGAACAGCGCGAGAAAGCCGCCGCAGCCGTCGTGATCTCCATGCAGGACGAGCTCGCCTCCGCCCGTGCTGAGCTGCTCTCGCTTTAGAAGTGGGTTGCCAGCGCCGAGTCCTTCGTGCAGCAAAGCAGGGAAGAGGCGCTTCGCCGGCAGAGGCAACTGCGCGAGCATGTTCCCATGCTTCGGGACCTCAGGACGAGGGCCAATCAGGCGCTCAGTACCATCTGCGATGAGCACGCTCCCCACCCACACGCCGAGGACTATGTCGGCCATCTTCGCTTCTTCACCGACATCGTGACGCACCTGGAGAACCGGGCTGAGAGGGCCCGCGAGCTTGTGGACGAAAAGAGCCGAGCCCTCCTCGGGCGCGCATTCTCCCGCGTCTTCAGCCATCTCCTGAACACCAATCCTGACTTTGATTTTGACGCTGCCATTGTCCCAGTGCCTGAGGTTATCCGGGACAACCTAGCACACTGGGTGGACGACAATGTGGATGCTTTGGTTAGGGCCTTCGCTTCCGATGATGACGCGGTGGTGGTCACGGCGGATGAGGGTGGTGTGTTTGATGACGGTGAAGATAGCGCCAGGGATGGTGCCAGCAGCCTGTTCGGGAGCGACTCGAGAGATGAGGCGAGCGACATGTCCGACTGAGCTCGCGCTCCTCTATTTTGAACCTGCACGCAAAAGCTTGGGTACGGCCCCTCACAATGTAAGAGCATTTTGGGGAGGGGGAGCCCCTCATGTAAATAGACTGCCATTTTACTCCTTAGGCTAGGTTAAAAACACGCTCTTGTGTGCTTGCGAGCCCCTTGCGGGTTTGCTGTCGTAACTTACTTTGGTCCAGTCAGGCTTCAAACTCATTTGGCAGCTGCGGATGTGCATTTCTTCTGAGGGGATCCCCTTGCGAGCTTGTGGGGGTTTGGTTTCCCGAGGGGTCCGCTAGCCCACCTGAGAGGGCCTCGCGATAAGCGAACGCTAGTGATGGCGAGACGCGCGCATGGTGCGCATACACCGTAGCCAGTCCCCGCTCGCGAGGTGCTCGGAGGGGGGGGGGGAAATACAGCGGATGCAAATCTCAAAACAATGCACGAATCCAGAAACTCATGAAATCAATAGGAACGAGAAAGGATGCCCCCCACGATTTCCAATGGAAATACAACTTCAAATTCAAGATCAAAGGCTGCAAATTTAAGCTACAGAAAAGAGGTCGAAACCAAATAGCCGCGCCCGGCACCTAGCTAGTCTTCTTGTCTTCCCACCAGTGCGGAGCTAAGTGCTTTCACTGGCTGTGAGCATAGTCATTGGGGGACAGTGTCGACGGCCAGCGCGGAGCATGGTGCTTCCACTAGGACGTGGACGGGAGCCCTCGAGGCCCGAGGGTAGCACTCTGGAGACTCCGGTGTGTGTACAGCCCCACTCATTATTACGTGAGTGTGTCACGAGCGGAGACCTTCGCACGCGTGAGCCTTGCTTCATATCGCCAGGCGAGGGACCCGCCTTGCGCCACCCTCAACCACCGTTGGGGCGTCCGGAAACCAGGACGATGCCAAGGGGCAAAGGGATGCTAGCGGTGCCCTCGGCGACCACGGGCCCTCTGTTGGGGGAAAGGCTCGCCGGTGCCTCCTCGGCAGAGGACCTACCTCCGGGCGACGCCTTGCTCCGTGCGATGCGGGGACGGGCCTTGCTCCCAGCTCCTCCCACGCAGCCCCCAGTGCGCTTCCCCTGGTGGAAGGGGGTTACGCTGCTAGGGCCGTCGTCCATCGCTGTGACCTGATTCACTTGCGACCCATGATTAGCGTAAGCTTGCTCCTGAGAGTTTAATGGTACCCTGCAACTGTTGTCGTCGGCGGGGTCGGTGAGGCTCCCGGGTGGCTCCTGGAAGGCCTCAACTTCTAGCGTCTCCTCTTCCCAACCCGGCTCAAGGAATGAGCCGGGGTCATCTTCCGGCGTGTACTCCGGGTTCATCATGCGGGGCACATAGGCCTCCAGAGCCGTCGCCCCAGAAACCCCGCTGACGTGCCCCGCGCTCCACATCAATGGACCCAGCACGCCGCCCCGAGGACGGAAGGGCAACATCTTGTTGGGGCCGTAGGGGGCAACACTCATGACTGCGCCCACCGGGGGAGGCACAGGTGCGGCTGGGTGCCCGGCTCCACTGGCTGCATCGCTGGTGATGAACCCTCCTAGTGCGCCTGGGATCATGCGGGCGCGGCGAGGCCCATCGTGAGATCTGGCCACGACTTGAGGCGTAGGTAGGGAGCAGAAAGGCGGCGTACCCCTGGTCGCGTCCAGCAGCTCAGCGACGCGTTCCAGCAATGCATCGCGGGCACTCTCTGCTAGTCGGCATTGCAGCAGCTCCCGTGCCACTATGAGTGCGGCCCTCATGTTTGCTTGCTCCCATCGGGTGTGCGGCACCGTCGCCGCAGCGTAGCTCAAGGCCCTTGCGGCAGCCCGCGCGCACCACGTGGTAAGGCTGGAAGGAGTCGGACCGCGCCGCCCGCGCCCCGCGGCGTTTGGCGATGCGCGTGCCGCTGATACGTCTCCAACGTATCTATAATTTTTTATTGCTACATGCTATATTATCTACTATTTTGGACTATATTGGGCTTTATTTTCCACTTTTATATTATTTTTCGGACTAACCTATTAATCGAAGGCCCCAGCCCAGAATTGTTGTTTTTTGCCTATTTCAGAGTTTCGGAGAAACAGAATATCAAACAGAATCCAAATGGAATGAAACCTTCGGGAATGTGATTTTCTCATCAGATAAGACCCAGGAGACTTGGACCCTCCGTCAAGAAAGCCATGAGGCGGTCACGAGGGTGGGGGGCATGCCCACCCCCTAGGGCGCGCCCCCTGCCTCGTGGGCCCCTCGGAGCTCCACCGACGTACTTCTTCCTCCTATATATACCTACGTATCCCCAAACGATTAGAGACAGAGCCAAAAACCTAATTCCACCGCCGCAACCTTCTGTACCCACGAGAACCCATCTTGGGGCCTGTTCCGGAGCTCCGCCGGAGAGGGCCATCATCATGGAGGGCTTCTACATCATCCTAGCCCCTTCGATGAAGTGTGAGTAGTTCACCTCAGACCTTCGGGTCCATAGTTATTAGCTAGATGGCTTCTTCTCTCTTTTTGGATCTCAATACGATGTTCTCCCCCTCTCTCGTAGAGATCTATTCGCTGCAATCTTCTTTTTGCAGTGTGTTTGTTGAGATCGATGAATTGTGGGTTTATGATCAAGTCTATCTATGCATAATATTTGAATCTTCTATGAATTCTTTTATGTATGATTGGTTATCTTTGCAAGTCTCTTCGAATTATCAATTTGGTTTGGCCTACTAGATTGGTCTTTCTTGCCATGGGAGAAGTGCTTAGCTTTGGGTTCAATCTTGCGGTGTCCTTACCCAGTGACAGAAAGGGCAGCAAGGCACGTATTGTATTGTTGCCATCGAGGATAACAAGATGGGGTTTTTATCATATTGCATGAAACTATCCCTCTACATCATGTCATCTTGCTTAAGGCGTTACTCTGTTTTCAACTTAATACTCTAGATGCATGTTGGATAGCGGTCGATGAGTGGAGTAATAGTAGTAGATGCAGGCCGGAGTCGGTCTACTTGTCTCGGACGTGATGCCTATATACATGATCATACCTAGAAATTCTCATAACTATGCTCAATTTTGTTAATTGCTCAACAGTAATTTGTTCACCCACCGTAGAATACTTATGCTCTTGAGAGAAGCCACTAGTGAAACCTATGGCCTCGGGTCTATTTTCCTCATATTAATCTTCATCACTTTAAATCTTGCTTGCTTTTTACTTTGCCTTTTTACTTTTCACGTTGCATCTCTATACCAAAAATATTATCTATCATCTCTATCAGATCTCACTCCCGTAAGTGACCGTGAAGGGATTGACAACCACTAATCGCGTTGGTTGCGTTGAGCTATTGTTTTTGTGTAGGTATGAGGGACTCGAGCGTAGCCTCCTACTGGATTGATACCTTGGTTCTCAAAAACTGAGGGAAATACTTACGCTACTTTGCTGCATCATCCTCTCCTCTTTGGGGAAATCCAACGCAGTGCTCAAGAGGTAGCAGCCGCCTGGAGCACGGAGTTGAGATCTTCTTGGGCGGATGACGCCGCTCGGGCTGGCCAAGCTGCCCAGTGGTCGGCGTTGGCCCTCGGGTCGCCGGACATCGGTGCTGCAGAGTGTTGGCTGGTCTGCTGATGGAAGAGAGGCTTCGGCGCACCCCTACCTGGCGCGCCAAATGTCGGATTTCGGGTTTCGGCAAAACCCTTAAGGTTTGAACACTAGGGCGCGCACGAAGATCTCTCCCTCCCTCTAACTCGCTCACTCACCACGATCTCAAAGCTCAGCACGTCGAACCCGAAGAACAAGGGACACAGGGTTTATACTGGTTCGGGCCACCGATGTGGTGTAATACCCTACTCCAGTGTGGTGTGGTGGATTGACTCTTGGGCTAAGGATGAACAAGTACATGGGAAGAACAGCCTCCTGAGGAGAGGTGTTCTTGTGCTTGGTGAGCTGGTGTGTGTGAGGATGGAATGGATCCGATCCAAGATGAGATCAGTTCTACTGTGGTGGCTAGTCCTATTTATAGAGGCCCTGGTCCTCTTCCCAAATGTTAGGCAGGAAGGGATCCCACAACGGCCAATTTGAAGGGGGGCAACTAGTACAAGTTATCCTGACTAAAGGTGGTCTTCTCCTGCCAAAGGCTCTGGTGGTGACGCCGTCCTGGGCTCCACGGTGATCTCCGTCCTGCTGGTCTTGGTCTTGTTGCACCGATATGGAAACCTTTGCCTGATGCATCGGGACTCCTCGCCTACGCCTCCCTCTTTAGCACCAAAGAGGAAACAAGTACACTGCACGCACTTGCGCCCGCCGGGCCTTGGTCGTCATGGCTTGGGTCACAGGGACCTCGTGAGGTGCCCCTTGCCTTGATATCTCCGCCCTCGCGAGCCAGCCTGGTGAGGCTGCCCCTGAGAAGGTCTTGTGTCGTCCGCCTCGTGAGGCTTGGACCCTCGCGAGGGTCTTGAGTGTTTGCTGGTGAAGATGGGTCGTACAGGGCCGCTGGTGGAGCCACGCCATGGGCTGCAGGCAGGCAAGTCTAGGACCCCCGTTCCTAGGATGCCGACACAAACACATCAAGAGACGCTTCAACTCCATCCGTGATCAAGTCAAGGAGGAAGACATGTAGATTTGCAAAATACATACAGATCTGAATGTTGCAGACCCGTTGACTAAGCCTCTTCCACGAGCAAAACATGATCAACACCAAGACTCCATGTGTGTTAGAATCATTACAATGTAATCTAGATTATTGACTCTAGTGCAAGTGGGAGACTGAGGGAAATATGCACTAGAGGCAATAATAAAATTTTTATTTTTTATTTCCTTATATCATGATAAATGTTTATTATTCGTGCTAGAATTGTATTAACTGGAAACTTCATACATGTGTGGATACATAGACAGAACACTGTGTCCCTAGTAAGCCTCTACTAGACTAGCCCGTTAATCAAAGATGGTTAAGTTTCCTAACCATAGACATGTGTTGTTATTTGATGAACGGGATCACATCATTAGGAGAATGATGTGATGGACAAGAGCCATCCGTTAGCTTAGCATATTGATCGTTCAGTTTTATTGCTATTGCTTTCTTCATGTCATATACATATTCCTTTGACTATGAGATTATGCAACTCCCTGATACCAAATCTAGCCCCTCAAACACCCTAGAGTCTACAACCGCTGATACCAAATCTAGCCCCTCAAACACCCTGGAGTCTACCGGGAGCGACCGCGGGCACCGACCATTCAAATCTCATACTCTGTGCTATGTGTCGGACTACCTCATATTTCACCCTATAGCCATACAAACCATGCAAATAAAATCCTACATACTACGTAAATCATGCTAGCCTACACTACACTTCGTCGCCGGAGATGTCCACGACTTCTGTGTCGAGTGCCAGGTAGATGGACGCATAGGAGGGATCCGGCTCCTCCTCCTCCTCATCCATATAGGCGACCATCTCGTCGACGGCCGCGGCGCGCTCTACCTCCGCCTCCTGCTGGTGATGGCGGCTGGCCTCCACCTCTGCCTCTGACCGAAGGGAATCAAGGATTTCCTACTACTCCGCCTGCAGATTCGCGTCCCCCATGTTCTACTCGTCGTCGTCCTCCTCCTCCTCCCCAGGATCCACCACGTCCGGAGGTAGCCTGCGGTGATTCGGGCTTCACGCCATGCCCAGTTCTGCTCAAGGAGTTGCAGCCGGCGTTCTGGCATAAGATATGGGTAGCTCCTTACACGGCTGCGTGGTGGCATGGCTACTAGTGGCGGCTGACGGTGAGCGACCGACTAGTGGAAAGTGGCGGTGGCAGACAGGAGGGAAGGAAATGTGGACGGGTAGGGCTTCAATGCTGAATAGCCAGGCTAGGGCACTATGCGGCCTATCGGAGCGGTGCCACGTGATACGTCTCCAACGTATCTATAATTTATGAAGTATCCATGCTATTATATTATCTGTTTTGGATGTTTATGGGCTTTATTATACACTTTTATATTATTTTGGGACTAACCTATTAACCCAGAGCCCAGTGCCAGTTCATGTTTTTTCCCTTGTTTCAATGTTTCGCAGAAAAGGAATATCAAACGGAGTCCAAACGGAATGAAACCTTCGGGAGAGTTATTTTTGGAACGAAAGCAATCCAGAAGACTTGGAGTGTACGTAAGGGAAGCAATGAGGTAGGCACGAGGCACGGGCGCGCCCACCCCCTGGGCGCGCCCTCCACCCTCGTGGGCCCCTCGTAGCTCCCCTTACCGACTTCTTTCGCCTATATATCTCCATATACCCTAAAACCATCGAGGAACAGAATAGATCGGGAGTTCCGCCGCTGCAAGCATTTGTAGCCACCAAAAACCAATCGGGACCCTGTTCCGGCACCCTGTCGGAGGGGGGAACCCTCACCGGTGGCCATCTTCATCATCCCAGCGCTCTCCATGACGAGGAGGGAGTAGTTCACCCTCGGGGCTGAGGGTATGTACCAGTAGCTATGTGTTTGATCTCTCTCTCTCGTGTTCTTGAGGTGATACGATTCTGATGTATCACGAGCTTTGCTATTATAGTTGTATCTTATGATGTTTCTCCCCCTCTACTCTCTTGTAATGGATTGAGTTTTCCCTTTGAAGTTATCTTATCGGATTGAGTCTTTAATGATTTGAGAACACTTGATGTATGTCTTGCCGTGCGTATCTATGGTGACAATGGGATATCACATGATTCACTTGATGTATGTTTTGGTGATCAACTTGCGGGTTCTGCCCATGAACCTATGCATAGGGGTTGGCACATGTTTTCGTCTTGTCTCTCCGGTAGAAACTTTGGGGCACTCTTTGAAGTACTTTTGTGTTGGTTGAATATATGAATCTGAGATTGGGTGATGCATATCGTATAATCATACCCACGGATACTTGAGGTGGCATTGGAGGATCTAGGTGACATTAGGGTTTTGGTTCATTTGTGTCTTAAGGTGTTATTCTAGCATGAACTCTATGATAGATCGATCTGAAAGAATAACTTTGAAGTGGTTTCGTACCCTACCATAATCTCTTCGATTGATCTCCGCTATTAGTGTCTTTGGAGTGACTCTTTGTTGCATGTTGAAGGATAGTTATATGATCCAATTATGTTATTATTGTTGAGAGAACTTGCACTAGTGAAAGTATGAACCGCAGGCCTTGTTTCCTATCATTGCAATACCATTTGTGCTCACTTTTATCATTAGTTACCTTGCTGTTTTTATATTTTCAGATTACAAAAACCTATATCTGCCATCCATATTGCACTTGTATCACCATCTCTTCGCCGAACTACTGCACCTATACAATTTACCATTGTATTGGGTGTGTTGGGGACACAAGAGACTCTTTGTTATTTGGTTGCAGGGTTGCTTGAGAGAGACGATCTTCATCCTACGCCTCCCACGGATTGATAAACCTTAGGTCATCCACTTGAGGGAAATTTGCTACTGTCCTACAAACCTCTGCACTTGGAGGCCCAACTAAAGGAAATATGCCCTAGAGGCAATAATAAAGTTATTATTTATTTCCTTATATCATGATAAATGTTTATTGTTCATGCTAGAATTGTATTAACCGGAGACATAATACATGTGTGAATACATAGACAAACAGAGTGTCACTAGTATGCCTCTACTTGACTAGCTCGTTAATCGAAGATGGTTATGTTTCCTAACCATGAACAAAAAAGTTGTTATTTGATTAACGGGATCACATCATTAGAAGAATGATGTGATTGACATGACCCATTCCATTAGCTTAGCACCCGATCGTTTAGTATGTTGCTATTGCTTTCTTCATGACTTATACATGTTCCTATGACTATGAGATTATGCAACTCCCGTTTGCCGGAGGAACACTTTGTGTGCTACCAAACGTCACAACGTAACTGGGTGATTATAAAGGAGCTCTACAGGTGTCTCCAAAGGTACATGTTGGGTTGGCGTATTTCGAGATTAGGATTTGTCACTCCGATTGTCGGAGAGGTATCTCTGGGCCCTCTCGGTAATGCACATCACATAAGCCTTGCAAGCATTGCAACTAATGAGTTAGTTGTGAGATGGTGTACTACGGAACGAGTAAAGAGACTTGCCAGTAACGAGATTGAACTAGGTATTGAGATACCGACGATTGAATCTTGGGCAAGTAACATACCGATGACAAAGGGAACAACATATGTTGTTATGCGGTTTGACCTATAAAGATCTTCGTAGAATATGTGGGAGCCAATATGAGCATCCAGGTTCCGCTATTGGTTATTGACCGGAGACGTGTCTCGGTCAAGTATACATTGTTCTCGAACCCATAGGGTCCGCACACTTAACGTTTCGATGACAGTTTCATTAGGAGTTTATATGTTTTGATGTACCGAAGGTTGTTCGGAGTCCCGGATGTGATCACAGACATGACGAGGAGTCTCGAAATGGTCGAGACATGAAGATTGATATATTGGAAGCCTATGTTTGGATATCAGAAGTGATCCGGGTGAAAATATGATTTTATCGGAGTACTGGAGGGGTTACCGGAACCCCTCGGGGGTTAATGGGCCTACATGGGCCCTAAGGGAGAAGAGGAGGGTCGGCCAGAGCAGGCCGCGCGCCCCCTCCCCCCTAGTCCGAATAGGAGAAGGAAGGGGGGGCAGTGCCCCCTTTCCTCTTTCCCCCTTCCCCTTTCCTTCTCCAATAAGGCAAGAGGGGGGAGTCCTACTCCCACCGGGAGTAGGACTCCTCCAGGCGCACCCCTAGGGGCCGGTCGCACCTCCCCCCTCCCTCCTTTATATGCGGGGGCAAGGGGGCACCCCATGACACACAAGTTGATCTTCGTGATCGTTCCTTAGCCGTGTGCGGTGCCCCCTTCCACCATATTCCACCTCGGTCATATCGTAGTGGTGCTTAGGCGAAGCACTACGACGGTAAAACATCAAGATCATCACCACGCTGTCGTGCTGATGGAACTCATCCCCGACACTTTTCTGGATCAGAGTCTGGGGATCGTCATCGAGCTGAACGTGTGCTAGAACTCGCAGGTGCCGTAGTTTCGGTGCTTGATCGGTCGGGCCGTGAAGACGTACGACTACATCAACCGCGTTGTTATAACGCTTCGGCTTTCGTTCTATGAGGGTTCGTGGACAACACTCTCCCCTCTCGTTGCTATGCGTCACCATGATCTTGCGTGTGCGTAGGAAACTTTTTGAAATTACTATGTTCCCCTTCAGTGGTATCAGAGCCTGGTTTTATGCGTTGATGTTATATGCACGAGTAGAACACAAGTGAGTTGTGGGCGATATAAGTCATACTGCTTACCAGCATGTCATACGTTGGTTCGGCGGTATTGTTGGATGAAGCGGCCCAGACCGACATTACGCGTACGCTTACGCAAGACTGGTTCTACCGACGTGCTTTGCACATAGGTGGCTGGCGGGTGTCAGTTTCTCCAACTTTAGTTGAACGGAGTGTGGCTACGCCCGGTCCTTGCGAAGGTTAAAACAGCACCAACTTGACAAACTATCGTTGTGGTTTTGATGCGTAGGTAAGAACGGTTCTTGCTAAGCCCGTAGCAGCCACGTAAAACTTGCAACAACAAAGTAGAGGACGTCTAAATTGTTTTTGCAGGGCATGTTGTGATGTGATATGGTCAAGACATGATGCTAAATTTTATTGTATGAGATGATCATGTTTTGTAACCAAGTTATCGGCAACTGGCAGGAGCCATATGGTTGTCGCTTTATTGTATGCAATGCAATCGCCCTGTAATGCTTTACTTTATCACTAAGCGGTAGCGATAGTCGTAGAAGCATAAGATTGGTGAGACGACAATGATACTACGATGGAGATCAAGGTGTCACGCCGGTGACGATGGTGATCATGACGTTGCTTCGGAGATGGAGATCATAAGCACAAGATGATGATGGCCATATCATATCACTTATATTGATTGCATGTGATGTTTATCTTTTATGCATCTTATCTTGCTTTGATTGACGGTAGCATTATAAGATGATCGCTCACTAAATTATCAAAGTATAAGTGTTCTCCCTGAGTATGCACCGTTGCGAAAGTTCTTCGTGCTGAGACACCACATTATGATCGGGTGTGATAGGCTCTACGTTCAAATACAACGGGTGCAAAACAGTTGCACACGCAGAATACTCAGGTTTAACTTGACGAGCCTAGCATATAACAGATATGGCCTCGGAACACGGAGACCAAAAGGTCGAGCGTTAATCATATAGTAGATATGATGAACATAGTGATGTTCACCATTGAAACTACTCCATCTCACGTGATGATCGGACATGGTTTAGTTGATTTGGATCACGTGATCACTTAGAAGATTAGAGGGATGTCTATCTAAGTGGGAGTTCTTTAGTAATATGATTAATTGAACTTAAATTTATCATGAACTTAGTACCTGATAATATCTTGCTTGTCTATGTTTGATTGTAGATAGATGGCCCGTGCTGTTGTTCCGTTGAATTTTAATGCGTTCCTTGAGAAAGCAAAGTTGAAAGATGATGGTAGCAATTACACGGACTGGGTCCGTAACTTGAGGATTATCCTCATTGCTGCACAGAAGAATTACGTCCTGGAAGCACCGCTGGGTGCCAGGCCTACTGCTGATGCAACTGACGACGTTAAGAACGTCTGGCAGAGCAAAGCTGATGACTACTCGGTAGTTCAATGTGCCATGCTTTACGTCTTAGAACCGGGACTTCAACGACGTTTTGAACGTCATGGAGCATATGAGATGTTCTAGGAGTTGAAGTTAATATTTCAAGCAAATGCCCGGATTGAGAGATATGAAGTCTCCAATAAGTTCTATAGCTGCAAGATGGAGGAGAATAGTTCTGTTAGTGAGCATATACTCAAGATGTCTGGGTATAATAATCACTTGATTCAACTGGGAGTTAATCTTCCGGATGATAGCATCATTGACAAAATTATCCAATCACTTCCACCAAGCTACAAGAGCTTCGTGATGAACTATAACATGCAAGGGATGGATAAGACGATTCCCGAGCTCTTCGCAATGCTAAAAGTTGCGGATGTAGAAATCAAAAAGGAGCATCAAGTGTTGATGGTCAATAAGACCACCAGTTTCAAGAAAAAGGGCAAAGGGAAGAAGAAGGGGAACTTCAAGAAGAAGAACGAGCAAGTTGCTGCTCAGGAGAAGAAACCCAAGAATGGACCTAAGCCTGAGACTGAGTGCTTCTACTGCAAGCTGACTGGTCACTGGAAGCGGAACTGCCCCAAGTATTTGGCGGATAAGAAGGATGGTAAGGTGAACAAAGGTATATGTGATATACATGTTATTGATGTGTACCTTACTAATGCTCGCAGTAGCACCTGGGTATTTGATACTGGTTCTATTGCTAATATTTGCAACTCGAAACAGGGGCTACGGATTAAGCGAAGATTGGCTAAGGACGAGGTGACGATGCGCGTGGGAAATGGTTCCAAAGTCGATGTGATCGCAGTCGGCACGCTACCTCTACATCTACCTTCGAGATTAGTATTAGACCTAAATAATTGTTATTTGGTGCCAGCGTTGAGCATGAACATTATATCTGGATCTTGTTTGATGCGAGACGGTTATTCATTTAAATCATAGAATAATGGTTGTTTTATTTATATGAGTAATATCTTTTATGGTCATGCACCCTTGAAGAGTGGTCTATTCTTGTTGAATCTCGATAGTAGTGATACACATATTCACAATGTTGAAGCCAAAAGATGCAGAGTTGATAATGATAGTGCAACTTATTTGTGGCACTGCCGTTTAGGTCATATCGGTGTAAAGCGCATGAAGAAACTCCATACTGATGGACTTTTGGAACCACTTGATTATGAATCACTTGGTACTTGCGAACCGTGCCTCATGGGCAAGATGACTAAAACACCGTTCTCCGGTACTATGGAGAGAGCAACAGATTTGTTGGAAATCATACATACAGATGTATGTGGTCCGATGAATGTTGAGGCTCGTGGCGGATATCGTTATTTTCTCACCTTCTCAGATGACTTAAGCAGATATGGGTATATCTACTTAATGAAACATAAGTCTGAAACATTTGAAAAGTTCAAAGAATTTCAGAGTGAAGTTGAAAATCATCGTAACAAGAAAATAAAGTTTCTGTGATCTGATCGTGGAGGAGAATATTTGAGTTACGAGTTTGGTGTACATTTGAAACAATGCGGAATAGTTTCGCAACTCACGCCACCCGGAACACCACAACGTAATGGTGTGTCCGAGCGTCGTAATCACACTTTACTAGATATGGTGCGATCTATGATGTCTCTTACTGATTTACCGCTATCGTTTTGGGGTTATGCTTTAGAGACGGCCGCATTCATGTTAAATAGGGCACCATCAAAATCCGTTGAGATGACGCCTTACGAACTATGGTTTGGCAAGAAACCAAAGTTGTCATTTCTGAAAGTTTGAGGCTGCGATGCTTATGTGAAAAAGCTTCAACCTGATAAGCTCGAACCCAAATCGGAGAAATGTGTCTTCATAGGTTACCCAAAGGAAACTGTTGTGTACACCTTCTATCACAGATCCGAAGGCAAGACTTTTGTTGCTAAATTTGGAAACTTTCTAGAGAAGGAGTTTCTCTCGAAAGAAGTGAGTGGGAAGAAAGTAGAACTTGATGAGGTAACTATACCTGCTCCCTTGTTGGAAAGTAGTTCATTACAGAAAATGGATTCTATAACACCTACACCAATTAGTGAGGAAGTTAATGATGATGATCATGAAACTTCAGATCAAGTTATTACTGAACCTCGTAGATCAACCAGAGTAAGATCCACACCAGAGTGGTACGGTAATCCTGTTCTGGAAGTCATGCTACTAGATCATGATGAACCTACGAACTATGAAGAAGCGATGGTGAGCCCAGATTCCACAAAATGGCTTGAAGCCATGAAATCTGAGATGGGATCCATGTATGAGAACAAAGTATGGACTTTGGTTGACTTGCCCGATGATCGGCAAGCAATTGAGAATAAATGGATCTTCAAGAAGAAGACTGACGCTGACGGTAATGTTACTGTCCACAAAGCTCGATTTGTTGCGAAAGGTTTTTGACAGGTTCAAGGGATTGACTACGATGAGATCTTATCACCCGTAGCAATGCTTTAAGTCTGTCCGAATCATGTTAGCAATTGCCGCATTTTATGATTATGAAATTTGGCAAATGGATGTCAAAACTGCATTCCTGAATGGATTTCTGGAAGAAGAGTTGTATATGATGCAACCGGAAGGTTTTGTCGATCCAAAGGGAGCTAACAAAGTGTGCAAGCTCCAGCGATCCATTTATGGACTGGTGCAAGCCTCTCGGAGTTGGAATAAATGCTTTGATAGTGTGATCAAAGCATTTGGTTTTATACAGACTTTTGGAGAAGCCTGTGTTTACAAGAAAGTGAGTGGGAGCTCTGTAGCATTTCTGATATTATATGTGGATGACATATTACTGATCGGAAATAATATAGAATTTCTGGGTAGCATACAGGGATACTTGAATAAGAGTTTTTCAGTGAAAGACCTCGGTGAAGCTGCTTACATATTGGGCATTAAGATCTATAGAGATAGATCAAGACGCTTAATTGGACTTTCACAAAGCACATACCTTGACAAAGTTTTGAAGAAGTTCAAAATGGATCAGGCGAAGAAAGGATTCTTGCCTGTGTTACAAGGTGTGAAGTTGAGTAAGACTCAATGCCCGACCACTGCAAAAGATAGAGAGAAAATTAAAGATGTTCCCTATGCTTCAGCCATAGGCTCTATCATGTATGCAATGCTGTGTACCAGACCTGATGTGTGCCTTGCTATAAGTCTAGCAGGGAGGTACCAAAGTAATCCAGGAGTGGATCACTGGACAGCGGTCAAGAACATCCTGAAGTACCTGAAAAGGACTAAGGACATGTTTCTCGTATATGGAGGTGACAAAGAGCTCATCGTAAATGGTTACGTTGATGCAAGCTTTGACACTGATCCGGACGATTCTAAATCGCAAACCGGATACATGTTTACATTAAATGGTGGAGCTGTCAGTTGGTGCAGTTCTAAACAAAGCATCGTGGCGGGATCTACATGTGAAGCGGAGTACATAGCTGCTTCGGAAGCAGCAAACGAAGGAGTCTGGATGAAGGAGTTCATATCCGATCTAGGTGTCATACCTAGTGCATCGGGTCCAATGAAAATCTTTTGTGACAATACTGGTGCAATTGCCTTGGCAAAGGAATCCAGATTTCACAAGAGAACCAAGCACATCAAGAGACACTTCAATTCCATCCGGGATCTAGTCCAGGTGGGAGACATAGATATTTGCAAGATACATACGGATCTGAATGTTGCAGACCTGTTGACTAAGCCTCTTCCACGAGCAAACCATGATCAACACCAAGGCTCCATGGGTGTTAGAATCATTACTGTGTAATCTAGATTATTGATTCTAGTGCAAGTGGGAGACTGAAGGAAATATGCCCTAGAGGCAATAATAAAGTTATTATTTATTTCCTTATATCATGATAAATGTTTATTATTCATGCTAGAATTGTATTAACCGGAGACATAATACATGTGTGAATACATAGACAAACAGAGTGTCACTAGTATGCCTCTACTTGACTAGCTCGTTAATCGAAGATGGTTATGTTTCCTAACCATGAACAAAAAAGTTGTTATTTGATTAATGGGATCACATCATTAGAAGAATGATGTGATTGACATGACCCATTCCATTAGCTTAGCACCCGATTGTTTAGTATGTTGTAATTGCTTTCTTCATGACTTATACATGTTCCTATGACTATGAGATTATGAAACTCCCGTTTGCCGGAGGAACACTTTGTGTGCTACCAAATGTCACAACGTAACTGGGTGATTATAAAGGAGCTCTACAGGTGTCTCCAAAGGTACATGTTGGGTTGGCGTATTTTGAAATTAGGATTTGTCACTCCGATTGTCGGAGAGGTATCTCTGGGCCCTCTCGGTAATGCACATCACATAAGCCTTGCAAGCATTGCAACTAATGAGTTAGTTGTGAGATGATGTATTACGAAACGAGTAAAGAGACTTGCCAGTAACGAGATTGAGCTAGGTATTGAGATACCGACGATCGAATCTCGGGCAAGTAACATACCGATGACAAAGGGAACAACGTATGTTGTTATGCGGTTTGACCGATAAAGATCTTCGTAGAATATGTGGGAGCCAATATGAGCATCCAGGTTCCGCTATTGGTTATTGACCGGAGACGTGTCTCGGTCAAGTCTACATTGTTCTCGAACCCGTAGAGTCCGCACGCTTAACGTTACGATGACAGTTTCACTATGAGTTTATATGTTTTGATGTACCGAAGTTTGTTCGGAGTCCCGTATGTGATCACGGACATGACGAGGAGTCTCGAAATGGTCAAGACATGAATATTGATATATTGGAAGCCTATGTTTGGATATCGGAAGTGATCCGGGTGAAAATATGATTTTACCGGAGTACCGGAACCCCCCGGGGGTTAATGGGCCTACATGGGCCCTAAGGGAGAACAGGAGGGCCGGCCAGGGCAGGCCGCGCGCCCCCTCCCCCTAGTTCAAATAGGACAAGGAAGGGGGGGCGGCGCCCCCCTTTCCTCTTTCCCCCTTCCCCTTTCCTTCTCCAACAAGGCAAGAGGGGGGAGTCCTACTCCCACCGGGAGTAGGACTCCTCCAGGCGCACCCCTAGGGGCCGGCTGCACCTCCCCCCTCCCTCCTTTATATACGGGAGCAAGGGGCACCCCATGACACACAAGTTGATCTTCGTGATCGTTCTTTAGCCGTGTGCGGTGCCCCCTTCCACCATATTCCACCTCGGTCATATCGTAGCGGTGCTTAGGCGAAGCACTGCGACGGTAGAATATCAAGATCGTCACCACACCGTCGTGCTGACGGAACTCATCCCCGACACTTTGCTGGATCGGAGTCCGGGGATCGTCATCGAGCTGAACGTGTGCTAGAACTCGGAGGTGTCATAGTTTCAGTGCTTGACCGGTCGGGCCGTGAAGATGTACGACTACATCAACCACGTTGTTATAACGCTTCTGCTTTCGGTCTACGAGGGTACGTGGACAACACTCTCCCCTCTCGTTGCTATGCATCACCATGATCTTGCGTGTGCGTAGGAATTTTTTTGAAATTACTATGTTCCCCTTCACCAACAACGTCTACAAGAAGAAGGTTGCGTAGTAGACATCAAGCTCTTTTCTGGCGCCGTTGCCGGGGAGGCTAGGTAAGCGGCACTCACACCCCGTCAGCTAAGCTCTTTTCTGGCGCCGTTGCCGGGGAGGTGAGTGCTTGAAGGTATATATTTAGATCTTGCAATCAAATCTTTTTGTTTCTTGTTTTAGCACTAGTTTAGTTTATAAAAGAAAAATACAAAAAAATGGAATTGAGTTTGCCTCATACGCTTTATCTTTTTAATATGTTTCGTGAGTATGATGTAAAGGAAAATTGTGCCAAAGTGTTAGAAGAAGAATGCATTAAAATGTTTGGCACTAAAACTTTGAATGATGAGCATGATTGCAATGTTGTTAGTATGAAATCCTTGAATATCCATAGTACTAATGATGTTTGCACTAGTCATGATGAAAATGTCTCCTATAAACATGTCAATTTTTGTGGAGTGCATTGGGTTTGCAAGTACACACCAAATAGGGAAGATAGATATTGCAAGAGGCATAAGCATTTAGAAACTAAATTGTTGCAAGAAAGGCTAGATGTTTGTGCTGAAAATTTAAATTTTCTTAGCCGTACTTGTGAACTTTGCAATGAACGGGGTCATTTAACTATCTGATGCATATTGTTTCATGATCCGATCGTGTCCAAAAATTGTGATGACTTGATTTCCCTTGCACATTATAATGAACTTAGTTTGCTTATGGGTTACGAAGAAATGAAACGTATAACTAAGCATCTTCCAGAATTTTCCCGTTATAAACTTCTTTATTTTGATCTAGAGAAAACTTATATGTATTGTGCGGTGAATTGCATTCAAAATCCTTATATTGCCAATTACATAAAGACAAAAAAAATAGAAGATGAAGAGAATACTAATGAAAGGGAAGAGACTTCCCAACATCCTCCTATTATTTCTTATGATGAATCAGGTAACGAGGAGGAGCCTTCTATTCAACAAATCCCATTAATAAGGAGTTCCAAAAAGAGGATTGAACCCACACATGATGTGGTGAAGAGGAACAAAATAAAAAGGAAGAGAGGTAAAAATATATATCTCACAAATAATGTTGCTCCTATTGTTGTTGTGCCTCATGAAAATGAATCAAAAATAATTGTGGAAGATGATGCACTTGATGATGATCTCGTTATGCCTATTGCTTATTGTGATGATTATGATTGGGAAGATAATGATACTTCTTATGATCTTGAAAATCTTTTTGGCACTTGCTTGAAAGAATATGATGATAATTTCTATACTATTGGTGCTATCCACACTATTAATGATGAGAGTGATTATGCTTATGATATGAAAAGGCCCAAGCTTGGGGATGCTATGTTTGATGAAGATAATGTTTTTGAGAATACATTTGCTGCAATTAATGTTTGTCCCAAGCTTGGGGATTCTATTAATGAAGATGATATTTTTAGTCTCCCAAGTTTTTATATGCAAATTTATAATGATGACAGCATGCCTCCTATTTATGATTATTATATTTATGAAAGTGGGTTTGGAAGAGTGTCAACTTTAGGAAGTAATGATCCCACTATTTTGGAGGATGTTGAATCTTATTGTGATGAATATGAAAGTGGATTTGGAGAGTTCATGACTTCATTTAGTAATGATTCCACTATCTTGGAAGAGGTTTCAATCGATTATGATGAGAACAAAGTTGCTACTTATGATGATTATTGTGATGAAACTTATGCTATAAAAAGTAGTGATGACTATATTTATAAAACTTGTCATGATTACGATTCCCCTTTTTCTGAACATTACTCTGTTAATGTGGAAACAATTTATAGTATTCAAGTCTCTTATGATACTCCCACTATTCCGAATGAGAATTTTTTTGCTTATGTGGGGAGTAGTAAATTTTCTATGCTTGTAGATCATGAAAAGAATGCTTTAGGTTATGGTTATATTGTTGAATCTATTCATGATGCTACTGAAAAGTATTATGAGGGAGGAACATATGCTTGTAGAAATTGCAATAATATCAAGTTTCCTCTCTATGTGCTTAAAGTTTTGAAGTTATGCTTGTTTTGCCTTCCTATGCTAGTTGATTATTGTTCCCATAAGTTGTTTGCTCACAAAATCCCTATGCATAGGAAGTGGGTTAGACTTAAATGTGCTAGTCATATTCTTCATGATGCTCTCTTTATATTTCAATTCTTATCTTTAATGTGAGCATCATTGAAATCATCATGCCTAGCTAGGGGTGTTAAACGTTAGCGCTTGTTGGGAGGCAACCCAATTTTATTTTAGTTCTTTGCTTTTTGGTTCTTTTTAGGAATAAATAATCCATCTAGATTCTGTTTAGATGTGGTTTTGTGTTTTAATTAGTGTTTGTACCAAGTAAGACCTATAGGATCTTCTTGGATGATAGTTATTTGATCTTGCTGAAAATTCCAGAAACTTTCTATTCACGAAAACAATTGTTAAACATCACCAGAACGTGATAAAATACTAATTCCAATTTCAGAAGATCAATAAACAAATTATCTAGGTCTTCCTATTTTGATAGAATTTTTGGAGTTCCAGAAGTATACGTTTGATACAGATTACTACAAACTGTTCTGTTTTTGACAGATTCTGTTTTAGTGTGTTGTTTGCTTATTTTGATGAATCTATGGCTAGTAAAAGAGTTTATAAACCATAGAGAAGTTGGAATATAGTAGGTTTAACACCAATATAAATAAAGAATGAGTCAGTTACAGTATCTTGAAGTGGTGTTTTGTTTTCTTTCGCTAACGGAGCTTATGAGTTTTCTGTTGAGTTTTGTGTTGTGAAGTTTTCAAGTTTTGGGTAAAGATTCGATGGACTATGAAATAAGGAGTGGAAAGAGCCTAAGCTTGGGGATGCCCAAGGCACCCCAAGGTAATATTCAAGGATAACCAAGAGCCTAAGCTTGGGTATGCCCGGGAAGGCATCCCCTCTTTCGTCTTCGTTCATCGGTAACTTTACTCGGAGCTATATTTTTATTCACCACATGATATGTGTTTTGCTTGGAGCATCATTTTATTTTCGTTAGCTTTGCTTGATGTTTGAATAAAATACCAAGATCTGAAATTCTTAAATGAGAGAGAGAGTCTTCACAAAGCTACACAATTATTTAACCACTCATTGATCTTCACTTATATCTTTTTGGAGTAGTTTGTCATTTACTCGTGTGCTTCATTTATATCCTATGAGTAAATGGTTGAATGAATTGAATATCATAAATCTGAAATTATATATGTTTCATATACTTATCCCATGGGGAGTAATGACTTCCCATATAAGAAGTAGAGGTGGTAAATTTATTGAAGGTTAGCAAACCTTGTAGTGGTCACTTGAACAATTCATGAAAGAATATTGAAGGAAGAGAGATTTCACATATAAATATACTATCTTGGACATCTTTTGTAATTGTGAGCACTCATTAAAATATGACATGATAAAAGGTTGATGTTGGACAAGGAAGACAACGTAATGGGTTATGTTTTCTTATATCCGAAATAAAGTATATTGTCATGCATCGCCCAACACGTTGAGCTTGCCTTTCCCCCTCATGCTAGCCAAATTCTTTGCACCAAGTAGAGATACTACTTGTGCTTCCAAACATCCCTTAAACCAGTATTGCCATGAGAGTCCACCATACCTACCTATGGATTGAGTAAGATCCTTCAAGTAAGTTGTCATCAGTGCATGCAATAAAAATTGTTCTCTAAATATGTATGATCTTTTAGTATGGAGAAAATAAGCTTTATACGATCATTGTGATATGGAAGAAATAAAAGCGACGGACTGCATAATAAAGGTCCCTATCACAAGTGGCAATATAAAGTGACGTTCCCTCGCATTAAGATTTTGTGCATCCAACTATAAAAGCGCATGGCAACCTCTGCTTCCCTCTGCGAAGGGCCTATCTTTTCTTTTACCTTATGCAAGAGTCATGGTGATCTTCACCTTTCCTTTTTACATTTTATCCTTTGGCAAGCACCTTGTGTTGGAAAGATTCTGATATATATATATCCAATTGGATGTAAGGCATCATTAACTATTATTGTTGACATTACCCTTGAGGTAAAAGGTTGGGAGGCGAATCTATAAGCCCCGATCTTTCTCTGTGTCTGATTAAAACTTTGAACCCATAAATATCGCGTGAGTGTCAGCAATTGCGAAAGACTAAATGATAGTTGAGTATGTGGAGTTTGCTAAATCAAAGCTCTGACATAGACTCTTCTTGAAAATAAGATGAATTGTAACTGTTTGATGACTGATAACACGGTTTGCTAGTTTTCAAGAAAGTTTATGATCTATACTCTAACATGTGAATAGCTTATTACTTGATCATGAGAAGTTCTATGAGTTGAGCTACTGTTTGGATATATAATGATGCTAGAAGAGGTGATTGAAATTATCACTACTAGGAAAAGACCTACTAGTGGCGCACCAGTTTTGCCTACTAATGGCGCACTACTGGTACCATGCCACTAGTATTTTTTACTAATGGCACACCACTGGTGCGCCATTAGTATGCCTAGAGGTGCGCCATTAATATCTGACTTAGTAATGGCGCACCACATAGAAGTGCGCCATTAGTAATAATTTTTTTTCAATTTTTTTTCAATTTTTTTATATTTTTTCTTAATCGCAGGTCACTATGGCTTAATCTCGGGTCAATATGCTTAATCTCAGGTCAAATCGCACTCCGTGGTCAAACTTTCCGAAAGGTCACCCATCCTCACACTACTCCAGCCCAAGCACGGTTAACTTCAGAGTTCTATCCAACCCCAGCACCAGCTCACTTCACAGGCACTTGTTGATATATCTAGCATATCAATCTATCCCTAATAATAAAGCACGGATTGACTCTGTGGGTTCACCGTCACAATACGCTTTCTTCCTGTAAATTTACGCCTTCAACAATTTATAAAATATACTAGCAGAAAGGCCCGTGCGTTGCAACGGGAGAAAAAAAACACCACACGCTCTTAATTTACAAAAAAATGTTCTATAATCTGAGAATTTGTAACTATTTCTTAAATACATGAAAAGTTGTTACAAAATTTGCTAAAAAGATAAAGGACTTTTTAATCATAAGAAGAGAATTTTTTTTTGTCTGGAAAAGAACATTTTTTGTGGTCTCCTATTGACGCAAGTACTTGCGCCCCTATTTTATCACTATTTCTTGTCCTACATGTCATAGTTATTGGTCCCTGTTTCATTATTATTTATATCTTATCAAACTTGTCTTTTATTTTATTTTTTCTCATGCATGTCCTCTCTTTTTTCTTCTTATATATAGGAGAATAGCGCAACATCTCATCTATATCAGATCTCCTCCGCATCTTCTCTTTTATTTATTTTATAGCGGACATTCCATTTTTATTGGTCCTTCTTTTGTCATGCATGTCCTTATTTATTGGGTGTCTCTAGCAAATTTAGATTGAATTTTATGACTAATCCTGATTTTACTGAGGTGTTCATCCCCAATCTGAATCACTACCGGTATGAAAAAAAAGACGAATAACGCATTGTTGATTAACATTGCAGCCTAGATAGTTTTTTAAAATTGTTAACAGATAAAATAACATCATATTCAGATTCTACATATTTTTCTGATCAAATTCCATATATAACATATTAAATTTGAAGTTACGGTTTAAAAGATATGAGTATTTTAAAAAACATTTGATATGTACTACGGGTCTAATGTCAGAAACGCCAGGGGGTTTTCTACAAAATAGCATGACGGACTAAGAATACCTATTTCTTTTATTAGTATATATATATATATATATATATATATATATATATATATATATATATATATATACTACTACTACTACTATAAAACAAGCAAACATATTCATCGCTACGTGCACCCAGCCTATGGTACACAGAACAACGGGGAGAAATTACAGCCAGACGATCAGATATCTTAATTTGATCTAGCCGCCGAGATTACACAAACCCACGTCCAGAGTGCGTTTAGCATTTTTCCTGGCGGACGAAAACTCTGCCGTTCCCCCGCCCGCACGCGTAGTACGGATCCCACGCCCGCACAAGGAAACAACACGTCCAATTTGCATGGAATTTGCTCAACTAACGAAAAGACATCTGCTAAATTAAGGGGAATCAATCCAGATGCGCCATCACTGCCCGGCGCAGACGCCGAGGCACCCGACGACGAGCACTTCACCAGCACAAGCGCAACCGCCGAGTCACCCGCCGGCGGCCACGACGACAAGCTCTTCGCCAACACAGGTGCAGTCGCCGAGGCGCCCGTCCACGGCCGCGACGACGAGCTCTTCGCCATCACAAGTGCAGCCGCCGAGGCGCCCGTCCACGGCCGCGACGACGAGCTCTTCGTCATCACAAGTGCAACCACCGAGTCACCCGACGAGGAGCTCTTCGCCAACACAGGTGCAGCTGCCGAGGCGCCCATCCACGGCCGCGCTGACGAGCTCTTCGCCAACACAGGTGCATGCTCTTCAATATAAAACTGATCTCAAATTCGTAAGGCGATTACACCTCGCTGCTGCCGCCGCCAAGACTGTCCTGCGGCATCACTGCACTGCTCGCATGCTGACTTCAGCGCCGACGAACTGCTCTGCAGATGCAGGCTCATTTGCCAACTTGTTTACAGTGTGATTCATCGATTGCTTTCATTGATCATGTTGTCTTTCTGCATATTATAATAACAAAAACATGTTAGCATTCTATAATTTATTAAACAACAAAGTACTCCTAATTCACGTGAAAAATGTATGAAGTGTAACAGGGTGACTCTTATGGCATGAGCATATGCTAACATGGTCCCTATTGTGCGTACCTGACCTAAACCTGAAGTCATGCCATGAAGCCTTGGCAAATGAGCATTGTACTGACCTCACCTAAAAGCCCTCCCAATCTGCATATAGATATTCCAATGCTTAGTTGCAAGTAATATGAACACAAGCAAAGACACACCCAGAAAGAGACTTAGATGAATTGTATTACCAACTACTACATATGGTTGCATTAATCCTTCAGGTACAGTTGTATGATAACATTCTTGACATTCACAGGGTTAAAGGACGCGTATGGCCCCGACCACTCCCAATGGGACGCGCACCCCGTTCCAGGATATCATGGGGCACACGCACAGCTGGCTATATCACAAGGTAATGATGATCAACTTCATGATATATGGCCCAGTTGTATTGCTATATAATAATCTGTGATCTGTTCTTCAAATATACAAACCGTAATGAGATTAAGAATATACCATAGAGTATTCAAAAAAGAAGATATGGCATGTAGATACTAGAATGAATCATGTAACAGACTAACATGCTGGATAACCACAGTGGGCTAGAATACATGTTCCAACATACATCAAATCAATTGCTGGGAACTCCCGAGAATACCTCTTCCAACTTCTGCCGTGGGGTGAAAAAAATTGATTCCACTGAAAACATAGAAACAACCATCAACATCTCTTCCAAGTAAAATTTGCATGCTAAACATAAGCTGCAAGACTGCTATCACTCACGCTCAAACTGAGCTACATCTATTTGTAATTTCTAAACAACCAGAAAGAATGAACATCCAGGTGAAAGACAAATATAACCTTAAAAAAATATTGACCAGAGAGACTAAAGAGATCCACAAAGTGTCAAAAGAGTTCACATATATTCATGAGCAGCGGTTGATTGTGTCTGGATCGTATTAATCGACTTCAACTAACAATCACGATTTGCAGAAGTTGTAACTGAGAAAATTATGTAACTACGAGAGGGTTTTATTGAAAGTGTTCGGAATCATCAACAAAATCCCAATTTGATGCTACTTCCATAGAGGAACTAAAGAGAAGGCATGCTTGGTTACTAGCAACAACGTTCTATAGAAGATCCGCAACAAAACATACTCTTCGATTCAGACTTGTTGCTCCCATCCTCTTTCCGCACCTCCTTCTTCTCCTTCGGGAATTCTGAACCATTAAGGGCCGAATCATCAATACAACCACCAACTAAGCAGATGATTTCTCATATTACATTCTTGAAAGGAACCATTCTAATAGAAAACACACTTTATAAAGATTAAACGTGACACCCATTTTTGTTCCATTTTATAAAATGAATTGCCAGTTTTTATATTCAAATGTCATATCTGAATGTAGTATGGTTAAAAATTTGCATATGCTACCTGATTAGTTAGTGTAGGCATGAGAGTCATGCACTTCTTGTTCCATTTTAGCTCTTGAGAAGCACGTACCACTGAATTCCTCTCCAATAATAACTTCTCCAAGTTCCTTTCTTTTATGAAGATAATGTATCATCTTTCAAAAAGATACTGCATCATGTGAACTCTTGGATCCACTCACAACCAGAAGGCACTGCAATTCAGAGCAGAATAATACTCAGTTAAATCAGATTTTCTAACAAAGCCCTTTAACAGAACAAAATATGCACAGTCTTGAAAAGGAATATTCATGGTGATTTCTCAGTGAGGCGATGCACCTGGCGACTAACCGAATTGACGGGGAGGAGCAGACGGCAGGGTCAGAGAGAGAGATTACCTGGACCTGGACGATCGCGCGGGAGAGGGTGGAGAGGCTCATGTTGGCGACGGCGAGGGAATCAGGAGGATGGAGGGACCCAGCGTCGCCGGTGAGCATGCCGAGCTCGAGCGCCTCCTCGAGCACTTCGGGTCCGGATTGGAAGGAGCAGGGTAGAGTAGGGCGTGCAAGTCCCGCGCCTCCGCGTCCGCATCCGACGGCGCCTAGCCGAGCTCGAGGAGACGAGGACCTCCTCGGCCACTTCTGCGATCTGATTCGAAGGGGAGGGGCGGCCTGCCAGGGAGCAGCGACGCTGGTGAGAAGGGGAGGGCAGCCTGACCAGGGAGCGCCGGCGGTGGTGACGAAGGGGAGGGGGCGGCCTGACCAGGGAGCGCTGGCTGTGGTGGAGAGAATGGGGAAGGGAGGAGATTGTGAGGCAGTGGTGGGGAACTATCCAGAGAAGATTGTGAGGCGGCAGTGGAGAGGACGACTGACGGTTTTTTTGTGAGAAATCTGACGTTTTTTTTTCTTAATACTACTGTACTACTACGTAGAGTACTACTATACTAGGCAGTGACGGGAGAGATTGTGATGGTTACGGCGTTGTCCGAACCAAAAAAGAAATTGTCTTCTTTTTATCGGCCGTGTCACCTCACATTGTTCTAATAAAAATCCATTATTTTTATAGTCATAATCATTTAATGCTTTAAAAGGTTTCCTGTATAAATAATATCTATAAAAGTTGAAAAAAATACTGAGAAAAAACACATTCGATATATCTGAATTTTAGTTGAGGAAATGAGTATGAGTAAATAAATTCAAACACGAAGCAAAAGCTTTGATGTTTTCTTAATTATTAAGAAGATTGTCCGGTTAATAATGGAAAACCACACGAACACACATTAGGTTGGGGGACTCGCTTCGTCGAAAAAGCCTCTCTTCCATCACTTCGGAAAAGAACACTCTTCTAAGGTAATGAAGAGATAAGCATCCCACATGCCTTCAATAGTTGCAACCAACACGACACAAGGTCCATATCGTCGAAGTTGAAAACCTCACAGGGCTGCTGCCCCGACATCCACTGCTCCAACACACCTTGCATATTGAACACCGTTTCTGGGGTTATCATACCGACATGCCATTTGCAGATACGTGCGTTGCACGTGCACACTTACTAGTAGGTATAGATAAGCGAGGTGGTACTAATTCGAGGAACCAACCTCGTGTGCATCAAATGATCCAAACAATACCCGCCCATGCGCTTCGGCCCAGTAAATCAGGCCCACATGCCGGTTTGCAGCCTAACAAATAATGGTGCAACCACCCGAGCTAGCTCTCCCTTTCCTCCCGATCTCAGCCGCCATGAGGCGATCGACCCCGGCGATGCTTGATCTGGTGCTGCACCGGCCGCCGGTCGACGCCGGCGAGGATTTGTGCCCTCTCCCGACCCACGTCTCTCTCTCGCGAAATAAGATTGGGCGCCGCCGCCGTTTTCCTGGTTGAAGGCGGCCAGAGCGCCGCACGGGAGGCCTTTGTCGAGCGAAGCCCTGGATCACGGCGTTCCCGCGGAGGGACAGGGCGGCGGATTCGAGGATGGGCGCGGCAGGCGGAGCTCTGTCCTCCTTTGTCCTCTCCCATCGAGCGCTGGATCGAAGAAGCATCAGCTCCCCCCACCTCCATCCCGTCTCCTCTCCTACATCGGCCACACCACGCCGCGCTCGTGGAGCGGAGTCGCAGAAGCACGACGCCGACTGCGGCGGAGTGAGGAGAGCTCGTCTGGTCGTCTTGTCCCTCCAAGGCAGGGTCAGGCCCAACCTCCACGCCACCAGCTCCACCCCATATCTCTTGCCTTTCAGGTTAGTTTCAGGTCCGCTTAAAAGTTTCAGGTTAGCTCATCTAAAAAGCAGTTTCAGGTTAGTCCGCATAATTTAGTTACAAGTGTTATTTGGTTGACTGTCGTTGTTACTTATCCGATCTGAATCTAAAGGTTCCATGTTTCTGACAAAACAATGGCTGATTTGCTAGCTGTAGAGCGCAAGCGAAATGATACAAACTCTGCTGTGAAAACCAACGGGTCTCTTCCTTTACAAGATTTTGCTACAGTTGAATTACTCAATATGTGTGTGTGTTTTATATCATCTGGTGATCAAGTTTTAATGTATCATGATGAAATGTAGACCTTTGTAACATATTTGCACCTTTGGAGTAACATATGATGTCCTTTATCAGTATGGCTGATCCTTCGCCCTTATTTCCTCTACTTGTTGATATGTGTCTGCTGGAACAAGCTGGTTCAATGGTGCCTTCAGCAAAGTCGCCAAGGCTGGTCATGCTGCCGGCTCAAGAACAACAGAAAAGTTCCAGATAGTTGTGTCAAATATATCAGCCAAAGTAAGTCCATAATAAATTGTACTTGGTAAACTAATGACCAGAAAGATAATCAGTGCCATTAAAGACATGTAGAAACACTAAAGAGCTGCATTCTGCACTTATTGTGTAGTCCAAACTGCGATGAAGCAGAACTTTATTTGCATTATGGTCAATAGGCATGCCCAGTAAACATACCTTTGAAACATCCTCTTGCTGCTGCCAGTGCACACATGATTCTCAAGTTTGGGAGCTAACCGATCATAGTTCTAGCGTTAGGTGCTACTCTCTTCCCCTAAACATTAGCAAGCCAACATCATATTCTTGCCTGCAGATAGTAGAGCAAGTCCTGATCCCTGATTAGAATTCAATCATTTAGATAAACTCCCAATTAAGAGACAAACACCCAGCAAGGGATATAGAGTCGAGTGCTGGAACAATTGGTCCATTCAGTCATAGTTTTTTTTCTATTCACTCTAGGACGTATATGTTTTGAGATATTTGCAGAATATATGATGCTGCGATAACAATAGTGCCGTTGCTCATTGCTTTTTTAGCTTTTGGCAACATAATTGGCATTTCGGAAGGTAATTTCTTTTTTGCATAGCTCCACGAGTAAATGTGCTTTTGAAAAGTCTTTCTTTAGCGAATCTACATGCACATTTTCTCATTCTTTGCGGTATATTATTTCAAATAGTGTGGTTTATTTGCAAGCTTACTGTGTCACAACATTGTTTGCTGCTTCTCATTGTCCAATTCCTCTTTTTTTTTCCTCTTGCTGTAATAGGGACCTGCTGCCGTTGCTTGAGCTTGTTGAGTTTGTTCTGGGAGCTCCTCTTCCTGGGGAAAATCTGTTGGAAACCTTGAGCAAGCATCTAATGTTGGCTGTGTCATCAAGCTTTGGCTTGTAACTGTGTATTTCTCTCCTTCTCATCTTCTTCTTTGAGGAGGTTTATTTTCAGGGAGTCTTGACAGATTTGGTAGAGGATCTAAATTTTCTTTAGAATTTTAGAACCACTATCCTTTTTAGTGTCGGTGTTCAATTGATTATAGATGATAGTGACATTTTGGACCATGGTCCTGGTTCGGTGTGGTTTCATGATTGTCATACAGTACACTAAATTTTCTGAGTATTACACAAGCCTGAGTAAATATGGGTCGAGGTAATCTAACCTTATACTACATATTCGATTAATACACGTTCTTATTGAAAAAGATATACCAAATACCATTTTGTAATGGATAGCACACTTTTAAATAATGGACATAACAATTAACGCTTTCCTTGTAGTGAAGAACAACTGTGTTTGCACATACAATTTTCACTTAATTTGAGGACATGTCCAACTTTTCTCCCATTGCAACGCACGGTCATATGTGCTAGTCCTATTAAACCTTGTTGATGTTTAGGACTTTGTTCATGTTCATGAGTGTGATGAAATTTTGAAAAAATATTTCAAACTTTCGTTCATATTATGTATCAGATTTTGAAAAAAAATCCCAAAAAAATCGAAACTAATTTTTTTTCTGTTACTAGTGGCGCACCTAGCAAACGGTGCGCCACTAGTAAGTTTGAAATTTTTTGAATTTTTTTGCCTCCAGATCTTAAAAGCCCCGTAACATTTTTTCTGTTAGGTTTTTGAGGATATTGAGGATGTAACTTTTCGAGTAGATGATTTTTCATATAGAAAACTTTTTAATCCGAGTTCATATGCAAAAGTTATGCCCATTTTACAAATTCCAGAGAGATTTTGCAAATAAAGTCGAAATACATATTGTAAGTTTTCCCAAAAACTAGACCACATATCACATGAGAAACTTATTTTCTTTTATTTTTTTGACATTTTCATCATTTTCATTTATTTCTTTTAAAACTGAAAAGGCGGTCCACCGGGGGTGCATGCGGGGGAATTTTTGGGCCAAGTTAGTAATGGCGCACCGTGGGAGTGGTGTGCCATTACTAGTTGAATTAGTAATGGCGCACCACTCCCACGGTGCGCCATTACTAGTTTTGAAAAAAAGATAAAAAAAAATTGAAAAAAAAATTACTAGTGGCGCACCGTGGATGTGATGCGCCATTACTAGTTTAACTAGTAATGACGCACTATCCCCTGATGCACCATTACTAGTTTTGGAAAAAAATTGAAAAAAAATTGAATTTTTTTACTAATGGCGCACCGTGGATGTGGTGCGCCATTACTAGTTTAACTAGTAATGGCGCACTATCCCCTGGTGCGCCATTACTAGTTTTGAAAAAAAGTTGTTACTAATGGCGCACCAACACATGGTGCGCCAGTAGTATATAGTAGTGGCGCACGACGTGTCTGGTGCGCCATTAGTGTTCATTTCATCTATAACCCTTTTCCTAATAGTGTATCATTGATCAAATTTGTGCACCTGCTAGCATTCACACTTCATAAATTCTTTCTTTTATCATTTACCTACTCGAGAACGAGCAGGAATTAAGCTTGGGGATGCTGATACGTCTCCAACGTATCTATAATTTATGAAGTATCCATGCTATTATATTATCTGTTTTGAATGTTTATGAGTTTTATTATACACTTTTATATTATTTTGGGACTAACCTATTAACCCAGAGCCTAGTGCCAATTCATGTTTTTCCCTTTTTTCAGTGTTCCGCAGAAAAAGAATATCAAATGGAGTCCAAACGGGATGAAACCTTCGGGAGAGTTATTTTTGGAATGGAAGCAATCCAGAAGAGTTGGAGTGTACGTAAGGGAAGCAACGAGGAAGGCACGAGGTAGGGGCCGCGCCCACCCCCCTGGGCGCGCCCTCCACCCTCGTGGGCCCCTCATGGCTCCCCCCTGGGCGCGCCCCCACCCTCGTGGCTCCCCTTACCGACTTCTTTCGCCTATATATCTCCATATACCTTAAAACCATCGGGGAACAGAATAGACCGGGAGTTACGCCGCCGCAAGCCTCTGTAGCCACCAAAAACCAATCGGGGCCTTGTTCCGGCACCCTGTCGGAGGGGGGAACCCTCACCGGTGGCCATCTTCATCATCCCGGCGCTCTCCATGACGAGGAGGGAGTAGTTCGCCCTCGGGGCTGAGGGTATGTACCAGTAACTATGTGTTTGATCTCTCTCTCTCTCTCGTGTTCTTGAGGTGATGCGATCTTGATGTATCGCGAGCTTTACTATTATAGTTGGATCTTATGATGTTTCTCCCCCTCTACTCTCTTGTAATGGATTGAGTTTTCCCTTTGAAGTTATCTTATCGGATTGAGTCTTTAATGATTTGAGAACACTTGATGTATGTCTTGCCGTGCGTATCTATGGTGACAATGGGATATCACGTGATTCACTTGATGTATGTTTTGGTGATCAACTTGCGGGTTTCGCCCATGAACCTATTGAAAGATCGTGGATGTCGCCTAGAGGAGGGTGAATAGGCGCTTTAAAATAATTACGGATGAGGCTTGAACAAATGCGGAATAAACCTAGTGGTTAATTTGTCAAGCACAAAACCTACAACAACTAGGCTCACCTATGTGCACCAGCAACTTATACTAAGCAAGATAAACAACTATGTGATAGCAGGATATATGACAAGAAATAATATGGCTATCACAAGGTAAAGTGCATAAGTAAAGGGCTCGGTTAAGAGATAACCGAGGCACGCGGAGACGACGATGTATCCCGAAGTTCACACCCTTGCGGATGCTAATCTCCGTTTGGAGCGGTGTGGGGCCACAATGCTCCCCAAGAAGCCACTAGGGCCACCGTAATCTCCTCGTGCCCTCTCACAATGCAAGATGCCGTGATTCCACTAAGGGACCCTTGAGGGCGGTCACCGAACCCGTACAAATGGCAACCCTTGGGGGCGGTCACCGAACCCGTACACTTTGGCAACCCTTGGGGGCGGTCACCGGTACCCATCAAATTGCTCGGGGCGATCTCCACAACCTAATTGGAGACCCTGATACTTGCCCGGAGCTTTACACCACAATGATTGAGCTCCGAACACCACCAACCGTCTAGGGCGCCCAAGCACCCAAGAGGAACAAGCTCAAGGGTACCAAGCACCCAAGAGTAATAAGCTTCTCAACTTGTAACTTCCACGTATCACCGTGGAGAACTTAAACCGATGCACCAAATGCAATGGCAAGGGCACACGGAGTGCCCAAGTCCTTCTCTCTCAAATCCCACCGAAGCAACTAATGCTAGGGAGGAAAATGAGAGGAAGAACAAGAAGGAGAACACCAAGAACTCCAAGATCTAGATCCAAGGGGTTCCCCTCACATAGAGGAGAAAGTGATTGGTGGAAATGTGGATCTAGATCTCCTCTCTCTTTTCCGTCAAAAACTAGCAAGAATCCATGGAGGGATTGAGAGTTAGCAAGCTCGAAGAAGGTCAACAATGGGGGAAGAACACGAGCTCAAAGGATAAGGTTCAATGGGGAAGAAGACCCCCTTTTATAGGTGGGAAAAATCCAACCGTTATGTGCTCAGCCCGAACACGAGCGGTACTACCGCTCCACGAGCGGTACTACCGCTCAGGCGGAAGAAGCAGGGAAAAGGAGCAACAAAACATGAACCTTGGGCGGTAGTACTGCATATAAGCGGTACTACCGCTCACCCCAGCGGTACTACCGCTGGAGGAGCAGAACACGGGTTCAAAAGAGGCAAGGCAGAGTAGAGTACGGCGGCAGTAATGCAGTAGCGGTATTACCGCCCGACCGGAGAGGTACTACCGCTTAGGCGGAACTACCGTGCCTTACTGCCGTGCAACTACTGCTAAACCCGACACGAAAAGTGCAGGACCCAAAATCGAGGCGGTAGTAGAGCGGTACTGGAGCGGTACTACCGCTTGACGCTATAAGCGGTACTACCGCTGCCGACCGCGGTACTACCGCAGGGAGAAAACCAGAACTACCATAACTTCTTCATAAGAGCTCCGAATTGAGCAAACTCAAGCTTGTTGGATACAAGACGACGAGTAGCATCAAAACAGCATAGTAAGAAGAGGCAAGGGAGGTATGCCTAACAAATAGAGGAGTTAAACCTCCAATCAACAAGTGGCAGGGGAGGTATGCCTAACAAATAGAGGAGTGAAACCTCCAATCAAGAAGAACCGGCATAACCTTCAACATCGAAAACATCATAGAAGATGCATGAGTGAACTCCGTTTTCGATGAACTCAAGCTTGTCATGAAAATCACCATAAGCTCCAAATCTCACAAGGAGAAGAACCAATAAAGATGATGTAAGGAAGCAATGGTTTGATCTCTCTATGAACGATATGGTCAAGCTACTCATCGAGAGCCCCCCTTGATAGTACGGCAATCGATCCTATAACCCGGTCTCCCACACCTACCATGAGACCGGTAAAAATAGAAAACCTATCAAGGGCAAACCTTTGCCTTGCGCATAGTCCACTTGAGCTGGATGATGACGATCTTGACTCCCTCAAGCTGGACCACCTTTCTTGATTGCATTGGCTCGGTTAAGACTAGTTGATTGCTCACCCATACTCCACTATGGGTGAGCCACTCTTCCGCACATCTTCACAAGTCCATTGTCACCACAATGGACGGCAAGCTTCAAGCATTTGATCTCTTCGTGATGGCTTCACTTGAACTTGCACACCGCAACCTAACCCCACAAAGAACTCTTACGAAGATCATGGGTTAGTACACAAAGCGTAATTGACAATGCTTACCATACCATGGGATCGCTTGATCCCTCTCGGTACATCTTCTACGCTTTGTGTGTTGATCAAGTTGATTCACTCTTGACTTGCTCTTGATCATCCTTGAATCTTTCCAACTCTCTTCATTTGGATGACGTATGACCAATCTTTGGATAATTCCTCGAATAGCACCTTGGTCGACACAAACTCTCCTTGAAACCAACACATGTACTCCAAGAAAAGCCTATGGACAAAAACCTTCAAATATAACTCAAGGCAACCATTAGTCCATAGAGATTGTCATCAATTACCAAAACCAAACATGGGGGCACCGCATGTTCTTTCACCTATGCATAGGGGTTGGCACACGCTTTCGTCTTGACTCTCCGGTAGAAACTTTGGGGCACTCTTTGAAGTACTTTTGTGTTGGTTGAATAGATGAATCTGAGATTGTGTGATGCATATCGTATAATCATACCCACGGATACTTGAGGTGACATTGGAGTATCTAGGTGACATTAGGGTTTTGGTTGATTTGTGTCTTAAGGTGTTATTCTAGTACGAACTCTATGATAGATCGATCCGAAAGAATAACTTTGAGGTGGTTTCGTACCCTACCATAATCTCTTCGTTTGTTCTCCGCTATTAGTGTCTTTGGAGTGACTCTTTGTTGCATGTTGAGGGATAGTTATATGATCCAATTATGTAATTATTGTTGAGAGAACTTGCACTAGTGAAAGTATGAACCCTAGGCCTTGTTTCCTATCATTGCAATACCGTTTGTGCTCACTTTTATCATTAGTTACCTTGCTGTTTTTATTTTTTCAGATTACAAAAACCTATATCTACCATCCATATTGCACTTGTATCACCATCTCTTCACTGAACTAGTGCACCTATACAATTTACCATTGTCTTGGGTGTTGAGGGAGTCCTGGATTAGGGGGTGTTCGGGTAGCCGGACTATAACTTCGCCGGACTCCTGGACTATGAAGATACCAGATTGAAGACCTCATCCCGTGTCCGGATGGAACTTCCCTTGGCGTGGAAGGCAAGCTTGGCGATGCGGATATTCAAGATCTCCTACATTGTAACCGAGTCTGTGTAACCCTAACCCTATCCGGTGTCTATATAAACCGGAGGGTTGTAGTCCGTAGGGCAATCAACTCCATACACAACAATCATACCATAGGCTAGCTTCTAGGGTTTAGCCTCCTTGATCTCGTGGTAGATCTACTATTGTACTACCCATATCATCAATATTAATCAAGCAGGAGTAGGGTTTTACCTCCATCGAGAGGGCCCGAACCTGGGTAAACTTCGTGTCCTTCATCTCCTGTTACCATCCGACCTAGATGCACAGTTCAGGACCCCCTACCCGAGATCCGCCGTTTTTGACACTGACATTGGTGCTTTCATTGAGAGTTCCTCTGTGTCGTCGCAATCAGGAAGGATGCCTCTTCTCGTCTTTAAAGACGGCGCCGTTGCTAAGGGAGCCTTGGCTGTCGGCCAAACCCTCCGGCTAGGTGGTTTTCTCATGACCGCCTGTTCGGCCGTTGCGCCGACGGTGACCTCTCGGGTCATCAAAAGCAACCTTCACCTCAGCTCGGAACTTGTCGAGCAGCTAGATCCGATGGAGCTCTCCTCCGTAAACGAGCTCTTGGATCGCATCGCCGCCCTGGGGGTCACTACGGACTACGACCAGGTTGGGCTTAAACCCGACCTGAGAGAAATTAACTCCCCCCAGGCCACCCACCACGTCGCCATGGTAGAGGCGCAGTGCGGTGACCCTTCATCTATTTTAAGGACTAGCTATGTCCGAATTCCCGACCCTTCCAAGCCGGATACCCGCGGAGGGAAGGATGTAACCCAAGACTTGAGCTTAAGATCAGGCAACGGGCTAGATTCATTGGACAACATCCAAGAATCCGAACTTCAGAGTTCGGAAACTCTTCGGCCTACGAATCTTGGATTGGGTGAGGTTTCAGATTCAGCGCCACCCGCCCGCCCGAACATAAGCGATCTTTCCCAAATCAGGAAGAAGCCCGAGGAAACAGTACATCATTACTAGGCCAGATTCATCCTGGTTATGAACAGGATAAAGGATTGCCGCGAGGGAGACGCAATCTTAATTTTCTGCAGTAATTGCACGGACGAGGGAATCCTTAACGCCATAAGTCGTCGTGATATTACACGTTTTACTGACTTGGCGTCCATAGTACAAAAATACTGTGCGATGGAAAGTGCTTGGAAAACCGAAATAAAATTTTGGGATAATCCGGCCTTAAATAGCAATCCCGTCCGAACTAAGAGGGTGCACCATCATAAGACACCCGGGTTAAACACCAAAAAGCCAAAACCCTTTACAGGGCATGGAACCGTACTAAAAAGGTGGCTTGATGGACCCTGTAGAATTCACAGTACGGAGGACACCACGCCAACTCACAACCTTAGAGCATGTTGGATACTCCGGCAGGTGGCCAAAATTGGCGAGGACCTCTTAAATACGGAGGCCGCAAAAAGCCAGCCCGAGGACACCAGTACCGTTCTCACAGTCTTCGAGACTTTCGCATCGAATAATATGCGAAAAAGAACACTCCACAGCCTTGCCGAAGTCTACCAAGTAGCAACAATAAACCCATGGAGCCACACGGCTATTACTTTCAACGCAAGTGATGAACCTAAATTCCGAACAGCCCGAGCACCAGCCGCATTGGTCCTCAGTCCCATAGTGGACGGCTTTCGCCTCTCAAAGGTACTCATGGATGGAGGCAGCGGATTGAATCTCATTTATGAGGAAACCCTTCAAAAAATGGAAATAGATTGGAACCGCATCGAGTGAAGCAGCACAACCTTTAGAGGAATAATTCCCAGTCGGGAAGCGCGCTGCACAGGAAAAATCACACTAGATGTGGTGGTCGGCACACCGGATAATTACAGGTCCGAAGAGGTCACGTTCCAGGTGGCCCCGTTCAACAGCGGATACCACGCTATACTAGGGCGAGAGGCATTTACAATATTCCAAGCAATACCCCATTACGGGTACATGAAGCTCAAGATGCCCGGGCCGAACGGAATTATCACTCTCGCTAGTGATCCGGATATAGCACTCCGAGCCGAAAACAAGACGACCGCATTGGCCCTCGAGGCACTATCCGAAGCCTTAGCGGCTGAGGAACTGACCGCGCTGCGCTCCACGGTTAATAGGGATGATGTGATACTCGATAAGAGATCCAAGTCCACATCCTTCAAACCAGCGGACGAAATAGTAAAATTCCAGGTCCATCCAACGGACCCGAATAAAACAGCTTCCATCGGGGCATGACTGAACCCTGATGTAGACGCCGCACTGCGAAAGTTCCTACAAGAGAACTGGGACATTTTCGCCTGGCACCCTTCAGACATGCCAGGAATCCCACGCAGGCTGGCCGAACACGGCTTAAATATCCTGAAAGGATTCAAACCTGTCAAACAAGCCCTTCGGCGTTTTTCCGAACCGAAGAGACATGCTATGGGAGAGGAGCTAGCCAAGTTATTGGAGGCCGGATTCATTAGAGACATAAAACATCCGGACTGGCTAGCAAACCTGGTGATGGTGCCAAAGAAAGACAAATCCTGGCGCCTGTGTGTCGATTTTAAAGACCTTGATGCCGGGGGTTACACTACCCCTTTATCGCCTCCTTCGGCGCACCGAACACTTCGAGTGGACGGACGCCGGCACGGCCGGACTCGATGAAATAAAAGCCATACTGGCAACAAACTCAGTCCTGGCCGCACCAAACACCGGTGAGCCAATGCTATTGTACATCGCGGCAACCCATCAAGTTGTCAGCGCAGTGCTCGTCGTCGAGCGGGAAACGGACGTACACAAATTCCCCCTCCAAAGGCCGGTCTACTACGTGTCCACCGTCCTCACTCCATGCAAATCACGGTACCCGCATTATCAAAAGATTGCATACGCGGTATTCATGGCATCCCGGAAGCTACGACATTACTTTCAAGAGTGTTCGATTACAGTAGCTTCGGAAGTACCACTCAATGATATTATCAACAACCGTGATGCAACTGGCCAGATCACAAAATGGGCCATTGAGCTCCTCCCTTTCGATATAACATATAAGCCACGACGAGCTGTCAAATCGCAAGTGTTGGCCGACTTCGTCGCAGAATGGACGGAGGTCGAACTCCCTAAAGAGTACGACACACACTCAAACTGGATCATGCATTTCGACGGCTCCAAAATGTTGGCCGGACTGGGGGCTGGCGTCGTTCTGACGTCCCCCACGGGAGACACAGTCCAATATGTACTCCAAATTATGTACACGGACTCCAACAATGCAGCCGAATATGAGGCCCTTCTACATGGTCTCCGGATGGCAATATCCATGGGCATTCAACGCCTAGAGGTACGCGGAGATTCGAACCTCGTGATATCCCAAATAAATGGCGACTTCGACGCCAAAGATCCAAAAAATGGCAGCTTACCGCAATGCCGTCTTAAAAATGTCAGCCCGGTTCGAAGGGCTGGAGTTTCACCATATAGCCCGAGAAAACAATCAAGCAGCCGACGTCCTAGCACGCATCGGAGCAAAACGCGATGCAGTCCCCCCAACATCTTTTTGGAAAGATTGTTCCAGCCATCCGTAGCATGGGAGGGGAACCCGCAATTAACAGCCCGGACTCAGCCGCACCTCTCGATGCCGAACAACCTGACATAATTGGAGGTTCTTCCAATGAAATTACACCTTCAGCCCACGTAATAATGGCGGTTATCACCCCGTGGACAGAACCATTCCTAGTCTACCTTACTAGGCAGGAACTCCCAGAAGACCAAAACGAGGCCCGCTGCATAGTGCAGCGATCTAAAGCCTATAAAGTCCACGAGGGAGAGCTCTATAAGAAAAGCACTACCGGAGTCCTTCAAAGGTGCATCTCCGAAGAGGAAGGGCGGAATCTTCTGGCCGAAATTCGTGCCGGACTCGGTGGTCATCACGCTGCTGCTCGGTCCCTTGTTAGCAAGGCTTTCCGTACAGGCTTTTATTGGCCGACGGCCCGGGCAGACGCTCAGGACCTAGTCCAACGATGCGTTGGTTGCCAACTTTTTGCCAACCAAAGCCATATGCCACCCACCGCACTCCAAACTATCCCCATCACCTGGCCCTTTGCGGTCTGGGGGCTTGACATGGTCGGACCCCTTAGAGGTGGGACCCATAAGAAAAAATACCTACTGGTCATGGTGGACAAGTTCTCCAAATGGATAGAGGCCAAGCCTGTTAAAACGGCCGAATCCGAACCTGTGATAGACTTCATATCCGGGGTCGTACACCGTTACGGCATCCCCCACAGTATCATTACTGATAACGGCACAAACTTCACTGCCGACGAGGTAAAGCTCTGGTGCAAAAACATGGGCATCAAGCTCGACTATGCTTCTGTCTATCACCCACAAACTAACGGCCAGGTCGAACGTGCAAATGGTCTTATCATGAGCGGCATTAAACCCAGATTAGTGCGGTCCCTCAAGGAATCTAACACGCACTGGGTAAAGGAGCTCGACTCCGTACTCTGGGGGCTGCGGACCACGCCGAATCGCACCACCGGATACACACCATTCTTCATGGTGTACGGCGCAGAGGCAGTTCTGCCCTGCGACATAATTCATGACTCACCTCGAGTGCGCATGTACGAAGAACGAGAACCCGAGCTCGATCGACAAGACAACTTGGACGCCTTGGAGGAGGAGCGTGACGTGGCAAAAGCCCGTTCCGCATTCTATCAACAGCAGGCTCGAAGATATCAAAGCAGAGAAGTACGGGCCAAAAATTACAATGTCGGCAAACTAGTTCTACGCCTGCCGGATAAGAAAAAGGACAAACTCAAGCCCAAGTGGGAAGGTCCATTTATAATTGACCAAGTCCTGACTGGTGGAGCATACCGCCTGCGAGATGCGTCGAATAACCGACTCGAGCCGAACCCATGGAACGCCACCCGTCTTCGAAGATTCTATGCCTAGCACCGGATTCCGTGTTCGTCTCCTTCCTCTGTCCATTTTTTACATTTTTCTGTCTTACATTTCTCTATTTCCCCTCTTTTTCTTTATAGCCCTTAAAGGCTCACCAAGTGACGCGCCACCCGCGCTCATTTAACCAGGGGGCTTCCTTAGCAGAAGCTTATTTATACGGGCTTCACGCCCAACACATGTGTCAAACTTCCACATGTACCTTTTTCCCCCACTATATGCATCAATATGACTTAAGTTTTGGCCAAGCTAGGTTGCCTGGCTCCTGTGCTTACCCCTACGTTCCCGATTGTTCGGCTAGGCGGTAAAGGGAGCACCTCTGCGATTGTTACTGCCGGGTCAGCCAGATGTGTACCTCAGACTGGGTGAAGCCGAAAGCTAGCATTCTTAAGGGAATATTCGGTCGATGGAATAAAAGATGATCTTTTTACTAATTTTATGCGCCCCCAGATGCTTTTCTGCGTCTTTTTACGCAGTCCGGACATGCACTTTAGGGCATGCCCCCCCAGCGAAAGGAACCCCTAACGGAACTATTCTCTCTGGAAGATGTTTCTTACTAACCATGTAATATAACATAACTAGTTGGGCACTTGTCTGATAAAGCACTAAGGACCCCTACGCCTGGTCTCCACGCATACCCCGGTTCTTATATAACCGCTATGGTATTCGGACACACTCCGGACCGTCAGGTCCCGAGGTCGAAGCGAAAAGGTCGGCAACGACAAACGATCCACAATCCAGCTAGAAGGCATTACACATGTCAATTCAAAATTACATAGTCATTCTGACTAATCGTATTCCTCTTCTATGCCATCTAGCAGGCTGTCCAATTTACAGTCCTGCTGGGAATACTTCGCGGCCAACTCTACTTGGCCGTACACTAAGCTCACAGGGATCTCCTTCCCGTCTGGCCCCACTGGACTGACCTCGGCCATGTGGTTTGGGTCAGATTTTGTAAAACAGGTCTTCACCATGGCCCAGGCCTCCCTAGCGCCTTGTCGGCAGGCCGATATCTTCCACAACCGAAAGCGCCGCCGAGCTCCCTTAAGCTTCTCCGCAAGCTCTCCAAGGCCCTCGGGCATGGAGTGGGCATGCCATAAGGCTTGGGCAATGCCTCGCATCACCTGCCGAATTCGCTCGTGCAGTTGTAGGAGTTCGGGAAGAAGGTCACCCGTTGAACCGGGCATCTCCTCTGCAGGACGGCCTGTGAGCATACCTACAGGCATTACTCTGTTAGTCGGCTTCCTCGCCAAACTCTTTTTTTTTCAAAGACTCGTTCAAGCACTTACTAAATATGCCGCGTCGAAGCCGCTGATTCTCCTTCAGGAGTCCGACAGCTGGCCACGAACGTCTTTCAGTTCAACGTCCAGCTTGGTGTTGGCATCCTAAAGGTCATTCTTCTCTCGCCTCAGCTTTGTCAACATACTCTCACCGGCCTTTAGCCGGCGTAAGAGTTGTTGCTTTTCCGGACCGAGTCCGGCGCCATCTGCAATATGATTTGTCAGATCTACACCCATGCCGCACGATAAGTAATCTTTCGAAGTATATCTTACCTGAGGGGGTCCCTTTAGGCTCCCCTGCGGCAGCTAGTGCGGCCTCTAGTTCGGCTTTGCACTTTTCAAGCTCCTGGGACAGTACGGTATTCTTCTCTGTAAGAACCTGCATATTAAATGATCCTTAAATCGGTTACTTCAACTGTTTCAAGTCTCGGGGGCTACTGGTATATATATGTATTTGACCAAAATATTCTTACCCGTATGTCTTTCACATACTGCTCCGTGGCTCTGGCTAAACCATTTTGAGCGGCACGGAGGTAGGCATCTCCCGAATTAAAGGCATCTAAAGCCTCTTGGGAGAAACAAGCGTCGCGTAGAACTGTCCGGCGACGCCTGTGGTTCATGGCACTCTCCACTTCAGAATTTGTGGCAGACAGCCCGTCCGCATCCTCTGTCGGAGGAGCGTCCGGTGCGCGCCTGGTGCTCGCCTCCGCTTCCTGGCCGGACGTTGGAGCCTGGCTGGTGGAGGCGCGATTGGCAACCTCTCCGGATATAGTCCGGCGAGGTCTCTTCGTCCTAAAGATAGCACGAACGTTAATATGCCCTGATAGAATAACAGCAGGAAAACAGAGGGTGCGCTATACCTTTGCGCCGGCGCTTCAGTCCGGACTACGTTCCTTTTTGCCCCATGGGGCCCTGCGGCCCCTCGTTGGCTAGCCACCGCAGGTTCGGCCTCCCGCCTCGGGAATCTCTCCTGGAAAACACGGTTGTCGTTAGAAACACCGGAATATGTGAGAGCGGAATCTCCCTCAAGGGAATAAAACTCCGGTTTCTGTCACCTGGGAGGCCGGGATTAACCCGGGGTAATCAGCCGTAATGGCTACCAAGGTATTGTCCTTGCTTAGTTGATGAAACACCCCGTCGATAAGCTCCACTGATATATTCGGATCCTCTTCGGAGTCCGGATCGAGTGACCGTTCTGGGTCCTCGGGCTGTGGGGGCGGCTGCTTATATCTTTTACCTCCTGCCGTAGTTCCTGCATTAAAGTCGTTAGACTACATATCCAACCATGGGAGTATAAAGCAAACAGGCAAGCACAATTGCTCACTTACCCAACTTGGAGGATCGTACATAGTAAATCCGGCCCGCGGGTTGACACGGAGGAATTCCTCCTTTTCTCCATTATACAAGGAGGACGAGATCTTTATTAGGGCGGCGGCCGAGGCCGGTCCCTTACGGCCATAACGGGTGGCGTCATCCTCCCCGTTGAAATCCCACATGGGGTGGCCTCTATATTGAAGCGGCTGCACCCCCCGCATAATGCATACGACAATGACTCCAATCATGGTTAGTCCGGAATGAGCTAACAGCCTTATCCGGTCCATCAGGTAAAGGACGTCCCTGTCGCTTTCTCTTTGAGAGCTCCGCTGACGCCAGCTCAAGCGTTTCTTCAATGGAGCACTGTTGAACTCAGGAAGGCCCACCCGGATAGGGTCCGGCAGCGGAACGTCATCTATGTAAAACCATTCCAAAGGCCAGTCCTCGGACGCCTTCTTTGGGGTTCCGGATAGGTATCCGGTCCCGGCGATGCGCCACACTTCGGCTCCGCCCACTTGATATATAGACCCCTCTTGAGAACGGGGCACCAGGCAGAACAACCTCTTCCACAGCGCGAAATGAGCCTCGACGCACTGCGGAATACGTCAGCAGATTTGATTTGTGTTAATATTATTCTCTCTATGGCACTATGTGAAAACTTATTTTGCAGAGCCGGACACTATTTTTGGTGTTTACAATCTTCTATGAAGGACTTGGAGGAGGAACCCGCCTTGCAATGCCGAAGACAATCTGCGCGCCGGAATCGTCGTCATTGAAGCCTAGTTCAGGGGCTACTGAGGGAGTCCTGGATTAGGGGGTGTTCGGGTAGCCGAACTATACCTTCGCCGGACTCCTGGACTATGAAGATACAAGATTGAAGACTTCGTCTCGTGTCCGGATGGGACTTTCCTTGTCGTGGAAGGCAAGCTAGGCGATGCGGATACTCAAGATCTCCTACCATTGTAACTGACTCTGTGCAACCCTAACCCTATCCGGTGTCTATATAAACCGGAGGGTTGTAGTCCATAGGACAGAACCATCATCATACACAATCATACCATAGGCTAGCTTCTAGGGTTTAGCCTCCTTGATCTCGTGGTAGATCTACTCTTGTACTACTCATATCATCAATATTAATCAAGCAGGAGTAGGGTTTTACCTCCATCGAGAGGGCCCGAACCTGGGTAAACTTCGTGTCCTTCATCTCCTGTTACCATCCGACCTAGACGCACAGTTCGGGACCCCCTACTCGAGATCCGCCGGTTTTGACACCGACAGGTGTGTTGGGGACACAAGAGACTCTTTGTTATTTGGTTGCAGGGTTGCTTGAGAGAGACCATCTTCATGCTATGCCTTCCACAGATTGATAAACCTTAGGTAATCCACTTGAGGGAAATTTGCTACTGTCCTACAAACCTCTGCACTTGGAGGCCCAAAAATGTCTACAAGAAGAAGGTTGCATAGTAGAAATCACCACACGCCACCATCGGTAAGACGGAGGAGAGGAGTTTTGGATCGCCGGGTTTTAGAGTGTTTTCGTGTGATACCAGGGTGTCAGTCCGACGGGGGCAGGCTCCCATTCTCGCTCGGGCCTCCCCATATCCGCCCCATATTTGGGTTGGATATGAGGGGTGCCGGTCAGCCCGTGCGTTTGAGGTCGGTTTGAGGCGCCCGTCTAGATCGGATTTATTTTTACTGGTTAGTGACCGGGCCGTCCGCCCGGGCGTTTGAGGGGGTTTTGGGGTGCCCGGCTGTAGGTTCTTAGGGCATCCCCAACGCCGACCCTCAAATTGCACACATACATCCGGACCGCGTGGTCCGAACCGCAGAAATCATCCAGCGGGGGTCTATATCGCTCATGGCACACTTTCTCCCACAAAGTTGAGACGAAGTGGGGTGTGTGGGAGTTCGAACAACAACCACGTTGGACTCTGATACCCAAGGCCCACTAAATCCGCTCTCCCGGTCCCATTTTCTTCCACTCCGCCACTTCTCCCCCTTGTTTTGCATCCACAATATCCACCTTCACTGCCGCGTTGCACCTCTCCGGCCGCCACACATGCATTGCCGTACATTTGCAACCAGCGCCAACACACCCGCTCGCCTTTTACGATGGCATTGTCCACCCTGGAGCCATTTGTACCCGGGTACACTCCACCACCCTGTCGACGACCTCCATGGAGGCCACCACGCCTAGCAGGTATTCGGTCAAATGTCACTAATCTTATTTTCGGACGCCATGTCGTTTTGTAGAGTAAGAAGGATGGCCCGATACTCGACCATGGAGGATGAGTTGTTGTGCGATGCGTGGTTGGCCGTATCCACGTATTTCATAGTCATAGGCAGGAGCAAAGGGGGACATTCTGGCAACAAGTAAATGAATCGTTTCACGCACGAAAGCACATTGCACCCTATGACATGCACATCATCCATGATCACATTGTGAGGTTGTTATTGAAGGAAATATGCCCTAGAGGCAATAATAAATTTGTTATTTTATATTTCCCTATATCATGATAAATGTCTATTATTCATGCTAGAATTGTATTAACCGGAAACTTGATACATGTGTGGATAATAGACAAAACATCGTGTCCCTAGTAAGCCTCTACTAGACTAGCTCGTTAATCAAAGATGGTTAAGTTTCCCAACCATAGACATGTGTTGTCATTTGATGAACGGGATCACCTCATTAGGAGAATGATGTGATGGACAAGACCCATCTGTTAGCTTAGCATATTTATCGTTCAGTTTTATTGCCATTGCTTTCTTCATGTCATATACATATTCCTTTGACTATGAGATTATGCAACTCCCGGATACCGGAGGAATACCTTGTGTGCTATCAAACGTCACAACGTAACTGGGTGATTATAAAGATGCTCCACAGGTATCTCCGAAGGTGTTTGTTGGGTTGGCATGGATCGATATTAGGATTTGTCACTCCGAGTATCGGAGAGGTATCTCTGGACCCTCTCGGTAATGCACATCATAAGAAGCCTTGCAAGCAAAGTGATTAATGAGTTAGTTGTGGGATGATGCATTACAGAACGAGTAAAGAGACTTGCCGGTAACGAGATTGAACTAGGTATGAAGATACCGACGATCGAATCTCGGGCAAGTAACATACCGATGACAAAGGGAATAACGTATGTTGTCATTACGATTCGACCGATAAAGATCTTCGTAGAATATGTAGGAGCCAATATGAGTATCCAGGTTCCGCTATTGGTTATTGACCGAAGAGGTGTCTCGGTCATGTCTACATAGTTCTCGAACCTATAGGGTTCGCACGGTTATCGTGCGATGACGATTTTGTATTATATGAGTTATGTAATTTGGTGACCGAATGTTGTTCGGAGTCCTGGATGAGATCACGGACATGACGAGGAGTCTCGAAATGGTTGAGAGGTAAAGATTGATATATAGGACGATAGTATTCGGACACCGAAAGTGTTCCGGGGGTATCAGGTACATATCGGGTCACCGGAAGGGGTTCCGGGCACCCCCCCCCCCCTCGACAACTATATGGGCCTAATGGGCCAAGAGGGGGACAGACCAGCCCCTAAGGGGCTGGTGCGCCCCCATATAGGCCGAAATAGGAGGAGAAGGAAAGAGGGGAAGGAAGAAGGAAAGGGGAGGATTCTGCCTCCCCCTTCCTTCCCTCCCCCTCTCTTTCCTTTACCCTCCGATGAATAAGGAGGGGGGGGCGAATTGGGGAGGAACCTCAAGTAGGATTCGGCCTACTTGGGGCGCCCCCCTTGGTTGCTCCCTCTCCCTCCCACCTATATATATGAGGGGGGGCGTCTAAAACACACAACAACATCTGTTAGCCGTGTGTGGCGCCTCTCTCCACAGATTACACCCTCGGTCATATTCACGTAGTGCTTAGGCGAAGCCCTACGGGGATCACTTCACCATCACCGCCGCCACGCTGTCGTGCTGATGGAACTCGTCTCCCTCAACACCTTTGCTAGATAAAGAGGACGAGGGACGTCATCGAGCTGAACGTATGCAGAACTCGGAGGTGCCGTATGTTCGGTGCTTGATCGATCGAAATGGGAAGAAGTTCGACTACATCAACCGCGTTGTCAAATGCTTCCGCTTTTGGTCTACGAGGGTACGTAGACACACTCTCCCTCTCTCATTGCTATGCGTCTCGTAGATAGATCTTGCGTGAGCGTAGGAATTTTTTTGAAATTGCATGCTACGTTCCCAACAGTTATCGTATTGATGGTACGCCATTCAGACCATCGTCACCAAGTTTTGTCACGTAGTTGCTCAACTGGAGGCAAGGTGGCCATTGCACGCGACAGAGGAGGAGATCATAAGTTTTGCTCTTTCTTCCTCAACTTGTTGTTTGATTCATTCACTCAATTTTGCTTCGTGTAGTCCGCGCGCGCTGCCGTGATGTATCACATGACAGAGGGATGGCTATTTACGTACACACTGATGAAGCTGAAGGGGTAGTATGCGTGGGACGGCATGATTCGTTGAAAAACTTGTTTGACGTCGAATCTGAGACACTAGGCTTATTTGCATGCTGTGTATGGATGAGATTTGCGCTATTTTCTTTTCGAACTTTGATGAATATCAGCCGGTTTGCATAAATTTCGTTAGCAAAGTCGAAACCTGACTTGAAATATATGCGAGCAATGTCGGATAGGTGCCTCCCACATCCGTGTCCATGAGCTGATTCCCCTATCCACGGACGATTGTGAGAGGAAATTTGCAAGTCATTGGAGATGCTCTTACACAGTGCAAATTTTCAAATGCATGGTGGAGATATCTCTGGCCAACACCAGGCATCTCTAATGACTTATGAGGTGCAATGATAAGAAATGGCTTAGGGCAACCATTCTTTATGTTTGCCGAGAAAAAGTAGTGTGTGTATTGAGGCCCTAATTGATAGAGCGGTATTTAGAGCATCTACATCCGACATCCTCAAATCCTTCACAAACGTTTATGAACGTGCCCGGTTAGTGACCGAACATGAGAGAGAAATAAAAAAGTGACACAATCGGGTCCCTCATAACATCCCTATGCGTCTGACCCGTCCGCGAACCCTCATAATGTAGGGAGGATATGAGGGCTTGCGGACGCGCCCAATCAGTCTGCCACGTAGGACGCGGCCCACCCGGACCACATTTTCTCTTCTTTATTCATTCCTTTCTTTCGCTCTCTTCATCTCCAATAATCATGTGCAAGTGACCAGACATTTCTGATGAAGAAAATGATGAGTGTGGCTCTATAAACGGATAAATAGGGACTCAAAACGGACAGGTCCGGTCATTGACCGGGCACGTCCACGGGCATTTAGGAGGGCGTATTTGCTAAGTCCGATTGTAGATGCACTCACAGTATCTATCAGTTGAAAAGGAATGAACCCAAGAAGATTCGGGCTGACAATCTTGCGAGCATTCAGGTGGCAATATGTTTGCTTGGGCTGCGGCTGAATGAGAAGTAGCTAGAGCTGGTAGAAGCTGAGAAGTGTGTGGAGCTAATAAAAGCTGAGAAACCAAAAATTATGTTTGACCAAGGACGTGTAGTATCTGCTCGCGAGCTCAAATGCTCCATTATGAACAGTAAAAGAAATTGTATAGAAAAATCAAAAAATCCAGACATTGTTTTGCAGTAAACTTTGACAAATTTCTGTACACTAGTAAAAAATTATCATGAAAGAACATTTATGGAAGTCATGTCAGGAAAAAAACCGTTGATATCTTTTTTGCCATGACTTTCACTAAGCTTAGAAGACTAGGAATAGGCCGTGCAACACAATTGCATTGATCGATGCACTGGACACGTATATATGATGTACATGATGAGGGCCACAACCTCAGCTGTACAGGAGAATTAGAAGATGAGCCCAAGACACAATATACATGCACATAATATATTCAACACAAAATGTTGATTTTACTGTTAATCCTGAGTTCACTTGAGGCCGGGAGCAGGAGAGGACTTTCGATTTGACAATTGCTTTTAAGACGATTGGTGATAACTAATTCTCTGCAGCCACAATTAGACCAACGTCCATGGCACCAGTTCTTGTCAACGTCCATGGCAACAATTAGATCGGTGTCTTTTCGCAAAAAGAAAAAAAACAAAATCAGTGTGGGCTTGAGTAACGCAACTCCTAGAACACACACAAAAAAAGATCAGTGTGGGCTTGAGTAACGACGAGCCTGATTATCACCAATTCTGTCCGACACCGACCGCTTTACACATCAGTTCGTCCTATCCAGTTACTCAAAAAAGAAAAAATCAGTTCGTCGCATCCAGAAAAAAATGACGTATCCTTATTTAGCCTTTTAGGGAAAAATGAAAATGACGCCTCAACAAACCATCATTAATATCGGAGAAACGAAGACCGTCCCACAAAGAAGAAGAAAAAGAGAGAGGAAAGAAGGCCGTGGAAGAAAAGAAATCGAAAACACTAACGCCCACACGTGTGGGCGTTAGCCAACTCGCCCGCACACCTTCATCGCCGTCCAGCGCCTTTTGCACGAATCTTGGCATGAAAAAGCAGTTTTTGTGTGCCACGTAGGACAACTCGTGCGTGTGACATGTGAGGGAGTTCGCCCGCACGCCGGTTTTTCTCCGCAGTCAACGGTCGCCTGTCGGGGTGTGCGATGGAACTGCTATCGCGCCCGCACGCCGCGCATCCCGGTTTCCCACGACTGCCCATTGTCCCACTCCCCACACCCAAGCTGTCATTTGCCATGTTTTTGAAGGGTACATGGCAACTGCCCTATTTGTGATTGTAAACAGATGGCAACTGCCATATCAGTTGCCATGTGTTTTTGCAGGGTACATGGCAACTGCCCTAGTGTGCTTGTAAGCAGAACATGGCAACTGCCGTCTCCTCTCCCACACACCAAAAGCTATCAGTTGCCATGTGTTTTTGCGGGGTACATGGCAACTGCCCTAGTGTGCTTGTAAGCAGAACATGGCAACTGCCGTCTCCTCTCCCACACACCAAAAGCTATCAGTTGCCATGTGTTTTTGCAGGGTACATGGCAACTGCCCTAGTGTGCTTGTAAGCAGAACATGGCAACTGCCGTCTCCTCTCCCACACACCAAAAGCTATCAGTTGCCATGTGTTTTTGCAGGGGTACATGGCAACTGCCCTATTGTGCTTGTAAGCAGAACATGGCAACTGCCGTCTCCTCTCCCACACACCAAAAGCTATCAGTTGCCATGTGTTTTTGCAGGGTACATGGCAACTGCCCTAGGGTACATGGCAACTCTCTTTTTACCCGAACATGTTTTTGCCATGTTTTTGTAGTGCTACATGGCAACTGTCTAGTGTTAGTAAATGGCAACTCCTAAAGTTTTCAAATCATGGCAATCATAGTAGACCACACCATACATGGCAATTGCTGCAGTTGCCAAAAAAATGACATCCGACACTTCGACCTGAGATGACAACTGCAGTTGAGCAACCATGGCAACTGCAGTTGTCAGACATGCCAACTGTAGTTCAACAACATGGCAACTGCAGTTAAACGAACATGAAAGAGGGTCCGGACCATGCCAATCGCGGCGGGACGCATGGTTACTGCCACGCGCGGCGTGTGGCTCACAGGCGGGGAGGTGCGACGGTCGAGACGGGTCGTGCGGGCCGCATGGTCGCTCGCCCGGACGTGCTCGTGCGGACGATCGCGCTGCACACCGAACGTGCGGGCTATGCCAGGGCGCGCCCGGACGTACTCGTGCGGACGGGTCTGTGTCGATGCCACACGGGACGTGCGGCACATACCCCCTAACTGCCACACGTGTGGCAGTTATCGGGACCCAAAGAAATATAAAGGGGAACGGCAGGCGGATTCCGGGGGCTGCGTTACATTTGGCGCGAATCCTGGGGCCTCCAGTGCAACCTGTACCTGTCCGTCGCTATCGAAGTATCGATGGATAGATAAGCATCACGTTGGCGCCGCTCATCCAAACCTTGCACGTAGCTATATTCACATCTGGGTCCTCGGCCTGTACCCATGGTTTCTGCAATCCTAGTTTTCTTTACTCGGCATGCATGGGCTTTACAGAAAGTAGCCTTTCCATTTTAACCTGTGACGATGATTAACTTCTAGTGTATGTTGCTCGTTAGATCCTCCTTCCATTGACTGGGCAACTCAACTTTACTTAAGTGTTAAGAGTAATAATCAAGACAAAATATTCACCTGAAAAGAAGGACCTAGTGTGTATGCCTCCGTTTCAAAAAAGTTGGCCGTGTCATTGTGACTGCCTAAGTTTAAATAAATTTTTTGAACAAAGTACAAACTCAGACGCACATACACCGAGTCGGCACATCATCTTAAGATTGACGAAGTCGTCACAGACACCTTTATAGTTGACGAAAACGTTTTCTTTCACTGAACGCACGTCGCCGAAAGGACTGAAATAAACCTAAAAAAAAGAACCACCAATGTCAAATTTAGGACTTAAACCCTCGTGGGTTGGTTTCCACTTCAAGGAACCTAACTAGCTGAGCTAGCTCAGTTCGCTAGGCTTGTATACTTATGCTTCACGAAGTAGTGGGCATTTACCCCATAACATTCCCGTAAATAGTGCAGCTGATGCAAAATATTCAATTGCGTTTATATAGTTGACAACAATGTCATTCAATTGTATTTTGTGTAGTTGATTTGATTCGACCACACAAATATACTCCCTCCGTTCCAAATTATTTGTCGCAGAAATGGATGTATCTAGAACTAAAATACATCTAGATACATCCATACTTGCGACAAGTAATTCGGAAAGGAGGGAGTAGTTGGCTACAATTTTTTGTCTAGTTGACATGAATGTAGTTGTGAAGGATCAAGGTGATGACTGTGAATAAATCTCTATAAATTGTATCTCTTTTCTTTAGCAATTTAAGCTTTGCGGCTAAATAATTTCTCCTAAATGTAAGTACAACTCAAATAATATATATACAACAATACAAATGAAAAAAACACAAGTGAAAGATCTAGGATATAAATAAACGAGGCATGAGACAAAGATGTATCCCATGCTCACTTCTTTGAAGAGACACAACATTGAGAGGCGTAGACACGACAAGCGTTTTCCAATGGGGTTAATTTGATAAATGTTACTCCAATTCTGGCGATTCCGAAAAATGCTATGCAATTTCCAAACTCTGAAAAATGCCATTTCCACTGGTATTTTTCGAAGTATGGAGTGACATTTTTCAAAGTTTGCAAATTGAAGTGGCATTTCTGTGAATCGACATAATTGAAGTGGCATTTATCTAATTAACCCCTTCCAATGCCACAAGATTCATCTTCTTCTTATTGAGTCCCCCGCATCAAGTAGGAGCTCGATTTGATGCTAATAGATCTCGAGATGGTTTCCAAACCTTCATAAACTTAGGAGAAAATTAACCTTGTGTCCTCGCAAGCAAGACCTGGACTTTCCAGACAAGGCATGACCCCTAGGCCTGACAGAATGGTGGCTCTTGGCGCGGTCGGTTCGACTCGAATTACCAAACGGTTGGGCCGGACTCGACCCGTTTCCTTTCGTTGTTGCTATGATATTTCTTATGAACTTTGCTTCGGTTTCCACACTTAGAAAAATTCTAAGTCTACGGATTTCGGATATAGATTAAATGAGATTAGAAGGTACATCTTCAATCAAAGGGATAATATAGTTTTCGAAATAAAAAAGATAATATAGTTTTTTTTTCATCTAAATCAATCTATTCAATACGTTTGATCTGCAGGCTAACATAGCAATAACCTTTTTAAGTAACTTTAAGATCCGCGCAAACTTTTCAGAGGATGTGTGCCGAAGCAAAACTCATTTCTTATTTCTACGAGGGTTTATTTCTGAGAGACTCGCCTGTGATTATTTAAGTGCCAACAAGAAAAGGCAGCTTTGCTTCCTCTCCCTCACTGAAACCTCAGAACCCTAGCTCGACAGCGATTCAAGCCCGTTCCAAACCCAAGGCGCCGAAATTAACCGAGGTGAGTGTTCTTACGGACATAATCTCGAAATTTTCCCGCAAATTTTGGTTGAGTTCGGCTCAAATTTGCGGCTTTTCTCCCGGCGTCCTTGCAGGCCATGTCGCAGTACGACGGCGGGCTCGCCGGAGTGTATCCCGAGGAGGAGGAAGACCGCCTCGCCGACCTGGCGGGGGACTCCGACTACGACGACGACGAGTACGTCCAATCTGTAAGTTCGCCCGCCTGCCAAGTTCTCGGGCCATGGGGTCTCGTCTCCAACTTGATCCTTTATGTTGCTGATTTCGCTTTCCTGCTCGATATCTGGATGCTACTGTGGTAATTGAGTAGGCTGCTAGCTTGAGCTCAACGATTAATCTTAGGCCAAGATTGTTTTGCAGATAAATACACTTCTAGTCAAATGCCATATTACAGTTTAGATTAATTACTTTCTTACCTGCATTTGTGGTGTTTATAGATTCCAGGGCTGCAGTTTCAGAATCATTTTCTTTCGGTCTGACAGAATTGGATTCTGTTGTTTGTAGATTAGCAAGGCGTCAGAAGATACATCTGCGCTGGATGTCCTGAAAGGGAAGGACATACAGGGAATTCCCTGGGAACGGCTGACCATCACAAGGGACGGATATAGGAAGTCCAGACTGGAAGGGTATGCGAACTTTGAGAACATACCTAATTCCGGACAATCATCGGAGAAGGTATGATAGTGCTAGACAATAAGATAGATTGGTAACAGTACTCCGTGTTCCTGTTCAGTTTTTGAGGTTTTTCGTGGTGATCTTGGTGCAGCTATGTACACCTGTGGAGAAAGGTCAACTCTACTACGAGTTTGCGCATAACACAAGATCGGTGAGACCGACCATTTTTCATTTTCAGGTGAGAAAATGGTAGCTTCTGGTACCATATTTTCATTGGGTCTTGCTCAGTTCATGCTAAGCAATCAAGGGTTTTCAGACATGCTATTTGAAACAGGATGTCTGTTATTGTGTTCTTTCCTCCATGCTTGCCAATATTTGGCTGTAGAGTCCTGCACAAGCTAGTTTGTCGCAGATTTTCTTTCTTGATGTTCAGTTTTTAGAATACATGCAGAGAGAAAGAATAATCAACTGTTCCTATGAAAATTAGCCACTAACAAAGTCTACACATTCTCTTGAATATGCACTTCATGAAAGTGCAGAAAGGTAGTTGTAAAATTGCAATATGGCATCCCAAGTCCTAACACGGGAGCAACCATTTACAACGCCTAACATGCCTTGTATCTCTTTAACATATGGTTGGACTGAGCAATCAGATGTTCTCACATAATTAATTGCCTGCTTGCTCATATGAAATTATTAAGCTCACTCTATCACTTTCATACAGTTGAGAAATTTAGTATGGGCAACAACAAGGCATGATGTTTATCTTATGTCACACATGTCTGTGCTTCATTGGTCACCACTGACCTCTGAGAAGCACGAAGTCATTGATCTTCAAGGACATGTTGCTCCATGCGAGGTACAAATTCCTCTTCCAAGTGTTTGATTGAACTTGCATTTTTCTTACAGATCCTTATATATTTAATATTTTTTGTTGCTTTTGACTTCAGAAGCACGAGGGGAATTTCTATGAGGGCTTTTATCGGACTCACGTTAGCACATTGGCAGTCAAGAATAACCTGCTGGTTGCTGGTGGGTTTCATGGAGAACTAATTTGCAAGGTAACTTATTTTCATTTTTAATGTTTTCTTCCATCTCTGACATCTACAACCACTTACAATGTAATTTATTGTCTGTGGAATGCAGTTTTTGGACCGTGAAGGAATAAGCTATTGTTCCAAGTTGACTCATGATGACAATGGCATTTCTAATTGTCTGGAGATATTTGAGAAACCTAGGTAGGTTATTTTCTGTGGACAAATTGTTCCATTGTTTCTGTGAAAATGAGCATTCATTGATCACAATCTAAAAATTATTTTGGCAGTGGTTCCGTGCATTTTCTAGCATCAAACAATGATTGTGGACTAAGAGACTTTGACATGGAGAAGTTTCAAATGTGCAATCATTTTCATTTTGATTGGGCTGTGAATGTAAGCCTCAGCTTCATCCTTTGCACTTGTCTATATTTAGTGTTCTATTTGCTGCGCTGTGTATTGTGGTTTCCTAATCAAAACCTGGTACTGAAGTCAATACTCAATACTTGGTCAAAGAATGTTTATCTTCCATTAGGTGACGAGGAGGATATTAGCCTGACCTTGTTTTGCTCCTTTGTTTTCTTTGATGCAGCACACATCCTTGAGCCCTGATGGTAAAATCATTGCTGTTGTGGGGGACAATCCTGACGGTGTTCTGGTTGATGCTAATTCGGGGAAAGTAAGTACAGCGCAAGGCCCAATCGTCGACTTCCAAACAACAACATCGTAATTTACACAAGCTTTTGGTTGTTTGTTTTCCCGCAGATGATTCACGAGCTCAGTGGTCATTTGGATTATTCGTTTGCATCGGCGTGGAACCCAGACGGCCGTACATTCGCAACTGGGAACCAAGACAAGACATGCAGGATCTGGGACGCCCGTAACCTCTCCAAGTCTGTCGCTGTCCTGGGAGGCAACATGGGAGCCATAAGGTCGATCCGCTATACATCTGACGGCAAGTTCCTCGCAATGGCCGAAGCTGCAGACTTCATCCACATCTTCGACGTCGGGAGCGGGTACGACAGGAAGCAGGAGCTGGACTTCTTTGGTGAGATTGCTGGCATATCGTTCAGTCCTGACACCGAGGCTCTCTTTGTCAGCGTGCATGATCGCAACTATAGCAGCCTCCTCCAGTACAGTCGTCGACGGTTCTACGGGTACCTTGATTCAGCGTTGTGAATAGCTAGTGGTTGAGGTCTATAAGAGCAAGATCGCAAGTTGTAGAAAGGATGTACATATCTGTAGGTCTTGCCCTGCGCTCTGACTAAACCAAAGCTCAGCTACAAAGGTGTGGTTGCGCTGAACAAACTGACGGCCTGTTGTTACAAGTGATGTCATTACCCATACATCTCTCAGAACTTGCATGCCTTCTCTTTTGTAAGCCAGCAATAGTCTACCAAACTATGCTGATCTTATCTTGCTCCCCATCAGTTTACATTTACCGAAGAGCAAATACGATAGATAGGGTACACCAGGGTATTCGTGTTTCAAACAAAACAAACATGATATGAAATGGACGAAAAAGACATGTAAAAGTGCTTTGCCGGGGGATAGAGAAATCTCGAGTGTGACCATGGTGCAAGAAAAAGTAATGAAGGGTTAGGCTCGTTCAAGCTAAGCTACCTATTCTCATCAGTCGTGTTGAATACGAATCAAGAAGATGAAGTGACTTGTGATTAATACTCAGGCGCATGTCATCATATGGTCCAAGGTAGGAAACGTAAACAATCCTGGATTCACCATTTAACTAAGAAAAAAAAAGATCCTTGTTCATAGAACATCAATAAAGAAAAAAGTCGACTATCAAATTTGAACCGATGACCCTCGCATTACGGATAGGGAAACGGTTGTAGCCGGCGGACCGGCCGAAGCTTCGGCCGGTCACGCGCGGGTCGTTTGATGATTAGCGATCGAACCGCTGTTTAACGTTTAGCCACGTCTTCCACACAGAGGATCAAATGCGTGGCTCTTGGGGCCCGCGCACCACCCGCGACCTTATCCCTTCGCTTCCATATCCACTTGCATCTCCCTCCCCATCCACCCCCAGCCGTGGGCGCGGTCGTCTCCATGGCCGCCGGCCACTGGATGCGCCTCATTTTGAATCGTGTGCGGATCATCCGCACCGGATGCATCCCTCTCCATGGCCGCCCACGGTCAAGGGCTTGCTCGTCGCCTTGTCCGCGGCAACTGGACGCGCACCCTCTCCATGGCAACCGCAGCCAGAGCTTCGCTAGTCGCCATGACCAACCTGCAATCAGCCGCGGCGGCGACGAGTTTGTGCTGGAGCCAGGGGTTGCTGGAACCAGGTTATTTTTTTGCTGGATCCGCCCACTTTTTTTGCTGCAACCCCTTTCTTTTTTGCTACCATCCCCATTCGATTTGATGAACTCTTTTCGTTTTTGCTGGAACCGGTGTCCTGATTTGCTGGAAGCAGTTGGTGGACGTGCTGCAAGGTTGACAGCTTGCCGGAGGAAGCTGCATCCAGCGGCGAGGAGGGCTGCATCCAACGTCGTTCAAACGCAGGGAGTTGCAACCATGTACGCCGGAGCTACAACCGGTGACCGGGGGTGTTGCAAGAGGAGTGGCCGTTTTTGCTGATGAAGTCTTTTTTTGGTGAACCAAATTTTTGTCTTTTGCTGGAACCGATGAATTTGTTTGCTGGAATAGATATAATTTTTTGCTTCATCGGCTGCAGAGCTCTCAAATGTTTCATGTCGTTTTTGCTGGGTCCTAAGTTAGGTTTTGCTGGAACCGTTGTTCGATTTTGCTGGAAGCGTTGTTCGTTTTTTGCTTCAACCGATCACCGGAGTTCTGTAGGTACGATGCATGTCGATGGAGGCTAGCAGAGACGGCGACGCCTGCGCCGAGCTCGACGACAGGGACCAGACGCTGCAATCGCGGGGGCGGGAGGGGGAGGGGGGGAGCGGCGAGCTCGCCTGGAGCGCACACACAACGATGGAAGGAGGATGGGTGGGTTTTTTTTTTCTGGAAGCTTTGACCGAAGGAAGAACGAATCGGGGGTTGAGTTGCCAGATCGGACGGTTCCGGCTCGCTACATCGGGCGGTTGGCGTTCGACCGGCCCAACAGTTGGGACGGTGCGCCGGCGCAGATCACCGCCCTTACGGATATGCCTCTTCCTTGGTTTCTATTTTCTTATTCGGGATCTTGCTCTTCATGATTCTCATCTCTCGGAGTGGGAAAGTTAACCAAGTTATCCTGCCTAATTTAGATAAAGCACACCGATCATACCAGACGCAAGCCCATCATTGTATATAACATAGCATAGCAGAGTTTTAGCCAATTCTCTCTCGCGAACATTTCCCATTTCCAATAAAACTCAGTGCACAATCTTTCCGAGTAGAAGGTTCTCAGTGCTCAGCGTGCAGCCAGACAAACTCACAACGCATAGAAGGCAATCTTCCCGGTAGAAGGTTCTCAGTGATTAGCTGATGATAGCAGCTCTTATTCCACTTACCCCGAAAATCTTGGACCATCAGATACAGGAACCAGAAAGAAAGGAGCTTAGTTACAAACGAAATTTGAAACTTCTGCTGGCAAGTTTACACAAGGATTCCTTCTCTGGTATATTCTGCTAAGCTTAACTAATGACCAGGCACAACTTCTGGTACTTCTAAGCTCACGTAGGTACTAACTCGGTCGAGGATGGCGAGAGGCGCACAACATAGATGCCTACGGCAATAAGCAGCAGTATAAATTGGATGAAACATAAGAGTGACGCGGTGCTTGTTCTAGACTGCAGCTGCAAGATTTCTGCACTCGCAGAGAGCTCTCTGCATTGCGCCTCCAGCTTCTCTACCATCTCCCCTAGTATCGCTGCTCGGTTCTCGGCACCACGCAGTTTGAGTTCGAGCTGCTTGTAGTCGCCGAGCAGACATTTCTGGTCCTCGTAGAGAGCTTTCCGATCCTCGGCAACGGGGGTCCAGGTTTGAGAAGCTCTTGTCAGGATGATGCACTGAATCTCCGCTTCCATCTTCTCCTGCAGCAGTTGATCAAGATCTGGCTGCAACAGCTGGTTGTTAGCACTCTGTATTGCACTTCTCCACGCCCTCGTCCGGCTGAGAGCTTCTAGTTCAAGTATTATTGAATCCTTCTCCTTGATCAGTATTGATGCTTGTTCCATCCTTGACTCAAGATCCTTCATCTTTTCATTTGCTTCTTCAACAGATTCCTCAATGTGGAGCGAGTTGCTCCATTCATCATCATGTGCTTCAAGATCATCAGTTGATTCTTTCCCGATCACCACAAAGTTCTGTATCTCTGCATATATGCATTAAAAGCAATGATTACTTGAAACTAACGCATAAAACGGTAAATCAAATCACGACCGTACTGATTGTCTCAGTACAAACCATGCAATAACACAGAACTGGAAATGGACTGACGTGGCGTTTCAAGACAAGCCTCAGAGCAGTTGCTCAAAGCATGGTTAGCAGACAACCAATTTGTCCTTACAACAAGGAATCTTCGCTGATCATTTATCGGATAATGCCAACTGTGAATGTCACAGTAGACCACAAGTTTCTACAGGGTGAAAATTCCAATGATTTGGTCATTTCAAACATAATCAACTACTGCAGCCATATAATTGAAACACTAACCATTTATCGTTAATGAGTTTAAGCTAATTCAACTTCTGATGTAGAAAAATAAATGTTCCAAGATTGCATTATTGAATGAACCAGATTTATGACCAAATAGATAATTTTATACTGAGTAGAATTAGAAGTAATAGGACTTCACAACCAATATCATTTCAAAAGTAGCATCACTGATTGGTCATCGTATTACAGCTATAGCTCATTCCATCCCAAAAAGCAAATAACAATATCAAGATAACCGAACAATGAATTTCATTGCTCAAGCATCAGGAAATGTATGGCAGTTTGATCTTACACTTCTTACAAAATGCAGTAAGAACAAATGCATCAGCAAAAGCATTGGTTTGTACGAACAGTTGGCATGCCACATTTGGATGGTGAATAAAGATAAGTTGGGTGAGAATTCAGCCATACCATTCTCCAGAGCTTCCTGCGTTCTCTGAAGTGACAAAATAGATTCCGCAAATGGGTTGGCACATGAGTTCATCTCTAATCCCATCTCACCCTTCCCAGCACCCCCCTCATCAAATGTGTCATCAACATCAGCATCACCAGAATCACCATTTCCACCACCCAATTTTCCCACCACACTACTCCCACTCTGCGTGCAGTAACCTCCAGCTGTTGATCGCATCTCATCGCTTGGCTGCCCTTCATCGCTGTGGTCATCGCCATCAGAAAGTACCTTGTGGATGCCATTGCCGATGCTGTCAACCCCCTGTTTCCGGCCGTGGACGGCATTAGAGCTGCGGCGGTCGGACTCGACGCTCCAACGAGAGTTATCGGCCTCGGCCTTGGCCAGGGAGAAGGCTGCGTGAGCGCTCTGCCTGTCGGCTCGCGCGCGCGCGGTCCGGTGATTCTTCCCGTGGATGGAGGCGGCGGTGTGAGCACGCAGCCTGTCTCGCTCTCGCGGGGCGCTCGCGGCGGTGGAGGACTTGCTACTCCGGTCCTCGCTATTGTCGGAGTCAGCGCCGCCTGCGCCGACCGAGAAGCCGACGGAGGAGACGAGCAGGCCGAGATCCGGGTCCAGCTTCGCTGGCGCCGGCGCCGACGCCGGCTCCAGTGGGACGAAGCGGGACTCGACGGAAGCAGTGGAGCTCTCCACCTCCTCGACGGCCACCTCGTGCTTCCCCTTGGGGGGCGCGGCGGCGCCGAGGGGCAGCCGGCGCTTATGGAGCTGTGCCGCGTCGTCATCTGCACCACCTCTGCCACCAGCGGCGGTGGCGGGGGCAGGGGGGGCTTCCACGCGGTGCTCCCGCTGGATACGGCGCCACCGACGGAGCCCGCGGCCTTTGGACCTGGCCTCCGGAGGCGCCTCCGCGGCCGGAGACTCGGCGGAGGACTCGACGGCGCCGTTCGCCATGCGGTCCATGTCGGTCGCGGTGACTGCCATCTCAGAGGAATGGACACGTCGCAGGGCTAGGCGGAAGGCACGAGGCGTTGGGATCGGGGAACATGGCTGCGCTGGAGCGGTGGTTCCTTCCACGGAATTTAACGGGGAAAGTTGGGTTATCAAGAGAAAGTGGAGAAAAATGAGGATTTCCTTCCGTATTAAAAGGATCAGAATATCCAGCGAATGTCAAGTTTTTAGGCATGGCGAATCAAACGTTTTTCAGGGCAAAATATATTCGACCATGACAAGTTTAGTTGACGAGCATGACAAATCGTCTCCATTTTTTATCAAAAAATTACCATGCTTGTAAACTAATTTGCCGTCCTCGCACCAATATAAATTTTCATGAAAAACATTCGATTTTGCATGCCTAAAACTCTGACGTCAGAATTTTAGCATTTTCTTATTAGAAGAATCTGGCGAACGTCAAATTTTTAGGCATGGCAAAATGATTATTTTTCATGACAAGTGTGTCCGTCGAGGATGGCAAATTTAGATGACGAGCATGGTAAATTCGCCTCGTTTCGTTTTTTGTCAGAGAATTGTCGTGCTTGAAAACTAGATCTGTCATTATCATGTTAATATAAATTGCAATAAAAACATACGATTTACATGTAAAAGTCTGGCGTTAGATTTTGAGCCTTTTCGTATTAGAAAGCATATTCCCAAAAGTTATGTAAAAAGCAGCAGATTCCATAAAACTACATTTCTTTGAGAATTAAGATTACATATTTTAGAACTAGTGTACAAAGTCTTCAGTCTCACTTCTTTTGGCCAATTCTCTCAGAATTTTTAGAATCATACCACCCACTAGATTCTCTCTGAATCTTGAACCCGCATTTCTTGACAATCCTACTATTTAGACATTAACTAGCTAGGGTTGTGAAAAATGAATTTGTGATTGTGGGAGAATTTGAGTAGATCTAATTGTCGAGATTTTGGGAGAATCAGCCAAATGAACTGCTTCTTAAACTTTTCTATACATTAAATAAGTACATGAGGTTCCATGTTTTCCTTTTTCAAATTAAGGAGCTTCCCGCTCCCGATTTCATCTCATTGAAAGAAACCGATAAAAAAAGTGCTTCCATGGGCATTTTAGATCTATAAGTGTAAGGGCATCTAGTGCCCCTTAGTGATTTTAGTGTATTGAAGACTTATAGGTTAAGGAACTAATGTGTTTGTAAGTGTACACAGGTTCTATATGTCTATGAGGAGTTTGATATTTATGATGAAAGTCGACCCCTAAAAATGAATGTCTTCAGTTGAAGACTTTGTTTTTTCTTGAAGACTTTGAAAGTGAGAAAATTAGTGTGACATTGAAGACTTTGATATTGATGCGAGGATTATGAAGCGTGAAGACTTTTGTTTTCGTAGTTTCATTTTATCCTTCTTGAGTCATAGGAAACATCGTACTGCTAAAGGGTCCGAGGTAAAACTAAGGAAAAATTTCCAAGTGATGCTCATCTCAAAATCCTACACCTACCCAATCCTTTCGAGTGAAGCCATTGAAAATCTCATACAGATCAGTCAATTTCTTCAGTGACAGAGACGAAGATCTTCTATTCTCTGAGGAATTTTTTCCGACTGAGGAGTTAGGAATTCTCCAGTGCGAATTGCCTACAAGTGAGGAACATGATAGCGCCGAGGAATTTGAGAGCTCAAATTTCCGACCGTTGTTGTGCTATGCGCCAACTGTCCAAAATATCTATCCACCTAACGGTCATATCATTGAAGGGCATTTATGTCTTACCATGTCGGGCTGCTCCTAGGCTATAAATAACTGCCCCCTACAACCACTAGTTGGTTGGCTGCTCCGAGAGAAACTGACACTTGTCATTGAGAGCATCCTATCCTTCGAGGACTTTGAGCGAAAATCATCACTGAGGAAAAACCCAAATCCAAACACCTACAATCCAAAGTGATCGAGCATCACTGAAGAGATTGTTCTTATGTGGAACCGATGCTTGTTACCTTTGAGGACCGTGGATCCTCCAGACGGTTAGGCGTCATGGTCTAGAGCATCCAAGAGGAATTGTGGATCACCGAGTGACCGAGTCTATGAAGGTTTGGAAGTCACCTAAAGACTTACCACAAGTGATTAGGTGAGGTTTGTGTGACCTTAGCTCAAGGAGAATACGGTGAGGACTGTGTGTCCTCGGGTTTAAATACCTAGCCACACCAACTAGACGTACAGCTGCCACAACAGTTGGAACTGGTCTACCAAATCATCGTCTTCACCAAGCTACTGGTTCTATTTCCTCAACCCTTTCATTTCCTCATTCATGTGTTGATGAACTTGAGTATTATTGTTTCAAGACTTTGACTGGAGACTTTATCAATTTCCTCAATCCTAAATCTTTAGTCATCTTGTCTTCTACCTGCTTATCTTGTTTACACGCTACATGTGCTCTGTGTATGTTTCATTTCATCATGATGACTATGCTACTGCTTTGTTATGCATGCAACTGAGTACTTATTCCGATGCTTGTAGTTTGTTACTTAGGAAATTACTCAAGTTGAATTTCCTTAGTGACGAATTTGTAAAAATCGCCTATTCACCCCCTCTAGTCGATATAACGCACTTTCAATTGGTATAAGAGCAAGGTACTCCCTTGTTCTGTATGATTTTGGTTTAAGCACCTGGAGTTTAAGTTATATCAATAGCAGGTACGAACAAAGTGACATGCCCCATCTTTGATGGTCATGATTATTCCAAGTGGAAGGCCATGATGAGGAAGCGCCTCATGGCGATGAACAGTGAGCTGTTGTAGGATCTAGAAGTAAGTGTGTCTAGAGGGGGGGGGGGTGATTAGACACTTAGTGCTAAAGTTGCAGTTTTAAAACTTTTTCGGTTTGAGTGGAGTTTTAGGCACAATTTCAACATACACAGTACATATCAAGCAAGCATGCAAAGAGTATATAGCAGCGGAAAGTAAAGCATGCAACTTGCAAGAATGTAAAGGGAAGGGTTTGGAGAGTTCAAACGCAATTGGAGACACGGATGTTTTTCCCATGGTTCGGATAGGTGGTGCTATCCTACATCCACGTTGATGGAGACTTCAACCCACGAAGGGTAACGGTTGCGCGAGTCCATGGAGGGCTCCACCCACGAAGGGTCCACGAAGAAGCAACCTTGTCTATCCCACCATGGCCATCGCCCACGAAGGACTTGCCTCACTAGCGGTAGATCTTCACGAAGTAGGCGATCTCCTTGCCCTTACAAACTCCTTAGTTCAACTCCACAATCTTGTCGGAGGCTCCCAAGTGACACCTAGCCAATCTAGGAGACACCACTCTCCAAGAAGTAACAAATGGTGTGTTGATGATGAACTCCTTGCTCTTGTGCTTCAAATGATAGTCTCCCCAACACTCAACTCTCTCTCACAGGATTTGGATTTAGTGGAAAGAAGATTTGAGTGGAAAGCAACTTGGGGAAGGCTAGAGATCAAGATTCATATGGTAGGAATGGAATATCTTGGCCTCAACACAAGGGTAGGAAGTTCTTTCTCAGAACATATGAGTTGGAAGTGTAGATGTGTTCTGATGGCTCTCTCCACGAGTGAAGAGGAGGTGGAGGGGTATATATAGCCTTCACACAAAATCCAACCGTTACACACAATTTACCAATCTCGGTGGGACTGAATCAACAAACTCGTTCGGACCGAAATAGTAAACCTAGTGACCGTTAGAGATTTTCGGTGGGACTGACATGCAACTCGGTAGGACCGATATGGTTAGGGTTAGGGCATAACGTAATCTCGGTGAGACCGATTACACAAACTCGGTGAGACCGATTTTGGTAATAAGCTAACCAGAGAGTTGGTCAGGCAAACTCGGTGGGACTGATTACTAAACTCGGTGAGACCGATTTTGGTAATGAGTTAACCAGAGAGTTTGCATTGTAATCTCGGTAGTACCGATTGCCTAAACTCGGTGAGACCGATTTTGACAATGGACATACACAGTGAGATTGCAATCCCATCTCGGTGAGACCGAGATCCCTATCAGTAGAACCGATTTGCTAGGGTTTGGCAATGGCTTATGACATGTGAAACTCGGTGGCGCCGGATAGAAAGAATCGGTAGGTCCGAGTTTGACTTTGGGTTTAGGTCATATGTGGAAGTGGGAAAGTAGCTGAGGGTTTTGGAGCATATCATCAAGCACATGGAGCAAAAGTCTCATTAAGCAACACCTCATCTCTCCTTGATAGTATTGGCTTTTCCTATGGACTCAATGTGATCTTGGATCACTAAAAGTGTAAAATGAAGAGTCTTGAGCTTGAAGCTTTAGCCAATCCTTTGTCCTTAGCATCTTGAGGGTTACACTTTTACCATCCATGCCATGCCACTCCATTGTTGAACTTATCTGAAATATACTAGATAAAAATATTAGTCCAACAAGAGATATGTTGACATTAATTACCAAAACCACCTGGAGAGCACTTGTGCTTTCAATCTCCCCCTTTTTGGTAATTGATGGCAACATACATCAAAGCTTTAGATAAAGATAGAAAGAATAGCAAGTAAAGCTTTGGAAGGACATGTAACAAACATAGGCTCCCCCTACATGTATGCAATCATGTGAATATAGAATATAGAAGCATGTGAGAGCATAATCATGACAAAGCAAGCAATGTGTTACATGTATATTGGCCATATGCATTAGAGCAAAAGATTATTATTCAGAGAAATACCTTCATGCTTATGAGTCCTTCTTGCAAACAGTATGTACAAAAGCAAGAATTCCTCATACTCATGATTCTGATGCATATACTTACCTTGTAGTCTTAAGTTGGCTTAGGATGGAATGAACCTGCACAAACAAGGTTAGATAACACAGGTACATCCACTAGCCAGAGCAAACCAAAAGAAACCACAAGAATACCAAGACTGGGATGGCATGTAGATAGTGAGTACAAGGTACCACTTGGATTAGACATGTCCCCAAGAGTAAAGATATGCAATGAATTTGAGTGATTTCTTTCCCTTAGATGTCTTTGAGTACATATGAACATGTCTTTCCCCCAAAAAGACATGTGGCATCTCTCCTCTTGAACATCAAGCATTTGGGATCCTTGAGTATTCTCTCCCCCTTAATATTTGGGATCCTTGAGTATTCTCTCCCCCTTAATACTTTCTCCTTTGTAGGTGATAAGCTTTGATGTGATCTCTCTCTCCCCCTTTGACATCAATTTCCAAGAAGGATTTTCTGGAATCCGTCAAATAGGTTTGGTCCTTGAGACTCAGCACAAAGCAGTGGATAAAACTGTGATGCTTGTAGAGGACAAGATTCATTGAGTGGAGCTGGATCAGAAGAAATATAGAATATGTGGCAAACTGTTTTTCCTGTTACGAAATCGGTGGCACCGAGTGGCATGTTTCGGTGGTACCGAAGGAATTCGGTTGGACCGAAAATTACAATTCGGTGAAACCGAGTTCATCACAGATAAAACACTTGTCACCTCAGCTCACTAGTCAAATAAGATCTCACAAAGATTTGCAATGAATTAACTGAAGAATTTGCAAGGAATTTGATGCAGAAATATGCAGAACAAGAATCAAAAAGAAAAGAATGAAAGTTTCTAGATGAAGTTTTTTTTGTTTGAAAAAGAGGGAAACAAATATGCAAGGGACAAATGCAATAACAAAAGAACACAAGAGAACTTCATCTAGAATTGGGCGGTGACATAGTCACCCATGTTAGAGTATATTGACGTAGGAGTCAAGTGAGAACACTTGATCATAGGTCATACTCATCGTTTAAGCTCAAAATGGGGTTACCATTTTTCGTTTAAGCATCTTGATGTATTCACATCTTGTGGAGTTGCTTTAACTCATGACCTGGAGTAAAGCTTCTCTAAGATGGAACAACATACCTTGGGTGGTGGTGTGGATCTTGCTCATGTAGTTGAACTTGTGTGGGTGCTCGAAGTTGATGTAGCTCATCATGAGTTGGGAGCACCCCTTGAAATTTGAGTTCATCTACCTACACGGGTTAGTTCTTGCAAGGAAAAGCACTTGTATATCCAAAAATGACAATCATGAAGCTCAACATATAATTTGTCAAAGGATATGTTCGAATGGTTTTGTGCTTCCTTGTCGTCAACCACCGTTGTGTAGAGACTTGGTGATGTAGAGATTGCTCAAGACGTGAGTGAGTTGCAATCTCATAGAATTAGATTCAACCAAGTACCTACATGGGTTAGATAACATGCAAGGTACAAATATATCCAAGACATAAGATAGTCATCATAAGAGATATATCATGGATTAGCCATAAGCCCATGTCTTGAATGTATCCAATGGAGTTTCTATTCCAAGTTCGAAGCATCAATGATGTTCAATTCTCCTCTCAACCTGCAAAACACTTTCTCATCAAGTGGTTTAGTGAATATATCCGCTAATTGCTTATCGGTGCGAACATGCTTAAGATCAATGTCACCCTTAGCAACATGATCTCGAATGAAATGATGACGAACTTCAATATGCTTAGTTCGAGAATGTTGCACAGGATTATGACCAATTTTGATAGCACTTTCATTGTCACAAAGCAATGGAACATGTTTCACATAGACCCCATAATCTTTAAGAGTTTGGGTCATCCAAAGTAATTGAGCACAACATGAACCAGCGGCAATGTATTCCGCTTCGGCGGTAGACAAGGATACCGAGTTTTGTTTCTTGGAGGACCAAGACACAAGAGATATACCAAGAAATTGACAAGTACTCGAAGTGGACTTTCTATCAACCTTGTCTCCGGCATAATCCGAGTCGGAATAGCCAACAAGATCAAAAGAGGACCTCTTAGGATATCAAATGCCAAAATTTGGTGTATGAATTAAGTATCTCACTATCCTTTTCACGGCCTTAAGATGACATTCTTTAGGAGCAGCTTGATATCGTGCACACATGTACACACTTAGCATAATATTGGGACGTGAGGCACATAGGTATAACAATGAACCAATCATAGAGCGATAAACCTTTTGATCAACCGGTTCACCATCTTTGGTCAAGTCATTATGTCCACTAGTAGGCATGGGTGTAGACATACCTTTGCATTCTTGCATATTAAACTTCTTGAATCAGTCTTTGGTGTACTTCGTTTGAGATACAAATGTACCTTCCTTAGTTTGCTTGATTTGCAAACTGAGAAAGAATTTGAGTTCACTCATCATAGACATCTCAAACTTCTCCGACATTAGCTTTCCAAACTTTTCACTAAAAAGAGGGTTAGTTGAACCAAATATAATATCATCAACATAAATTTGGCATACAAATAGTTCTCCATTAACCCTTTTAGTAAAAAGTGTGGAATCAATTTTTCTAATTTCAAAACCACTTGCAATAAGGAACTTGGTCAAGCATTTATACCATGCTCTAGGAGCTTGTTTAAGACCATAAAGAGCTTTGTGAAGTTTGTAAACATGATTAGGTTTCTTAGGATTGACAAAGCCGGGAGGTTGTTTGACATAAACTTCCTCCTCTATTTCACCATTTAGAAAAGCACTTTTAATGTCCATTTGGTACAAGGTGATATTATGGTGATTAGCATAGGCAAGTAAGATGCGAATGGACTCGAGTCTAGCAACGGGAGCATATGTCTCACCATAGTCCATATCTTCGACTTGTGTGTACCCTTGGGTGACGAGACGTGCTTTGTTGCGAACCACTTGTCCATCTTCATCTTGCTTGTTGCGAAACACCCATTTGGTACCAGTGATGTTGTGGTTGTTGTCGGGCTTCTCAACCAATGTCCAAACTTGGTTTCTCTCAAAGTTGTGTAGCTCTTCATGCATTGCGTTTTTCCAATCCAGATCTTCCAATGCTTCTTCAACCTTCATAGGTTCAATGCTAGAATGAATGAATAGTTTTCACAAAAGTTAGCTAAACGAGTTTTTGAGCGAGTAATTCTCCCGGTTTGGATATCATTGTAGATTTGCTCGACGGGATGATCTTTGGCAATTCTTGCTCGAACTCGTTAAAGCTTTTGCTTGGGTCTTCGTTGAACATCTTCTTCATCTTGTTCATCTTCTTGGTCTTCTTCATTGTTGACGTTGTTGTTCTCTTGTCTTGGTGGAGAAGGAGGTTGTTGATGTTCGTCTTGATGCGTTTCCTCGTTTTCTTCATCTTGGTGTGTCCCACTTGTGGATGCTTCCGTGTCAATTCTTGGTTCACCTTGTCGTGAAGTAGAAGCTTCCACTTGGACAGACGAGGTATTCTCCTTCACCTCCGTTGGACGAATTTTGCCAATAGACAAGTCTTGGATTGCTTCTGAAGGGTCTTTGTCTCCTACATCAACTGGAAATTGCTCTACTTGCGAGCCATTAGATTCATCAAACTTCACATCTACCGTTTCTTCAACCTTTCGGGTGAAACTGTTGTAGACACGGTAAGTGTGAGAGTTTGAGCCATAACCAAGTAGGAAACCTTCATGAGATTTAGGAGCAAACTTTGAACGACGATGCTTATCAAGAATGTAGCACTTTGAGCCGAATACTCGAAAGTATCCAACTTGGGGTTTGTTACCGGTGAGGAGCTCGTATGCCGTCTTGCCGAGTAGCTTGTGAAGATACAAGCGATTTGTTGCATGACAAGCCGTCTCAACCGCTTCTGCCCAAAAGTGCTTCGGCGTCTTGTACTCATCAAGCATCGTTCTCGCCATTTCGATGAGCGTCCGGTTCTTTCTCTCAACAACTCCATTTTGTTGAGGTGTGTACGTAGCCGAGAACTCGTGTGAAATCCCTTCTTCATCAAGAAAGGTGTCCACATTTGCGTTCTTGAACTCCGTTCCGTTGTCACTCCGAACCTTCTTGTTCTTCACGTCAAACTGATTTTGGGCCTTCCTAGCGAAGTTTTTGAAGATCTTTTGGACCTGCGATTTATCATCAAGAAAGAACACCCACGTAAATCTTGAAAAATCATCAACTATAACTAGACCAAAAGAATTTCCACCGAGACTCTTGTAGGCATTGGGACAAAAAAGATCCATATGAAGTAGCTCGAGTGGCCTCCTTGTGGTCATGATGTTCTTCACGAGATGCCTTCCTCCAACCTGTTTACCTGCTTGACAAGCACTACAAAGTCTATCCTTATCAAATATGACATCGTTAACTCCAAGGATATGATTTCCTTTAATAAGCTTTTCAAGGTTTCTCATGCCAACGTGACCTAGTCGTCTATGCCACAACCAACCTTTTGAGGATTTAGCAATAAAGCAAGTTTTAGGTTGTGCCTTTTTAGAGAAATCGACAATGTAAAGGTCACCTCTACGTATACCGGTAAAAACCATCTTATGATTGTCTCGGCGAAACACTTGGAAATCTACCTCAGTAAATAGGACGTTCAAACCGAAATCAGCAAGTCTAGATACTGAAACTAAGTTGTAGCCAAGAGATTCAACGAGAATGACATTTTGAATGGAGCTATCGTGTGAGATGGCCACCTTACCAAGGCCAACCACCTTACACTTTGAATTATCACCAAAGGTGACCTATTTTCGAGGGCCGTCATTTTCAGCAAGCTCACGGAACATCTCTTCATCTCCGGTCATATGATCAGTACATCCACTGTCGAGAACCCATTCCTTTCCTCCTGACACATATCCTCGAAGATTAGCCATAAGACCAAAGTGTCTCATTGCATCATCAAGATCAAAGTCACTATCATCATCTTCATCATAGTATCCACGTTTAACATCATCTTGTGATTGATCATATCCTAGAGAGGGTAATTCATTAGATAAATGATCATCAAAGTGGTCACTTTTATGAATTCTTATAGATTCGGATATGATATCACCAATGATTCCAACATTTCCTTTAGCACGCATGAGATTGGTAAGCTCAAATAGACAATTACCAAAACTAGGATCACTAGAGTTCATTTTACTCAAGGCAATAGATTTATGGAGAATTTCATCCAAATTTTTCAAGGAATAATTGGGGAATCGTTCCTCAAGAAATTTCCATATAGTATAGGCACAATTAAGAGTAGGTAAACTAGCAATCAAGTTTTTGGGCAATCCTCTAACGATGAGCTCAACGGTTCTCAGATTGCGAATCATGTCAATATGTTCATCTAGAGTGGGATGCATAGGATCAACATGAGGTGCACAAGGACTAGCAATATACTTGTTCAAATGATATTGATTGAAAATCACAAGCATCTCATTTTTCCACTCATGAAAATACTCTCCATCAAGAATAGGCACTCTATGTCTAAAACTCCCTAAAGTAGACACATCCATCTTCCTCCAATGGTGATTAAACCAAGGCAATGGAGACCAAAGCTCTGATACCACTTGTAGGATCTAGAAGTAAGTGTGTCTAGAGGAGGGGGGGGGGGTGATTAGACACTTAGTGCTAAAGTTGCAGTTTTTAAACTTTTCCGGTTTGAGTGGAGTTTTAGGCACAATTTCAACATACACAATACATATCAAGCAAGCATGCAAAGAGTATATAGCAGTGGAAAGTAAAGCATGCAACTTGCAAGAATGTAAAGGGAAGGGTTTGGAGAATTCAAACGCAATTGGAGACACGGATGTTTTTCCCGTGGTTTGGATAGGTGGTGCTATCCTACATCCACGTTGATGGAGACTTCAACCCACGAAGGGTAACGGTTGCGCGAGTCCACGGAGGGCTCCACCCACGAAGGGTCCATGAAGAAGCAACCTTGTCTATCCCACCATGGCCATCGCCCACGAAGGACTTGCCTCACTAGCGGTAGATCTTCACGAAGTAGGCGATCTCCTTGCCCTTACAAACTCCTTGGTTCAACTCCACAATCTTGTCGGAGGCTCCCAAGTGACACCTAGCCAATCTAGGAGACACCACTCTCCAAGAATTAACAAATGGTGTGTTGATGATGATCTCCTTGCTCTTGTGCTTCAAATGATAGTCTCCCCAACACTCAACTCTCTCTCACAGGATTTGGATTTGGTGGAAAGAAGATTTGAGTGGAAAGCAACTTGGGGAAGGCTAGAGATCAAGATTCATATGGTAGGAATGGAATATCTTGGCCTCAACACAAGGGTAGGAAGTTCTTTCTCAGAACATATGAGTTAGAAGTGTAGATGTGTTCTGATGGCTCTCTCCCCGAGTGAAGAGGAGGTGGAGGGGTATATATAGCCTTCACACAAAATCCAACCGTTACACACAATTTACCAATCTCGGTGGGACCGAATCAACAAACTCGGTCGGACCGAAATAGTAAACCTAGTGACCGTTAGAGATTTTCGGTGGGACTGACATGCAACTCGGTAGGACCGATATGGTTAGGGTTAGGGCATAACGTAATCTCGGTGAGACCGATTACACAAACTCGGTGAGACCGATTTTGGTAATAAGCTAACCAGAGAGTTGGTCAGGCAAACTCGGTGGGACTGATTACTAAACTCGGTGAGACCGATTTTGGTAATGAGTTAACCAGAGAGTTTGCATTGTAATCTCGGTAGTACCGATTGCCTAAACTCGGTGAGACCGATTTTGACAATGGACATACACAGTGAGATTGCAATCCCATCTCGGTGAGACCGAGATCCCTATCGGTAGAACCGATTTGCTAGGGTTTGGCAATGGCTTATGACATGTGAAACTCGGTGGCGCCGGATAGAAAGAATCGGTAGGTCCGAGTTTGACTTTGGGTTTAGGTCATATGTGGAAGTGGGTAAGTAGCTGAGGGTTTTGGAGCATATCATCAAGCACATGGAGCAAAAGGCTCATTAAGCAACACCTCATCCCTCCTTGATAGTATTGGCTTTTCCTATGGACTCAATGTGATCTTGGATCACTAAAAGTGTAAAATGAAGAGTCTTGAGCTTGAAGCTTTAGCCAATCCTTTGTCCTTAGCATCTTGAGGGTTCCACTTTTACCATCCATGCCATGCCACTCCATTGTTGAACTTATCTGAAATATACTAGATAAAAGCATTAGTCCAACAAGAGATATGTTGACATTAATTACCAAAACCACCTGGAGAGCACTTGTGCTTTCAGCTTTGGACCATCACTGAGATTGGCCTTACCGATCTATGCAAGATGGCACATGCTGATGATATTCGCAAGTACACTCGGTTGGACACCGTGGCGAAGGATATCATCTGCTCCTGCCTATCCAGAAATCAGTTTAGGCTCATTATGCATCTCTGTAATGCGAAGCTTATTTGTGACCGAATATCTGACGTCTATGAAGGTCATCGAACTCGTCATGATCCCTGGTTTGATGAGTTCAAGGAATCACTCAAAACGATGACTTTCGAACCTGAACCATCATCTTCAGCACCATGCCTCATGGAAAAAGGTGCAAAGGTAACCGAATATTCCTCATTTGAGTCTAGTGATGATGAATCTGATGATGACTTTGGACCCAGCTATTCCAAGCTTGCTACTATTGCCACTAAACAACAAAAAGCTTTGGAAAGGGTTCAAAATCTGCTAGACAAAAGCGATGACCTGTTGGGTGAGGAAATGGATCGAACTCAAACTGATAATCTTCAGCAACTACAATCTAAGTTTGATAACCTTCAAAGTCATCATAACACTCTCTTAGCCGACCATGAGAAGCTTTCTTATGAATTTCTTCAAAGAAAGCAAGATCTTGAGAAGCTAAGGGTGAGTTATGAAGATCTTCAGAAGGAAAATGGTTCATTGCTTGCTCAAAAGATCAGTTCCGCTCAGGATGAATTCATTCCACCATGTTTGAAATGCATTGAACGTGAATCTGCTAATTCCTCACTTGAAAGTTCAAATGCTTCTATTGCTGCAAATTCTTCAAGTGTCTCTTTGGTCACAAATTCCTCGTCCAAGGATACCACAAGTATCACTAACGATAATGCAGGGCTAAAGGAATTTTATGTGACAGGCATGTACAAAAGCCTCAAAGGGCATCAGGCTCTTTGTGATGTGCTTAAAAAGTAGATTCTCAAAAGAAACCCTAGGAAAGAGGGTATTGCCTTTGAGAGGAAACTCAATGCTGATGGAACCTACTGGAAACCTGAGCAGTATCCAAAAACCTCATGGGTTGCTGCGAAAGGACCTCCCATAGATCCATCCACTTTATCTGGCTTTACATGTTGTCGTGGAATTGTCACGGCAGATGTCCTAACGGAAGGACTTAGTTGTGGAGCCATTGCGACGTAGTTAGCTTAAAGGGGTTAAAACGGGACAAAGGACACAAGGAGTTTATACTGGTTCGGCCCCTTACGGTGAAGGTGAAAGCCTAATCTAGTTTGAGGTGGTATTACTAGGGTTTCGATTACCAGGGAGCGAATACGCTTAGCCTGGCTTTCGATCTGTGTTTCTTTCCCTAAGCTGTTGCCGGGTCGTCCCCTTATATACACGGGTTGACGCCCCGCGGCCTACAGAGTCCCGGCTGGTTCATACAACGTGTCCGGCTCGGTGACTTATCTTACATGCCTTACAATATAAGTCGTATATACATGGTGGTTTATACTTACGAGCCTTAAGCCGCCTTTGGGTTTTGGGCCCTTTAACAAGCCTACTACATGAACCGCCATCTTTAACATATTCATGGGCTTGGTTTATGAATCGCCATTGGGATAACCCGGCCCCTCCTGGGCGGGTCATATCCAATAGTCATATCCCCAACATTAGGCCCCGGGTTGATTTGAACTTGTTCATGTCAATCTTCAACACTTAGAAAAAATCCTTCTTCATCTTCTTGTGAAATATTGTAACCCGCTATGACGTCATCTCCTGAGATTGCGGTAATCCGCCATGACGTCACCTATTATTAATATTACATACGTCCCAATCTTAATAAATCTTCTCTTTTAATGAACCTCCGAAGATCGAGGCGCTCGCGTCGTCACATATCCATTTTCTTGTCTCCTTGATTCCCGCGCATGCCACTTATCCTTCCAGCCTTATAAATAGGGCCACGGGCCCTCTTTTCACTCTCCCCCTTTGCCTTCTCGTCTTCATCTTCTTCCTCGCAACGCTCCAGCGCGCCCGAGCTCCGCCGCCGCCGATCTTCATCCACTGCTTCTACTCCAGCCGCTGCATCACCCTGAACGAACCAGAACATCACGGCGCTCCTCCGCTGTTCATCAGCATCGGTAAGCATTCACTTTTCCTCTTAATAGATCTGCTTTAGGGTTTCCCTGTTCGTCGGCGTTCATCACCGTTCCTCCTTCTCTTTCCTAGATTGCATAGTTTTGATCTGAAAACGACACAAATCTTGCGCGGTAGCAGTTTTAGCACTTATTTTTTAATATCAGAATATATCCTCATCGCAACATATCTCATCTGGGCATCCCCACTTTTCTGCTGCCGCCACCTTAGGTTTAGATTTTATTTCATTTCACTGAACTACTGCAGATCCAATTTTATAGCTCCAATCTATGAAACCTATTTGTCCCAACACTTAATAAAATTCGCTCTCGTCAGATCTTGAATACTAGTGCTTGTCATGGCGGCTTACATCACCGGTTTATAATTAGCCATATGTCATTAGGCCCCATTTAAGCCGCCACTCTAAATATGTACTATTGCATTTTGCTTCCGGCTTACCGAATCGACTTAAACCGACAAAATTTTTATTTCTTTTAGGCTTCTTTCTTCACAATGCCGCCGAAGACAACCACCTCATGCAATTGGGTTCCTTCCATTGTTACTGAGAACACACTCAAAGACTTATTTTAAATCAGCTATTTACCAGTGAAAAATGTCATGCATTGGCGCGCCCCCAATCCAGACGAAGAACGGCCTCAACCAAAGGATGATGAGGTCATTGTTTTCACTGACCACATGAAGCGGGGCTTCTCACCGCCCGGCTCTAATTTTTTTCGAGATGTTCTGCACTTCTTTCAACTCCATCCTCAAGACATCGGACCCAATTCCGTGTCAAACATCTGCAACTTTCAAGTCTTCTGCGAAGTATACCTTCAAGAGGAGCCCAGTGTTGAACTTTTCAGAGAATATTTTTATTTAAACCGCCAAATGAGTTCATGAACGGACCCAGTTTGGAACTTGGCGCAATCTCAATTCAACGAAGAAGAGATGCTATCTTCCCCTATGCTTGCTTGCCGAGTCATCCCAGGATTGGAACCAGACATGGTTTTACTGCAAATATACCTCTCCGGCTGACAAGAATCCATTGCCGGGTTACCGTGTCGAGCGCCTGGACCCAAAGTATCATCTTCCTGAAAAGCTTACCACTGCCGAACATGCGAAGCTTGCTCCCACCATTGCAAAGGTTAAAGCTCTGCTGGGTGGGTTAACTGGCTGATTTGGTTCGATACTGGGTTTCTTAGCAAATCATACCCTTGAGTCGCCAGGCCGGCTTAATGTGCACTTACACTCATGGTATAAAGGATCCGCTGCGCCACAGCTCTGTGCGCTTAATAGACGAGGCAATCAACAAAATGACCAAGTCCCTTCTGAATGAAGACCTGGAAGATTGCAGTAAAGTGGGTCTGAACCCTTTCTGCAAACTTAACCCGCCACCGGATGTGAGTCTCCAAACTCACTTACTTTTACCTCATTATTCAAATACTTTATTAACTCAACCTTTGACGACCTTCACATGCTGAATCTAATTTTTGGAAAAAGAAATACGACCATGAAGCTGCCAAGAAGGCCAGGGCTGCCAAGAAAGCCGCCAAGAAAACCACTAAGAAAAATAAGAAGAAACCAAGCACCTCTGATATGTTTGAACTGAATGACGGCTCTGAGTTAGAGGTAGCTCTTGACTCCCTTGGCTCCTTTTTCAATTATCTTATTGACACTGATTATTATCAGGATGACATGGGGGCCAGCCAAGTAGTTGAAGAAGAGGTAACTATTATTTCCTCCGGCTCAGAACCTTTGCCAAGACAGAAAATTCGACCAGTAACCCGGAAAGTAAGATTTTCTCACCCCTTAGCTCATTTGGATCCTCACTTTCTTTTGAAGCAACGGCAGCACGAGAACCAGTGACAGACTCAGACCAACGGAGGTGAAGAATTATCCTCCGGCTTACCGAACACCCCAGCTCCGCGGAAAAGTCGAAACGAGGTCCTTCCGAACTTAAACTCTTTTTACCCACTGGCGGGCCTCACTCGCCAGCCACTTAATTCTTCCGATTCAAACTACCAGGAGACTTCCCGCTCTTCCTCCGGCGACTCATCACAAACCCAGTTGCCGGCTTTCAAGGCTGCCCCTGGGTAATAACAATTTCTTTTATTCTCTACCTCCTTATGCTCTTACACTTGTACTGACTTGTCATAACCCGTGCAGTGGACAAGCCAAGCCTAGTAAAAAGGCGAAGGTGACCAAGCCAGTTGAAGATCCAAAGGTCCATGAACCGGAGTAGCAAGTCCCAGCATCAGATGTTTATGAAAAACAACCAGAAGAACCTGTTGATGATGTCCCACCAGAAATTCCCGACCTCTCCGGCGATCAAACAAAACTCAATCCTTTGAGTACTGAATCATCAAGCCCTCTTAAGCCGTCGGAGACTCATGCCGATGACGTTATGATCACTGGCACCGGCTTTACAGAACCGGGAAATCCAATTGTCTTGGCCAAACATTCCACTAAACAAGAGTTCATTGAAAAGCGGAAAGTGAGATTTGATGTTGCCCACTATTCTCAATTGAGCAGTTGTGAATACTCTTTGGCTACCTCAACCAAGTACACACCAGCCGCGATCTTGAAATCGATATGGTGAAGCAGATGCATCAAAAATATGATGTATGAATTCCTGCTTAAATAAGTTATGTACATCCTGCTAGCCCCCAAGTATACTGGGTGTGATAAAATTGAATATCTTGTAGACTTAGAATAATCATGAGCATCTTTAGTAGAATCCTTGCAAGACCGTATTTCGTATTGATAGTTGAACCGGATTTTAAACAATTAACTTTGCATCCGTAGTCCCCAAGGGCTGGTTTAATCTGCATGAATGAGCCGGTCTTGTTCACCATTGTTTATAAAGAGAGCTTACCTATATAGCCCCCATAACCCGGCTGTGATTATTTACAGCACAACCGGGTTATCATAAAGCAGTAAGGAGACACAAGCAATATGCATTAGCCCCCAAGTGCCAAGTACTCTTGCTTGCAAAGTGCTTGGGACTTACTATTATGAGCCGTTGTATGAAGAATATTTCAGCAGGCATTAGCCCCCAAGTGCCAAGTGTTGTTGCTTGCAAAAGGCTGGGGACTTATATTCCTGTAACCCAGATATGAATGTATTTACAACTCTATGCTTGTACAGGACGCCACTGCTGAACTTCAATCACAATTAGCTGACGCCAAGACCCAGCTGGAGAACCAATAATCTAAGACCCGGAAAGCTGAGGCAAAATTCCAATTTAGCGTGACTGAAACGGAAAAACTAAAGACCAGTTTTGAGGCGGAGAGAAACGCTTGGGCTGAAGAAATGACTGCTTTGACACGGCGAGCTGAAAAAGCGGAGGTGACTCTTCAAGAGGTGACCACTGAGCTCACCGTTTTAAAACACCGTGTGTCCCAGATGGTTTCTGCTATCTTTGGTGAGTCGCCTTCCTAATCATCAAAAGTGAATCTTTTCCTTGATAGTATAAACCGCCTCTAACCAATATATGACTTACTCAGGTCCCAGGAGCAGCAATCTTAACCAAGATATGCTTGTGAAGATCAAGGCTGTTTACACACTTGTCGAACATCTATACACCAAAGCTCAGCGTGCATTGGCCACAATTTCTCCGACTAATCAAGCACCTACTCTCTTGATAGATGTCTTGAAAAAACTTTCTGTGCTACCTGCGAGGATTGACGAGATGAAGCGATCATCTACAAGAGCCGGTGCCGTGACAGCTTTGAGCTGGGCCAAAGCATGGGTACCAGAACTAGACCCGACTGATGTAGCTACTGGATACCCAAGCTTGAAACAAGATGGCACTCCGTTTGATCAAAAGGATTTCGCTGCTTGCATGAAAGAAATACATCCAATGGCGACTCTGATTGCAAATGACACGGACCTTTCAAAATACCACCCGATTTATAACAAGGAGAATCAGAAGATGCCCACGCCGGCTTATAAAGTGATGGATCTAATCCCTCCAATCCTTAAGCATACTTTTGCCCCTGAAGTTGACCCGTCCGAACTTATAGATGATGAAGCTGAATGTTAAGCCTTGTGTGGCATCGATTGGTCATCACCAAACTTTTAGACGACAGAGGAGGACAAAGAACCGGAGAAGGATGATCCGGAAGCCTCAAGTCAGCAGGCCAAGAAGAGTGATCCACTGGGCGGGTTATATATGTGATCCTTTAAAAAAACTCAATCTTTATTGGCTCACTAAGTCATGTAATAGGCTAGTGAAACATTGATCTATCGTGCCATCATGCATGTTTTTGTTTTGCGCAATACTGCCGATCCACCACTTTGAAAAGCTACTGCTTTATGCTTCTAATAGCGTCGATTTGAGCAGATCAGATTGAACAGTACCCTGCGCACAAATAGATTACAATTGCCCTGGAGGTTTACCGCCGGGCAGGTCACAATGCCCAAACTAAACCGCTGGGGACAAATAGTCCATAACCAGGGCCGGGATGACCACAACTCTTATATAATATAATATCATACCTGTGGTATTTACGTAAACTGCTAGCTTATCAGTGCTACCTCTTGAGCATGCGTTGGTTTTTCCCTTGAAGAGGAAAGGGTGATGCAACAAAGTAGCATAAGTATTTCCCTCAGTTTTTGAGAACCAAGGTATCAGTCGAGTAGGAGGCCACACGCAAGTCCCTCATACCTACACAAACAAATAAGAACCTTGCAACCAACGCGATAAAGGGGTTGTCAATCCCTTCACGACCACTTGCAAAAATGAGATCTGATAGATAAGATAAGATTATATTTTTGGTATTTTTATGATAAAGATTGAAAGTAAAGATTGCAAAATAAACGGCGACAAAAATAGCTTGTTGACAGGAGATTAACATGATGGAAAATAGACCCGGGGCCATAGGTTTCACTAGTGGCTTCTCTCAAGGTAGCATGATTATTACGGTGGGTGAACAAATTACTGTCGAGCAATTGATAGAAAAGTGCATAATTATGAGAATATCTAGGCATGATCATGTATATAGGCATCACGTCCGCAACAAAGTAGACCGACTCCTGCCTGCATCTACTACTATTACTCCACACATCGACCGCTATCTAGCATGCATCTAGAGTATTAAGTTCATAAGAATAGAGTAACGCATTAGGTAAGATGACATGATGTAGAGGGATAAACTCAAGCAATATGATATAAACCCCATCTTTTTATCCTCGATGGCAACAATACAATACGTGTCGTTTCCCCTACTGTTACTGGGATCGAGCACCGCATGATTGAACCCAAAGCTAAGCACTTCTCCCATTGCAAGAAAGATCAATCTAGTAGGCCAAACCAAACTGATAATTCGAAGAGACTTGCAAAGATAACCAATTATAGATAAAAGAATTCAGAGAAGATTCAAATATTGTTCATATATAATCTTGATCATAAACCCACAATTCATCGGATCTCGACAAACACACTGCAAAAAGAGTTACATCAAATAGATCTCCAAGAAGATCGAGGAGAACTTTGTATTGAGATCCAAAGAGAGAGAAGAAGCCATCTAGCTAAGAACTATGGACTCGAAGGTCCGTGGTAAACTACTCACACATCATTGGAGAGGCTATGGTGTTGATGTAGAAGCCCTCCGTGATCAATGCCCCCTCTGGCAGAGCGCCGGAAAAGGCCCCAAGATGGGATCTCACGGGTACAGAAGGTTGCGGCGATGGAATTAGGTTTTCGTGGTGCGCCTCGATGGTTTCGGGGTACGTAGGTATATATAGGAGGAAGAAGTAGGTCGGTGGAGCCACGAGGGTGGATGGTGCACCCAGGGGGTAGGTGCGCCCTCTGCCTCGTGGCCTCCTCGTTGATTGCTTGACGTCCACTCCAAGTCCTCTCGATCACGTTTGTTCCAAAAATCACGCTCCCGAAGGTTTTATTCCGTTTGGACTCCGTTTGATATTCCATTTCTGTGAAACACAGAAATAGGCAACAAAATAGCAATTTGCATTAGGCCTTGGGTTAACATGTTAGTCCAAAAAATAATATAAAAGTGTATAAATAAGCCCATTAAACATCCAAAACAGAATATATAATAGCATGGAGCAATAAAAAATTATAGATACGTTGGAGACGTATGAAGCATCCCCAAGCTTAATTCCTGCTCGTCCTCGAGTAGGTAAATTATAAAAATAGAATTTTTGATGTGGAATGCTACTTAGCACATTCTTCAATGTAATTTTCTTTATTGTGGCATGAATGTTCAGATTCGAAAGACTCAAGATAAAAGTTTAATGTTGACATAAAAATAATAATACTTCAAGAATACTAACCAAGCAATTATGTCTTCTCAAAATAACATAGCCAAAGAAAGCTCATCCCTACAAAATCATATAGCTTGGCCATGCTTCATTTTCGTCACACAAGAATGCTCTCATCTTGCACAACCCCAATGACAAGCCAAGCAATTGTTTCATTCTTTAGTAATCTCGAACTTTTTTCAACTTCCACGCAATACATGAGCGTGAGCCATGGACATAACACTATGGGTGGAATAGAATATAATAATGGGGGTTGTGTGGAGAAGAAAAAAAAGGAGAAAGTCTCACATTGACGCGGCTAATCAATGGGCTAGGGAGATGCCCATCAATTGATGTCAATGCAAGGAGTAGGGATTGCCATGCAACGGATGGACTAGAGCTATAAATGTATGAAAGCTCAACAAAAGAAACTAAGTGGGTGTGCATCCAACTTGCTTGCTCATGAAGACCTAGGGCATTTGAGGAAGCCCATTGTTGGAATATACAAGCCAAGTTCTATAATGAAAAATTCCCACTAGTATATGAAAGTGACAAAACAAGAGACCCTCTATCATAAAGATCATGGTGCTACTTTGAAGCACAAGTGTGGAAAAAGGATAGTAGCATTGTCCCTTTATATATATATATATATATATATATATATATATATATATATATATATATATATATATATATATATATATATATATATATATATGGGCCTTACTTTTTTATTTTTCCTTTCTTTTTTTGGGGACAATGCTCTATTAATAATGATCATCACACCTCTATTTATTTACAACTCAATGATTACAACTCGATACTAGAACAAAATATGAATCTATATGAATGCCTCCGGCGGTGTACCAGGATGGGCAATGAATCAAGAGTGACATGTATGAAATAATATGCATGGTGGCTTTGCCACAAATACGATGTCAATTACATGACCATGCAAGGCAATATGACAATGATGAAGCGTGTCATAATAAACGGAATGGTGTAAAGTTGCATGACAATATATCTTGGAATGGCTATGGAAATGCCATAATAGGTAGGTATGCTGGCTGTTTTGAGGAAGATATAAGGAGGTTTATGTGTGATAGAGCGTATCGTATCACGGGGTTTGGATGCACCGGCGAAGTTTGCACCAACTCTCAAGGTGAGAAAGGGCAATGCACGGTACCGAAGAGGCTAGCAATGGTGGAAGGTGGAGAGTGCGTATAATCCATGGACTCAACATTAGTCATAAAGAACACATGTACTTATTGCAAAAAATCTACAAGTCATCAAAAACCAAGCACTACACGCATGCTCCTAGAGGGATAGATTGGTAGGAAAATACCATCCCTCGTCCCCGACCGCCACTCATAAGGATGACAATCAAAGAACACCTCATGTTTCAAATTTGTTACACAATGTTTACCATACGTGCATGCTACGAGACTTGCAAACTTCAACACAAGTATTTCTCAAATTCACAACTACTCAACTAGCACAACTTTAATATCACTACCTCCATATCTCAAAACAATCATCAAGTATCAAACTTTTCTTAGTATTCAACGCACTTTAAAGTTTTTATCTTGGATGCCTATCATATTAGGACTAATTTTATAACCAAAGCAAATTACCATGCTGTTCTAAAGGACTCTCAAAATAGTGAAGCATGAGAGATCAATTATTTCTATAAAATAGAACCACCGCCGTGCTCTAAAAGATATAAGTGAAGTACTAGAGCAAAATTGTTTAACTCAAAAGATATAAGTGAGGCATAAACAATATTCTAATAAATCCCGATTAATGTGTGGATCTCCCAAAAGGTGTGTACATCGAGGATGATTGTGGTGAACAAAAAAGCAAAGACTCAAATCATATAAGACGCTCCAAGGAAAACACATATCATGTGGTGAATAAAAATATAACTCCAAGTAAAGTTACCGATGGACGAAGACAAAAGAGGGGATGCCTTCCGGGGCATCCCCAAGCTTAGGTTTTTCTAGTGTCCTTGGATTTTACCTTGGGGGTGCCTTGGGCATCCCCAAGCTTAGGCTCTTGCCACTCCTTGTTCCATAATCCATCAAATCCTTACCCAAAACTTGAAAACTTCACAACACAAAACTTAACAAAAAATCTCGTGAGCTCCGTTAGCGAAATAAAACAAACCACCACTTTAAAGTACTGTAATGAACTCATTTTTATTTATATTGGTGTTAAACCTACTGTATTCCAACTTCTCTATGGTTCATAAACTCCATTACTAGCCATAGATTCATTAAAATAAGCAAACAACACACGAAAAACAAAATCTATCAAAAACAGAACAGTCTGTAGTAATCAGAATTGTTAGAAAACTTCTGGAATTCCAAAAATCCTGAAAAAAATATGAAAACCTGTAAAATTTGCTTACTTATCTACTGCAAAAATAATTAGTATTTTATCACGTTCTGGTGAGTTTAAACAACTACCACCCAAGAAGATCCTATTGGTTCTACTTGGCACAAACACTAATTAAAACACAAAGACAAATCTAACCAGAGGCTATATCAAAGATTTATTCCTAAATAGAACCAAGAAGCAAAAAACTAAAATAAAATTGGGTTGCCTCCCAACAAGCGCTATCGTTTAACGCCCCTAGCTAGGCATAAAGGTAAGGATAGATTTAGGTATTGCCATCTTTGGCTGGCAATTCTTCAATGGAACACTTATAACCCTTAGAAGTTTCCTTGTTTTTATTATTGATTAAACTCCTAGGCAGGAAATCAAGAAAATCATTTGTAGCAAAAGGTTCCTTAATGATAGCCAGAAAGTTGGGGTGAACACTTATGGATTTGAGATCCGCATCTTCCTTACTAGAAGTTTCACCCTTATTTTTAGGAACATACATTAATTTGGCAATTTTAGTAGGAGGTTTTGGAGTATTTTTCGCGGAAGAAAAGGCTGACCCTAAGTTGGTAATAATATCCTCAATTTTATCGATTCTAGTGGAATCTTGATCTATCTTTTCATTAACCATGGGTTCCTTTTCGTTGAAATTTTTAAGAGCAACTCCTACCTTAGATCCATATTGGGTAATTTGGTTGTGGATCTTTTTATCCAAATTTTCAATCAACTCTACAGTGTTATTTTCAATAACTTCAAGCCTTTGCATCACATGTTCCAAAGTTAAAAGAGTTCCATTAACCAAAAGAGGTGGTGGCCCAAACAAATCTATCATAGCATTGCAAGAATTAAAAGTATGGCTACCCAAAAAATTCCCTCCGGTAATGGTATCAAGAATATATCTATTCCAAGGAGTGATGCCTACATAAAAATTGTGAAGAAGAATGGAAGTAGATTGCTTCCTAGTAGATCTATTTTGCGCATTACAAATTCTGCACCAAGCATCTTTTATAATTTCTCTCTCCCTTTGTTTAAAATTAAGAACTTCATTCTCGGAAGACAAAGGAGTAGATAAAGGACTAGCCATGACGGCACACATGACATAAGAGGCAAACGAAAAAGAGGCGAACGGAAAAGGAGGGCGAATAAAACGGCAAGCGTGAAGTGGGGGAGAGGAAAACGAGAGGCAAATGGCAAATAATGTAATGCGAGGGATAAGAGTTTGTGATGGGTACTTGGTATGTCTTGACTTGTGCGTAGACTCCCCGGCAACGGCGCCAGAAATCCTTCTTGCTACCTGAAAGGATCGAGAAGAGGTGTCTAGAGGGGGGTGATTAGACACTAAGTGCCAAAAGTTGCAGTTTTTAATATTCTTAAGTTTAGGTGGAGTTTAGGCACAAGTTTAACAAACACAATACATATCAAGCAAGCATGCAAAGAGTATATGAGCAGCGGAAAGTAAAGCATGCAACTTGCAAGAATGTAAAGGGAAGGGTTTGGAGTATTCAAACGCAATTGGAGACACGGATGTTTTTGGCGTGGTTCCGATAGGTGGTGCTATCGTACATCCACGTTGATGGAGAATTCAACCCACACAGGGTAACGGTTGCGCGAGTCCATGGAGGGCTCCACCCACGAAGGTTCCACGAAGAAGCAACCTTGTCTATTCCATCATGGCCGTCGCCCACGAAGGACTTGCCTCACTAGTGGTAGATCTTAACGAAGTAGGCAATCTCCTTGCCCTTACAAACTCCTTGGTTCAACTCCACAACCTTGTCGGAGGCTCCCAAGTGACACCTAGCCAATCTAGTAGACACCACTCTCCAAGAAGTAACAAATGGTGTGTTGATGATGAACTCCTTGATCTTGTGCTTCAAATGATAGTCTCCCCAACACTCAACTCTCTCTCATAGGATTTGGATTTGGTGGAAAGAAGATTTGAGTGGAAAGCAACTTGGGGAAGGCTAGAGATCAAGATTCATATGGTTGGAATGGAATATCTTGACCTCAACACAAGTGTAGGTGGTTCTCTTTCAGAACATGTGTATTGGAAGTGTAGATGTGTTCTGATGGCTTTCTCCACGAATGAAGAGTGGGTGGAGGGGTGTATATAACCTCCACACTAAATCTAACCGTTACACACAATCTGCCAAACTCGGTGGGACCGAATGGTTAAACTCGGTTGGACCGATTCAGCAAACCTAGTGACCGTTAGATTTTCGGTGGGATTGAGATGCAACTCGGTAGGAACGATATGGTTAGGGTTAGGACATAATGTAATCTCGGTGTGACTGATTACACAAACTCGGTGGGACCGATTTTGGTAATAAGCTAACCAGAGAGTTGGTCAGGCAAACTCGGTGAGACCGATTACACAAACTCGGTGGAACCGATTTTGGTAATAAGCTAACCAGAGAGTTTGCATTGTAATATCGGTAGTACCGATTGCTCAAACTTGGTGAGATCGATTTTGGCAATGGACATACACAGTGAGATTACAATCCCATCTCGGTGAGACCGAGATCCCTATCGGTGAAACCGATTTGCTAGGGTTTGTGGCAGTGGCTATGACATATGAAACTCGGTGGCGCCGGATAGAAATAATCGGTGGGGCCGAGTTTGACTTTTGGTTTAGGTCATATGTGGATGTGGGAAGATAGTTGAGGGTTTTGGAGCATACCACTAAGCACATGAAGCAAGAGGCTCATTAAGCAACACCTCATCCCTCCTTGATAGTATTGGCTTTTCCTATAGACTCAATGTGATCTTGGATCACTAAAATATAAAATGTAGAGTCTTGATCTTGAAGCTTGAGCCAATCTTTTGACCTTAGCATCTTCAAGGGGTTCCACATCCTCTAGTCCATGACACTCCATTGTTGAACTTATCTGAAACATACTAGGTAAAAGTGTTAGTCCAACAAGAGATATGTTGACATTAATTACCAAAACCACCCAGGGAGCACTAGTGCTTTCAATCTCCCCCTTTTTGGTAATTGATGACAACATACATCAAAGCTTTAGATAAATATATAGATAATAGCAAGTAAAGCTTTGGAAAGACATGTAACACGCATAGGCTCCCCCTACATGTATGCAATCATGTGAATATTGAATATTGGAGCATGTGAGTGCATAAGCATGACAGAGTAAGCAATGTGTTACATGTATCTTGGCTATATGCATCAGAGCAAATGATGTGAATATGAGAAATGTACCTTCATGCTCATGAGTCCTTCTTGCAAACAGTATGCACATCAGCAAGAATTTCTCATTCACATGACTGAGATGCATATACTTACCTTGTGGTCTTGAGTTGGCTTAGGATGGGATGAACCTGCGCAAACAAGGTTAAATAACACAGATACATCTACTAACCAGAGCAAACAAGAGAAACCACAAGAGAACCAAGACTGGGATGACATGTAGAGTGAGTACTAAGTACCACATTGGGTATAGACATGTCCCCAAAGGTAAAGATATGCAATAAAATCAGAGATTTCCTTCCCTTAGATATCTTGCTCCCCCTGAATCTGATCATGAGATATTGGGAGAAGATAGGAAACAGAAAATCAGAGCAACAGAAAAGAAACAACAGAGCTTGAGCTAAAGCAAGCAAGCAAACATGTCTTTCCCCTCTTAAAGACATGTGACATCTCTCCTCTTGAACACCAAGCATATGGGGTCATTGATATTACTTTCTCCTTGTTGAGAAACTCTCTCCCCCTGAGTATTCTCTCTTTCTCCCCCTATAGGAAAGATTAAGCTTTGATGTGATCTCTCTCTCCCCCTTTGACATCAATTTCCAAGAAGGGCTCTTCTAGACTTGTGATACAAATGGGTTGGTCCTTGAGTCACAGAGCGAAGCAGCATGTCTAATATGATGCTGGTAGAGGACAAGAATCATTGAGTGGAGCTGGAGCAAACTGAAATCAGGAATAAGTGGCAAGTTGGTTGTCCTCTGGTGGAATCGGTGACTCCGAGTTGTGTGCTTCGGTTGCACCGAAAGGTTTCGGTTGGGCCGAAGAAAACAAACCGGTGAGACCGAGTTCATCAGAGTGAAACTACTTGTCACCTCAGCTCACTAGACAAGTAAGATCTCACAAGGATTTGCAAGGAATTAACTGAAAGATTTGCAATGAATTGGATGCAGAGAATGCAGAACAAACAAAGAAAGGAAACTAAAAGTTCTAGATGAAGTTTTTTTTGAAAGGGGAAAAATATGCAAATAACAAATGCAATAACACAGAAAAGAACTCAAGAGAACTTCATCTAGAGATGGTCGGCGACAAAGTCACCTATGTTAGAGTATATTGACTTAGGAGTCAAGTGAGAGCACTTGATCATAGGTCATACTCATCGTTTAAGCTCAAAATGGGGTTTCCATTTTTCATTTAAGCATGTTGATGTATTCACATCTTGTCGAGTTGCTTTGAATCATGACTTGGAGTAAAGCTTCTCTAAGATGGAATAACATACCTTGGGGGTGGTGTTGATCTTGCTCATGTAGTTGAACTTGTGTGGGTTGCTCAAGGTTGATGTAGTTCATCAAGAGTTGGGAGCACCATTGGGAATTTGAGTTCATCTACCTACATGGATTAGCTTTGCAAGGAAGAGCACTTGTGTATCCAAAATGACAACCATTAGACTCAACATAGAATTTGTCAAAGGATATGTTTGAATGGTTTCGTGCTTCCTTGTCTTCAACCACCATTGTGTAGAGACTTGGTGATGTAGAGATTGCTCAAGATGTGAGTGAGTTGCAACCTCATAGATTTATATTCAACCAAGTACCTACACGGGTTAGATTACATGCAAGGTACAAATATATCTAAGACATATGAATAGCATCATAAGAGAAATATCAAGGATTAGTCATAGGCTCATGCCCAGCATGTATCAAATGGAGTTCCTACTCCAAGTTTGAAGCATTGATGATGTTCAATTCACCTCTCAACCTGCAAAACACTTTCTCATCAAGTGGTTTAGTGAATATATCCGCTAATTGCTTATCGGTGCGAACATGCTTAATGTCAATGTCCCCTTTTGCAACATGATCTCGAATGAAATGATGACGAACTGCGATATGATTAGTTCGAGAGTGTTGCATGAGATTGTGAGCAATCTTAATAGCACTTTCATTGTCACATAGCAATGGAACATGTTTCACATATATCCCATAATCTTTAAGAGTTTGGGTCATCCAAAGTAATTGAGCACAACATGAACCAGCGGCAATGTATTCCGCTTCGGCGGTGGATAAGGATACCGAGTTTAGTTTCTTGGAAGACCAAGACACAAGAGATCTACCAAGGAATTGACAAGTACCCGAAGTGGACTTTCTATCAACCTTGTCTCCGGCATAGTCCGAATCTGAATAAGCAACAAGATCAAAAGAGGACCTCTTAGGATACCAAATGCCAAAATTTGGTGTATGGATTAAGTATCTCACTATCCTTTTCACAGCCTTAAGATGACATTCTTTAGGAGCAGCTTGATATCGTGCACACATGCACACACTTAGCATAATATCAGGATGAGAGGCACATAGATATAACAATGAACCAATCATAGAGCGATAAACTTTTTGATCAACCGGTTCAGCATCTTTGGTCAAATCAAGATGTCTACTAGTAGGCATGGGTGTAGTCATACCTTTGAATTCTTGCATATTGAACTTCTTGAATAAGTCTTTGGAGTACTTTTTTTGAGAGACAAAGGTACCTTCCTTAGTTTGCTTCATTTGCAAACCGAGAAAGAATTTGAGTTCACTCATCATAGACATCTCAAACTTCTCCGACATTAGCTTTCCAAACTTCTCACTAAATTGAGGGTTAGTTGAACCAAATATGATATCATCAACATAAATTTGGCACACAAATATTTCTCCATTAACCCTTTTAATGAAAATAGTAGAGTCAATTTTACCAATTTCAAAGCCTTTTTCAATAAGGAACTTGTTCAAGCATTTATACCATGCTCTAGGAGCTTGTTTAAGACCGTAAAGAGCTTTGTGAAGTTTGTAAACATGATTAGGTTTCTTAGGATTTACAAATCAGGGAGGTTGCTTAACATAAATTTCCTATTCAATTTTGCCATTTAGAAAAGCACTTTTAATGTCCATTTGGTACAAAGTGATATCATGGTGATTAGCATAGGCAAGTAAGATGAGAATGGACTCAAGTCTAGCAACGGGAGCATAATTCTCACCATAGTCCATACCTTCAACTTGTGTGTAGCCTTGGGCGACGAGACGTGCTTTGTTGCGAACCACTTGTCCATCTTCATCTTGCTTGTTGTGAAACACCCATTTGGTACCAATGATGTTGTGGTTGTTGTCGGGCTTCTCGACCAATGTCCACACTTGATTTATCTCAAAGTTGTGTAGCTCTTCATGCATAGGTTTATCCAATCCAGATCCTCCAATGCTTCTTCAACCTTCATTGGTTCAATGCTAGAGATGAATGAGTAATGTTCACAAAAGTTAGCTAAACGAGTTTTAGAGCGAGTGATTCTCCCGGTTTGGATATCATTGTAGATTTGCTCGACGGGATGATCTTTGGCAATTCTTGCTCAAACTCGTGAAAGCTTTTGCTTGGGTTGGGGTGGAACATCCTCTTCATTTTGTTCTTCTTCTTGTTCTTGGCCTTCTTCATTGTTGACGTTGTTGTTATCTTGTCTTGGTGGAGAAGGAAGTTGTTGATGTTCATCTTGGTGTACTTCCTCGTTTTCTTCATCTTGGCGTGTCCCACTTGTGGATGCTTCCGTATCAACTCTTGGTACACCTTGTCGTGAGGTAGAAGCTTCCACTTGGACGGACGAGGTACTCTCCTTCATTTCCGTTGGACGAATCTTGCCGATGGACAAGTCTTGAATTGCTTCCGAAGGGTCTTTGTCTCGTACATCAATTGGCAATTGCTCTACTTGCGAGCCGTTAGATTCATCAAATTTCACATCTACCGTCTCTTCAACCTTTCGGGTGAAATTGTTGTAGACACGGTAAGTGTGAGAGTTTGAGCCATAACCAAGTAGGAAACCTTCATGAGACTTAGGAGCAAATTTAGAACGACGATGCTTATCAAGAATGTAGCATTTGGAGCCGAATACTCGAAAGTATCCAACTTGGGGTTTGTTACCGGTGAGGAGCTCGTATGCTGTCTTGCCGAGTAGCTTGTGAAGATACAAGTGATTTGTTGCATGACAAGCTGTCTCAACCGCTTCCGCCCAAAAGTGCTTTGGCGTTTTGTACTCATCAAGCATTGTTCTTGCCATCTCGATAAGAGTCCGGTTCTTCCTCTCAACAACTCCATTTTGTTGAGGTGTGTACGTAGCTGAGAACTCGTGTGAAATCCCTTCTTCGTCAAGAAAGGTGTCGACATTTGCGTTCTTGAACTCTGTTCCGTTGTCACTCCGAACCTTCTTGATCTTCACGTCAAACTGATTTTGGGCCTTCCTAGTGAAGTTTTTGAAGATCTTTTGGACCTGCGACTTGTCATCAAGAAAGAACACCCACGTAAATCTTGAAAAATCATCAACTATGACTAGACCAAATGAGTTACCACCGAGACTCTTGTATGCATTTGGACCAAAGAAGATCCATGTGAAGTAGCTCGAGTGGTCTTCTTATGGTCATGATGTTCTTCGCGTGGTGGCTTCCTCCAACTTGTTTCCCTGCTTGACAAGCGCTACAAAGTCTATCCTTGTCAAATACGACATCTTTTATTCCAAGGATATGATCACCTTTAATAAGCTTATCAAGATTTCGCATTCCAACATGTCCTAGTCTTCTATGCCACAACCAGCCTTTAGAAGATTTAGCAATTAAGCAAGTTTTAGGTTTAGCCCTTTTAGTGAAGTCAACAATGTAAAGATCTCCTCTACGTATACCGGTAAAGATCATTTTATGATTGTCTCTATGAAACACTTGGCAATCTACTTCAGTGAATAAGACATTGAAACTGAAATCTGCAAGTCTAGAAACTGAAAGTAAATTGTATCCAAGGGATTCAACGAGCATGACATTTTGTATGGAGCTATCATGTGAGATGGCCACCTTACCAAGGCCAACCACCTTACCCTTTGAATTATCACCAAAAGTGACATATTTTCGAGGGCCGCCATTTTCAGCAAGCTCATTGAACATATCTTCATCTCCGGTCATATGATCAGTACATCCACTATCAAGGACCCATTCCTTTCCTCCAGCCATGTAGCCGCGAAGATTTGCCAAAAAACCAAAATGCCTAATTGCATCATCACGATCATAGTCACTATCATCATCTTCATCATAGTATCCATGTTCAACATCATCTTGTGATTGATCAATTCCTACAGAGCGTAATTCATTAGATAAATGATCATCACAATGGTTACCTTTATGAATTCTAATAGCTTCGGATATGATATTGCTAATGATTCCAATGTTTCCTTTAGCATGCATGAGATTGGTGAGCTCAAAAAGACAATCACCAAAACTAGGATCACTAGAGTTCGTCTTACTCAAAGCAATTGACTTATGGAGAATTTCGTCTAATTTTTTTAAGGAATAATCGGGAAATCGTTCCTCAAGAAATTTCCATATAGTATAGGCACAATCAAGAGTAGGCAAACTAGCAATCAAATTTTTGGGCAATCCTCTAATGATGAGATTGATGGTTCTAAGATTGCGAATCATGTCAAGATCTTCATCTTGGTAGGGTGCAAAGGATCAACATGAGGTGCACAAGGACTAGGAATGTACTTGTTCAAATGATATTCATTGAAAATCTCAAGCATTTCATTTTTCCACTCATGAAAATATTCTCCATCAAGAATAGGCACTCTATGTCTAAGACTTCCCAAAGTAGACACATCCATCTTCCCCCAATGGTGTTTAAACCAAGGCAATGGAGACCAAAGCTCTGATACCAATTGAAAGGATCGAGAAGAGGTGTCTAGAGGGGGGTGATTAGACACTAAGTGCCAAAAGTTACAGTTTTTAATATTCTTAAGTTTAGTGGAGTTTAGGCATAAGTTTAACAAACACAATACATATCAAGCAAGCATGCAAAGAGTATATGAGCAGAGGAAAGTAAAGCATGCAACTTGCAAGAATGTAAAGGGAAGGGCTTGGAGTATTCAAACGCAATTAGAGACACGAATGTTTTTGGCGTGGTTCCGATAGGTGGTGCTATCGTACATCCACGTTGATGGAGACTTCAACCCACGGAGGGTAACGGTTGCGCGAGTCCACGAAGGGCTCCACCCACGAAGGGTCCACGAAGAAGCAACCTTGTCTATTCCATCACGGTCGTCGCCCACGAAGGACTTGCCTCACTAGCGGTAGATCTTCACGAAGTAGGCGATCTCCTTGCCCTTACAAACTCCTTGGTTCAACTCCACAATCTTGTCGGAGGCTCCCAAGTGACACCTAGCCAATCTAGGAGACACCACTCTCCAAGAAGTAACAAATGGTGTGTTGATGATGAACTCCTAGCTCTTGTGCTTCAAATGATAGTCTCCCCAACACTCAACTCTCTCTCACAGGATTTGGATTTTGTGGAAAGAAGATTTGAGTGGAAAGCAACTTGGGGAAGGCTAGAGATCAAGATTCATATGGTTGGAATGGAATATCTTGACCTCAACACAAGTGTAGGTGGTTCTCTTTCAGAACATGTGTATTGGAAGTGTAGATGTGTTCTGATGGCTTTCTCCATGAATGAAGAGTGGGTGGAGGGGTATATATAGCCTCCACACAAAATTTAACCATTACACACAATCTGCCAAACTTGGTGGGACCGAATGGTTAAACTCGGTCGGACCAATTCAGCAAACCTAGTGACCGTTAGGATTTTCGGTGGGACTGAGATGCAACTCGGTAGGAACGATATGGTTAGGGTTAGGGCATAACATAATCTCGGTGTGACCGATTACACAAACTCGGTGGGACTGATTTTGGTAATAAGCTAACCAAAGAGTTGGTCAGGCAAACTCGATGAGACCTATTACACAAACTCGGTGGAACCGATTTTGGTAATAAGCTAACCAGAGAGTTTGCATTGTAATCTCGGTAGTACCGATTGCTCAAACTCGGTGAGACCGATTTTGGCCATGGACATACACAGTGAGATTACAATACCATCTCGGTGAGACCGAGATCCCTATCGGTGAAACAGATTTGCTAGCGTTTGTGGCAATGGCTATGACATGTGAAACTCGGTGGCGCCGGATAGAAAGAATCGGTGGGGCCGAGTTTGACTTTTGGTTTAGGTCATATGTGGATGTGGGAAGATAGTTGAGGGTTTTGGAGCATATCACCAAGAACATGAAGCAAGAGGCTCATTAAGCAACACCTCATCCCTCCTTGATAGTATTGGCTTTTCCTATAGACTCAATGTGATCTTGGACCACTAAAATATAAAATGTAGAGTCTTGATCTTGAAGCTTGAGCCAATCTTTTGTCCTTAGCATCTTGAAGGGGTTCCACATCCTCTAGTCCATGCCACTCCATTGTTGAACTTATCTGAAAAATACTAGGTAAAAGTGTTAGTCCAACAAGAGATATGTTGACATTAATTACCAAAACCACCCAGGGAGCACTTGTGCTTTCACTACCTCTTGAGCATGCGTTGGTTTTTCCCTTGAAGAGGAAAGGGTGATGCAGCAAAGTAGCGTAAGTATTTCCCTCAGTTTTTGAGAACCAAGGTATCAATCCAGTAGGAGGCCACACGCAAGTCCCTCGTACCTACACAAACAAATAAGAACCTTGCAACCAACGCGATAAAGAGGTTGTCAATCCCTTCACGACCACTTGCAAAAGTGAGATCTGATAGAGATGATAAGATTATATTTTTGGTATTTTTATGATAAAGATTGAAAGTAAAGATTGCAAAATAAACGGCGACTGTCGTGGAATTGTCACGACAGATGTCCTCTTGTAAGGACTTTGTCGTGGAGCCATCGCAACTAGGAAGCTTAAAGGGGTTAACGGGACAAGAGACACGAGAGAGGTTTCTACTAGTTCGGCCCCTTACGGTGAAGGTAAAGCCTACGTCTAGTTGGGTTGGTATTGCAGAGGTTTCGATAACCAGGGAGCGAGATACGCTATGCCGGCTCTCGATGATATGTTTCTTGCCCTTAAGCCGCCAGCGGGTGGCCCCCTTATATACACGGGTTGACGCCCTGCGGCCCACAGAGTCCCGGCCGGCTCATAAACAGTGTCCGGCTTAGTGACTAGTTAATTCTACCTTATGATACAAGTCATGCCATTATGGCGGTTTATCACTACGAGCCTTAAATCATCTGTGGGCTTTAGACCCTTTATTGAACCGCCATCTTCATGATTGATCTTGGGCTTTGTTGATAATTCTCTTTGCATAACCCGGCCCCTCCAGGGCGGCTTACACAAATTGTTATATCCCCGACATTAGGCCCCAGATTGATTTGTACCTGTTCATGTCAATCTCAAAATACCTTAAGAAAAAAGCCTTCTGCCTACTATCCGTGCAGAAGTTATAACCCGTCGTGACGTCACCTTCTGGATCCGTGGTAATCCACCGTGACGTCGTCTTCCATTAAATTCATATTTTACTCTGTCATATCCTCAACGGATCTTTGCCTTTACTGACCATTTCGAAAACTGAGGCGTCGGAGTTGCTGGATAATGATGTTCAGTCTCCTCGTTTATCGCGCCGTCTCAGTCAACCTTTCCTTATAAATAGGCACGACCTAGGTCTTTTCCATTCTCCCCCTTCGGTCGTCTTCCTCCTCTCGCTGTTTCTCTGCCGCTCGAGCTCCGCCGCCGCCGCAGATCTCCTCATCTTCTCCAACTCAGGCCGCTGCATCGAGCTGACTTGACCAGAGAAACGCGACGAACCTCCGCAGCAGCTCTCCATCTGTAAGTCCCCTCTTTCCTGCATCTCGGATCCACATTAAAAAAATTTCGAGCTCGTCGGTGTCCATCGCCGTTCGTCATGAACCCTTGGTAGATTTCACCTCCGACGCCTTTTCTAATCTTAGGATGATATAAAACTACTGCGATAACTGTTTTGCATTCATTTCAAATGCAAATAGATCTCTTTACTTTGTACAGAGGCTTCATTCGAGCTTATGGACTTATCTGTGATAGCTTTAGGTCTAGAATTTTTCTTTTTAGAACAACCGTTTGATCCAAAATAATAACTACAACTTGCGAAACCTGTTTGTTCCATACTTAGTCAAAAATTGCATCTGTTAGATCTGTTTAACCACGTCAGTCCGTATGGCTGGTTTAAGAAGATCACAATTATCGCCCGCCCTGCTTGCTCCTGGCGGTTTTAAAATACCTTAACTTATTATGATACCCGCAGCGGCTTAAATACCATTTCACAATCAGCCATATATCATTAGACCCCTTCATAAGCCGCTCTTTTGAATAGAATTTAAACTGTTCTCATCCAGGTTAAACTGAACCGAAACAATATTATTTTGTCATAGGCTTCCATCTATGTTATGGCACCCAAGGCTCCCAAAGCTCATGTGACCTGTAACTGGGTCAAGTCCATTGTTACTGAAAGCACATTGTCTGAATTTGTGAAGACTGGCTATCTGTCCAAGAAGGAGGTCATGTCTGATCGTGCTCCTAACCCGTCAGAGGAGAAACCTCAACCCAAGGAGGGGGAAGTGATCATTTTTACTGATCATATGAGTCGGGGCTTCGCTCCACCCGGTTCAAAATTCTTCAGGGATGTTTTGCAATTTTTTGACCTCAGACCTCAAGACACCGGGCCCAATTCCGTGTCGAATATTTGCAACTTCCAAGTATTCTGCGAGGTGTACCTTGGAGAAGAGCCCAACTTACTTTCGTTCAGAGAGTTGTTTTACTTAAACCGGCAGAATGAACGTGCCAACGGGCCCAGTCTGGAACTTGGTGGCATCTCAATTCAGCGGCGGAGAGACTGCCTTTTCCCATACGCTGAACCGCCAAGCCACCCAAAGGATTGGAACCAGACATGGTTCTACTGCCAGGACACTTCTCCAGCTGATGAGAACCCGCTGCCCGGCTTTCGTGCTCTGCGCCTTGAATCCAGCCACCCGCTGCCGGACAAGTTATCTGCTGTTGAACGTCTGCCACTCGCCCCCACCGTAAAGAAAATCAAAGCTCTCTTGGGGAACGGCTTAGACGGTGTTGACTTAGTCCGGGTCTGGATCTCCTGGCGGGTGATTCCGTTAAGCCGCCATCCCGGCTTAATGTGCACTTATTCAGGCGAAAAGGATGACCCGCTGCGTCATAGCCCTGATGACCTTCCTGATGATATGGTTGAAGCTATGACCCAATCTCTATTGAAGGAGGGATCAGTAGTCAGTAACGCCTTCGGCTTACTTCCATTCTGCAAGAATAACCCGGCTCCTGCAGTAAGTTATCAACCTCAACAATTATACCCTTATTGTGGAATGCCTTGCTTTTACTCATAGCCTTTTAACATTATTCACAGGCAAATGCCGATTTCTGGAAGTTCAAAAATGACCATGAGGCTGCCAAAAGAGCTAGAGCGGCCAAGAGAGCCGAGAGAAAGGCCGCGAAAACAGGGACCCAGAGGAAGAAGAAACCAAGTACTTCTAATTTATTCAAGCTGGATGACACCGATGACGATGAAGAAGAGGTAATCCTTAACTCCCCTGACTCCTTTACCATTACCTTACTAACCCTTAACGCCTTTCAGGAGGACATAGGAAACAACCAAGCAGTTGAGGAAGAGGTAACTATAATTTCCTCCGACTCCCAACCTTTGCCGCGATAGTAAGTCCGAAGAGTGACCCGAAAAGTAAGATTTTCACATCCTTTAGCTTACCAAGATCCTCAATTTCTTTTGAAGCGACAGATTCATGAGAGTCGGAGGCAGACCCGGACCAACAAAGACGCGGAACTCTCCTCCGGCTTACCTGACGTAACAAGGAAACGCCGTGCTGAGGTTATCTCCGACTTACGCTCTTCTTTACCATTGGCGGGTTTCATTCGTCAACCCCTTAATTCATCTGACTCAAACTATCAGGATACTTCACCTTCCTCTGGAGAATCCATGCAATCCAACATGCCGGCTTTCAAAACTGCTCCAGGGTAATGTCAACTTATTTATCTTTATGCTTATATTACTCATGTTTTTGCCCTAACCTTTCTGATTTACTCACAGCGTACAAGTGAAGCCCAGCAAGAGGACGAAGAAAAATAAGCCGGCCAAAGATCCTGTCGCGACTGAAATGGAGCTTGGCATAGCTGCTCCTGACACCTCCACACATGAGCCGCCGTCTGACCCGGCTTATGATGTTCCAGCACCAACTTCTAATCCGCCCGCTGAACAAACTCTTGACAGATCTGATAACCCGGAGATTCCTAGCCCGACCAAGACAGTTGATCCGGAAGTCGAGATTCTTAAGACTCAGTTTGTTGAACCGGGATGACCCACTGTTCTTGCCAAGTGCTCTGCCAAGGAGGAACTTTTGGAGTGCCGGAAGGCCAAGCTGGACGTCACTGACTACACTCATCTGAGCAATGGAGAGATTGTCTCTGGTTACATAAGCCAAGTGCACAACAGTCGTGACCTGGAGATTGACATGGTGAAATAGATCCATAAAAAATCCGAGGTATAATTTATGTTACTTTTCCTTATCCATACTTACTGTCCTAGCCCCCAAGTCTATTGCTTATAAGAAAATTTGCTGTAGACTTAGAATCTGCTTAGCACTGCTTGTCAAACGCCCGGCTTATCTCGAAGGCCGGCTTTCGAACAAGATATTTAAACTGGTGTAGCATAATACTTTGAACTTGCAATACGCATTAGCCCCCAAGTACCAAGTATCTTTGCTTGCAAAGTGCTTGGGACTTAATTTCCATGAACCGTCGTAGTATTTCAGAGTTCTTCAACATACATTAGCCCCCAAGTGTCAAGTAGCTTTGCTTGCAAAGTGCTTGGGACTTAATGTTATCTTACGATATTCCTGACTGTAACCCGGCATTTATACAGGCCACCATAAGTCAATTTGAGTCGGAGATTGCTGATCTGAAGAATCGCCTGGAAGCTCAAGAAACTGAAACCCAAAAATCTAACTCCAAGTTTGAGTTCAGCGTATCTGAACAAGAGAAGTTGAAGAAAGGCTTTGAAACAGATAAGAAAGCATGGGCTGATGAAAAGGCCTCCTTGGTCACCCGGGCAGAGAAAGCAGAGGCGTCGCTTGCAGAAGCAACTGCCGAGCTAACCGGCTTGAAGCGCCACATATCTCAGATGGTCTCAGCAATCTTTGGTAAGCTACTTCTGCAAACGTTAAATATCGCAAATCTTTTTCCAATGAGTATCTTAATTGTCACCTCCGGCTTACCTAATGTTTGTTAACGCAGGCCCCAGGAGCACAAACCTTAACCAGAACATGTTGATCAAGCTAAAGGCGGTTTATACTCTGGTGGAACAACTCTACGCCGGGTCACAACATGCTTTGGCCGTTGTGGCTTTGTCAAATGACGTTCCCCATCTCCTGGCTGACATGTTAAAGCGGCTTGCTGTGCTACCTGAACGGGTCCAAGAGCTAAGGCGGGCGTCTGCGAGAGCCGGAGCCATAGCCGCATTGAGCCGGGCCAAATCATGGATACCAGAACTAGACTCGGCCGACATGGCTCTTGGATATCCAAGCTTGAAGGAGGATGGTACATTATTTGATGAAAAGGACTTCACTGCCTGCGTGAAGGAAATACGCCCTGTGGCCACTCTTATTGGGACTGACACTGACCTTACTAAGTACCAGCCGGGTTATGACAGCGAGAATCAGAGACTCCCAACGCCACACTATGATGCAGTCAGCCTGATCCCTCCAATTCGTAAGCATACCTTCGCCCCTGAAGTCGATCCAGCTGGGTTAATTGATGATGAAGCTGAATTTGAAGCTTTGAGTGGCATTGACTAGTCATCATCAACCTTCCAGGATAGGGCAGCCGACGGAGGAGCGGAGAAGGATAACCCGGAAGCCTCAGGTCAACCAGATGAGTGAACCATCGGGCGTCGTATGTTTATGCTTTGTGGAAAAACAATGCTTCATTATCCAGACTCGGGGAGTCTTGTAATAGGGTAGATAAAACACTTAATTTTGTCATGCCTTCACGCATGTTTTGATATGCTCAACCATTTCATAAGCCGCCGTCGTTATAAGCTTCCGGCTTATACTGGTCTTCTGCTTCCTTTATGTTAAAAGAAATTGCTTGCATTTCCCTGTGATCCTTTTGGTGATCTTGCCGGCTTATGTGACCCAAACAATGAGGGTAAGCTTTAACTCCTGAAACTTGGCAGATATGATGTTTGCTATGCGCTAACAACTTTATTTGATCAATATTAAACCGGTGGAACAAAAACCACCCCATAAATGCTTTCAAGAGGATCTCAAAAGCAGTCAAATAATTATACTTACAAAGTATCATGAGAAATAAACAAAATTCAAAGGCTTCTGATTCGCATACGATTAGTGAACCGTTCCAAAGGGGTTAAGCTAAGATTCAGATACGATCATATAGCCCCCAGTGTCTTTGGCGATGCCGATCAAGTGGGTATCGACAGCTATGTTCTCTTTGGTTCGAATACGACCTATGTTTGAACAGGAAGCCCCCAAGTGACCATAAGAGTTGTTTAATGACGCTGATTCAAATACGATCCACGTCAGACCCAAAGGGGTTAAGCTATGATTCAAATATGACCAGGAAGCCCCCAAGTGGGTTTGGCAGTATGCCGATCAAGAGGGTATCGACAGCTTTGTTCTCTTTGGTCCGAATATGACCTATGTTTGAACAGGAAGCCCCCAAGTGATCCTGGCTAGATTCAGATATGATCATAAGCCGTACCAAGTGGAAAGCCAGATTCAAATATGATCCGCTCCCTGTTGGTTGTTTCAACGTCATGACAAGGAAGACATGTAAACTTTTGAGGATGAAAAGGACAGAGGTTCTGCTTTATTGCTTTTATAATATATACATCGTCAAAAATATGTACATCGTGAGAGCCGGTGGCTCAAGTATGGTAAGGCCGAAGATGAGTGGTATTCCACGGCCGGCGGGTCTCCTCCTCCAACTTACGTGAGTCTTTGTGTTCTCGAACATCGATGAGGTAGTATGACCCGTTGTTCAGGTTCTTGATGACCACAAAGGGTCCTTCCCAGGGAGGGGATAACTTGTGCATATCGGATTGATCCTGGATGAGCCGGAGCACTAAGTCACCTTACTGAAAGGTTCTGGATCTAACTCGACGGCTGTGATAACGGCACAGGTCCTGCTGGTAAATTGCCGAGTGGGCTATTGCCAAATCTCGCTCTTCATCCAATAGATCAAGTGCATCCTGACGAGCTTGTTCATTATCAGCTTCTACGTAGGCCGCTACTCGGGGCGAGTCATGACGGGTGTCACTTGGCAGGACCGCCTCTGCTCCGTAAACCATGAATAAAGGTGTATAACACGTAGACCTGTTAGGTGTAGTATTGATGCTCCAAATCGCAGAGGGTAACTCCTCCACCCAACAACCTGGCGTCCGTTGTAAGGGGACCAAGAGCCGGGGTTTTATACCTTTCAAGATCTCCTGATTGGCTCTCTCTGCTTGACCATTGGATTAAGGATGAGCTACTGCCGAAACGTCAAGCCGGATATGTTCTTGTTGACAGAACTCTTCCATAGCACCTTTGGAGAGATTGGTGCCATTATCAGTCATGATGCTGTGTGGAAAACCAAAATGAAAGATCACCTTTTTCATGAATTGAACCGCCGTGGCTGCATCACACTTACTGACCGGCTCTGCCTCAACCCACTTTGTAAATTTATCAACCGCCACCAGTAGGTGTGTCTTTTTATCCTTAGACCTCTTGAAAGGTCCAACCATGTCAAGCCCCCAGACCGCAAATGGCCAAGTAATTGGAATCATCCTCAACTCTTGAGCCGGCACATGAGCTCGTCGTGAGAATTTTTGACACCCGTCACATTTACTGACCAGATCTTCCGCATCAGCATGAGCCGTTAACCAATAAAACCCATGACGGAAGGCTTTGGCCACAAGAGATTTTGAGCCGGCATGATGACCGCAATCCCCTTCATGGATCTCACGAAGTATTTCCTATCCTTCCGTAGGTGACACACAACGTTGAAACGCCCCAGTGACACTGCGATGATGCAACTCCCCGTGAACAATTGTCATGGATTTAGACCGACGGATGATTTGTCTCGCCAAGGTCTCATCCTCAGGCAACTCTCCCCGGGTCATGTAAGCCAAATATGGCACTGTCCAATCCGGGATGACGTGAAGAGCCGCCACTAGCTGCGCCTCCGGGCCTGACACCGCTAGGTCTTCCTCTGTGGGTAACTTGACAGATGGGTTATGCAAGACATCTAGAAAGGTGTTAGACGGTACCGGCTTACACTGAGATCCCAGACGGCTTAGAGCATCAGCCGCCTCATTCTTCCTTCGATCAATGTGCTCCACTTGATAACCCTGGAAGTGCCCAGCCACGGCATCAACTTCACGACGATAAGCCGCCATGAGGGGATCCTTGGAGTCCCACTTGCCTGACACTTGCTGAGCCACGAGATCTGAGTCGCCCAAGCACCTTACCCGGCTCAAATTCATCTCTTTGGCCATCCGAAGACCATGGAGCAAAGCCTCATATCCAGCTGCATTATTAGTACATGGAAACATGAGCCGAAGCACATAACAGAATTTGTCACCTCGAGGGGAGGTTAAAACAACTCCAGCCCCCGAACCTTCCAACGGCTTGGATCCATCAAAATGAATAGTCCAATACGTGTTATCCGGCTTCTCCTCAGGTGTCTGCAGCTCTGTCCAATCATTGATGAAGTCCACCAGGGCTTGAGACTTAATAGCAGTACGTGGCATATACCTCAAACCATGAGGCCCAAGCTCGATGGCCCACTTGGCGACTCGTCCTGTGGCCTCTCTATTCTAGATAATGTCTCCCAAGGGAGCAGAACTTACCACGGTGATAGGGTGACCCTGAAAATATTGCTTAAGCTTCCGGCTTGCCATGAACACCCCGTAAACAAGCTTCTGCCAATGTGGATACCTTTGCTTAGACTCAATGAGCACCTCACTGATGTAGTAAACCGGCCGTTGGACCGGATGCTCCTTGCCAGCCTCCTTGCGTTCCACCACAATTGCAACACTGACAGCACGTGAGTTAGCAGCCACGTATAACAACAATGGCTCTCTATCAATGGGAGCCGCAAGGAGCGGCAGCTCAGATAGTTGTCTCTTTAAATCTTCAAAAGCAGCATCAGCAGCATCACTCCAGACAAAAGTGTCAGTTTTCTTCAGCATCTGATATAGTGGTATGGTCTTCTCACCCAACCGGCTTAAAGCATTTATACGACCCGCCAGTCGCTGAACATCATTGATGCATGCCGGCTTAGCCAAAGAGGTAATTACCTTGATCTTCTCCGGGTTAGCTTCAATGCCCCTGTTGGAAACTAGGAAACCCAAAAGCTTGCCTGCTGGCAAACCAAACACACATTTGGCTGGTTAAGCATCATCTTATAGACCCGGAGATTATCAAAGGTTTCCTTCAGATCATTTATCAAGGTTTCCTTCTCTCTGGACTTCACCACTATGTCATCCACATAAGCATGAACATTACGTCCAATCTGATTATGGAGACAATTCTGTATACACCGCTAATAAGTCGCCTGGGCACTCTTGAGCCTGAAAGGCATAGAAACATAGCAGAAGGCTCCAAACGGAGTAATGAAAGCCGTCTTCTCCTGGTCCTTAACTACCATTTTGATCTGATGATAGCCAGAATAAGCATCCAGAAAGCTCAAACGCTCACAACCCACCGTAGCATCAATGATTTGATCAATATGGGGGAGAGCAAAAGGATCAGCCGGACAAGCTTTATTTAAGTCAGTGTAATCTACACACATCCGCCAGGTGCCGTTCTTTTTAAGTACGAGCACCGGGTTAGCCAACCACTCAAGATGAAAAACTTCAACAATAAACCCGACCGCTAAGAGCCGGGCCACCTCCTCTCCGATGGCTTTCCGTCTTTCCTCGTTAAACCGCCGAAGAAATTGTCTGACCGGCTTATACTTTGGATCAATATTAAGAGTGTGCTCAGCGAGTTCTCTCAGTACACCCGACATGTCAGAAGGTTTCCATGCAAAGATGTCCCGATTCTCACGGATGAACTCGATGAGCGCACTTTCATATTTAGGATCCAGATTGGCACTGATGCTAAATTGTTTAGATGAGTCGCCTGGGGTAAAATCAACAAGCTTGGTTTCATCAGCCAACTTGAATTTCATCACCGGGTCATGCTTTGTGGTTGGCTTGTTTAGAGGTGTCATATCCGCCTGGTCAATATTATCCTTATAAAACTTCATTCCTCTGCTGCACAAACAGATTCAGCATAAGCATCATCGCCCTCCTCACATTCCAGGGCTATCTTCCCACTCCCATGCACAGTAATGGTACCCTTGTGACCCGGCATCTTGAGCTACAAGTAAACATAACACGGCCACGCCATGAACTTGGCATAAGCCGGCCGTCCAAACAGAGCGTGATATGGGCTTTTGATCTTGACCACCTCAAAGGTTAATTTCTCAGCTCTAGAATCATATTCATCTCCGAAGGCTACCTCCAGCTCAATCTTGCCAACTGGGTATGCCGACTTAACAGGCATCACTCCATGAAAAACAGTGTTGGACATCTTCAAATTTTTATCAGTCAACCCCATACGTTGGAAGGTCTCATAATAGAGGATATTGATGCTGCTATCTCCATCCATGAGTACCTTAGTGAATTTATATCCGTTGGAAATATGCCCTAGAGGCAATAATAAAATGGTTATTATTATATTTCCTTGTTCATGATAATTGTCTATTATTCATGAACATGTCCCTACTGAGCCTCTAGTTGACTAGCTCGTTGATCAACAAATAGTCATGGTTTCCTGACTATGGGCATTAGATGTCATTGATAACGGGATCACATCATTAGGAGAATGATGTGATGGACAAGACCCAATCCTAAGCATAGCACAAGATCGTGTAGTTCGTTTGCTAGAGCTTTTCCAATGTCAAGTATCATTTCCTTAGACCATGAGATCGTGTAACTCCCGGATGCCGTAGGAGTGCTTTGGGTGTACCAAATGTCACAACATAACTGGGTGACTATAAAGGTATACTACAGGTATCCCCGAAAGTATATGTTGGGTTGACACGGATCGAGACTGGGATTTGTCACTCCGTATGATGGAGAGGTATCTCTGGGCCCACTCGGTAATGCATCATCATAATGAGCTCAATGTGAACAAGTGTTTGGTCACGGGATCATGCATTACGGTACGAGTAAAGTGACTTGCCGGTAACGAGATTGAACGAGGTATTGGGATACCGACGATCGAATCTCGGGCAAGTAACGTACCGATTGACAAAGGGAATTGTATACGGGATTACTTGAATCCTCGACATCGTGGTTCATCCGATGAGATCATCGAGGAGCATGTGGGAGCCAACATGGGTATCCAGATCCCGCTGTTGGTTATTGACCGGAGAGTCATCTTGGCCATGTGTGCGTGTCTCCCGAACCCGTAGGGTCTACACACTTAAGGTTCGGTGACGCTAGGGTTGTAGAGATATTAGTATGCGGTAACCCGAAAGTTGTTTGGAGTCCCGGATGAGATCCCGGACGTCACGAGGAGTTCTGGATTGGTCCGGAGGTAAAGATTTATATATAGGAAGTCCAGTTTCGGCCATCGGGAAAGTTTTGGGGGTCATCGGTATTGTACCGGGACCATCAGAAGGGTCCCGGGGGTCCACCGGGTGGGGCCACTCGGAGGGCCCCATGGGCTGAAGTGGGAGGGGAACCAACCCTTGGTGGGCTGGTGCGTGCCCCTTGGGCCTCCCCCCGCGCCTAGGGTTGGAAACCCTAGGGGTGGGGGGCGCCCCACCTGACTTGGGGGGCAAGTCCCCCCTTGGCCGCCCCCCCCTTGGAGATGGGATCTCCTAGGGCCGGCGCCCCCCTAGGGGCCCTATATATAGTGGGGGGGGGAGGGAGGGCAGCCGCACCCAAGTCCCTGGTGCCTCCCTCTCCCCTCGTAACACCTCTCCCTCTCGTTGGAGCTTGGCGAAGCCCTGCCGAGATCACCGCTGCTTCCACCACCACGCCGTCGTGCTGCTGGGTCTCCATCAACCTCTCCTTCCCCTTGCTAGATCAAGAAGGAGGTTATGTGTTCCCCAACCGTACGTGTGTTGAACGCGGAGGTGCCGTCCGTTCGGCGCTCGGTCATCGATGATTTGGATCACGACGAGTATGACTCCCTCAACTCCGTTCTCTTGAACGCTTCCGCTCGCGATCTACAAGGGTATGTAGATGCACTGCTCTCTCTCGTTGCTAGATGACTCCATAGATCGATCTTGGTGAAGTGTAGAAATTTTTTATTTTCTGCAACGTTCCCCGACAGTGGCATCATGAGCTAGGTCTTTGCGTAGTTTCTATGCACGAGTAGAACACAAGATGTTGTGGGTGTTGATTTTGTCAATTTACTTGCCGTTACTAGTCTTATCTTGATTCGGCGACATCGTGGGATGAAGCGGCCCGGACCGACCTTACACGTATGCTTATGTGAGATAGGTTCCACCGACTGACATGCACTAGTTGCATAAGGTGGCTAGCGGGTGTCTGTCTCTCCCACTTTAGTCGGATCGGATATAATGAAAAGGGTCCTTATGAAGGGTAAATAGAAATTGGCATATCACGTTGTGGTTTTGGCGTAGGTAAGAAACGTTCTTGCTAAGAAACCTATAGCAGCCACGCAAATATTTGCAACAACAATTAGAGGACGTCTAACTTGTTTTTGCAGCATGTGCCGTGTGATGTGATATGGCCAAAAGGATGTGATGAATGATATATGTGATGTATGAGATTGATCATGTTCTTGTAATAGGAATCACGACTTGCATGTCGATGAGTATGACAACCGGCATGAGCCATAGGAGTTGTCTTAATTTATTTATGACCTGCGTGTCAACATAAACGTCATGTAATTAATTTACTTTATTGCTAAACCGTTAGCCATAGTAGTAGAAGTAATAGATGATGAAACAACTTCATGAAGACACGATGATGGAGATCATGATGATGGAGATCATGGTGTCATGCCGGTGACGATGATGATCATGGCACCCCGAAGATGGAGATCAAATGGAGCAAAATGATATTGGCCATATCATGTCACTATTGGATTGCATGTAATGTTTATCATGTTTTTGCTTCTTATTTGCTTAGAACGACGGTAGTAAATAAGATGATCCCTCACAATAATTTCAAGAAAGTGTTCCCCCTAACTGTGCACCATTGCGAAAGTTCGTTGTCTCGAAGCACCACGTGATGATCGGGTGTGATAGATTCTAACGTTCACATACAACGGGTGTAAGCCAGATTTACACATGCAAAACACTTAGGTTGACTTGACGAGCCTAGCATGTACAGACATGGCCTCGGTACACAAGAGACCGAAAGGTCGAACATGAGTCGTATGGAAGATACGATCAACATGGAGATGTTCACCGATGATGACTAGTTCGTCTCACGTGATGATCGGACACGGTCTAGTTGAGTCGGATCATGTATCACTTAGATGACTAGAGGGATGTCTAATCTGAGTGGGAGTTCATTAAATAATTTGATTAGATGAACTTAATTATCATGAACTTAGTCTAAAATCTTTGCAATATGTCTTGTAGATCAAATGGCCCATGCTAACGTTGCCCTCAACTTCAACGCGTTCCTAGAGAAAACCAAGCTGAAAGATGATGGCAGCAACTATACGGACTGGGTCCGGAACCTAAGGATCATCCTCATAGCTGCCAAGAAAGCATATGTCCTAGAAGCACCGCTAGGTGATGCACCCATCCAAGAGAACCAAGACGTTATGCACGCTTGGCAGCAGCGTGTTGATGATTACTCCCTCGTTCAGTGCAGCATGCTTTACATCTTAGAACCGGGGCTCCAAAAGCGTTTTGAGCAACACGGAACATATGAGATGTTCGAAGAGCTGAAAACGGTTTTCCATGCTCATGCCCGGGTCGAGAGATATGAAGTCTCCGACAAGTTCTACAGTTGTAAGATGGAGGAAAATAGTTCTGTCAGTGAGCACATACTCAAAATGTCTGGGTTACACAACCGCTTGACTCAGCTGGGAGTTAATCTCCCGGATGACGCGGTCGTTGACAGAATCCTTCAGTCGCTCCCACCGAGCTACAAGAGCTTTGCGATGAACTTCAATATGCAGGGGATGGAAAAGACCATTCCTGAGGTATATTCAATGCTGAAATCAGCGGAGGTGGAAATCAAAAAGGAACATCAAGTGTTGATGGTCAATAAAACCACTAGTTTTAAGAAAGGCAAGGGTAAGAAGAACTTCAAGAAGGACGGCAAGGGAGTTGCCGCGCCCGGTAAGCCAGTTGCCGGGAAGAATCCAAAGAATGGACCCAAACCTGAGACTGAGTGCTTTTATTGCAAGGGAAAGGGACACTGGAAGCGGAACTGCCCCAAATACTTAGCGGACAAGAAGGACGGCAACACTAAAGGTATATGTGATATACATGTAATTGATGTGTACCTTACCAGTACTCGTAGTAGCTCCTGGGTATTTGATACCGGTGCGGTTGCTCATATTTGTAACTCAAAACAGGAGCTGCGGAATAAGCGGAGACTGGCAAAGGACGAGGTGACGATGCGCGTCGGGAATGGTTCAAAGGTCGATGTGATCGCCGTCGGCACGCTACCTCTACATTTACCTACGAGATTAGTTTTAAACCTCAATAATTGTTATTTAGCGCCAGCCTTGAGCATGAACATTGTATCTGGATCTCGTTTAATACGAGATGGCTACTCATTTAAATCCAAGAATAATGGTTGTTCTATTTATATGAGCGATATGTTTTATGGTCATGCCCCGCTGGTGAATGGTTTATTCTTAATGAATCTCGAACGTGATGTTACACATATTCATAGTGTGAATACCAAAAGATGTAAGGTTGATAATGATAGTCCCACATACTTGTGGCACTGCCGCCTTGGTCATATCGGTGTCAAACGAATGAAGAAGCTCCATACAGATGGACTTTTGGAGTCTCTTGATTTCGAATCATTTGACACGTGCGAACCATGCCTCATGGGTAAAATGACCAAGGCTCCGTTCTCCGAAACAATGGAGCGAGCAACCAACTTATTGGAAATTATACATACTGATGTGTGCGGTCCAATGAGCGTTGAGGCTCGCGGTGGCTATCGTTATGTTTTCACTCTCACTGATGACTTAAGTAGATATGGGTATGTCTATTTGATGAAACACAAGTCTGAGACCTTTGAAAAGTTCAAGGAATTTCAGAACGAGGTAGAGAATCAACATGATCAAAAGATAAAATTCTTACGATCAGATCGTGGGGGAGAATATTTAAGTCATGAATTTGGTACGCACTTAAGGAAATGTAGAACCATTTCACAACTCACGCCGCCTGGAACACCTCAGCGTAATGGTGTGTCCGAACGTCATATTCGCACTCTATTGGATATGGTGCGATCTATGATGTCACTCACTGATTTACCGCTATCATTTTGGGGATACGCTCTAGAGACAACTACATTCACTTTAAATAGGGCACCGTCTAAATCTGTTGAGACGACACCATATGAATTATGGTTTGGGAAGAAACCTAAGCTATCGTTTCTAAAAGTTTGGGGATGTGATGCTTATGTCAAGAAACTTCAACCTGAAAAGCTCAAACCCAAGTCGGAAAAATGCGTCTTCATAGGATACCCTAAGGAAACCAGTGGGTATACCTTCTACCTCAGATCCGAAGGCAAGATCTTTGTTTCCAATAACGGGTCCTTTCTGGAGAAAGAGTTTCTCTCGAGAGAAGTAAGTGGGAGGAAAGTAGAACTCGATGAAGTACTGCCTCTTGAACCGGAAAGTAGCGCAGCTCAGGAAGATGTTCCTGTGGTGCCTGCACCGACTAGAGAGGAAGTTAATGATGATGATCAAGGTACTTCGGATCAAGTTGCTACAGAACTTCGAAGGCCCACAAGGACACGTTCCACACCAGAGTGGTATGGCAACCCTGTCCTATAAATCATGTTGTTAGACAACGGTGAACCTTCGAACTATGAAGAAGCAATGGCGGGCCCAGATTCCAACAAATGGCTTGAAGCCATGCAATCCGAGATGGGATCCATGTATGAAAACAAAGTATGGACTTTGACAGACTTGCCCGATGATCAGCGAGCGATAGAGAATAAATGGATCTTCAAGAAGAAGACGGACGCGGATGGTAATGTTACCATCTATAAGGCTCGACTTGTCGCTAAGGGTTATCGACAAGTTCAAGGGGTTGACTACGATGAGACCTTCTCACCCATAGCGAAGCTGAAGTCCGTCCGAATCATGTTAGCAATTGCCGCATACTATGATTATGAGATATGGCAAATGTACGTCAAAACGACATTCCTTAACGGCTTTCTTAAGGAAGAATTGTATATGATGCAGCCGGAAGGTTTTGTCGATCCTAAGAATGCTAACAAGGTATGCAAGCTCCAGCGCTCCATCTATGGGCTGGTGCAAGTATCTCGGAGTTGGAACATTCGCTTTAATGAAATGATCAAAGCGTTTGGGTTTATGCAGACTTATGGAGAAGCCTGCGTTTACAAGAAAGTGAGTGGGAGCTCTGTAGCATTTCTCATATTATATGTGGATGCCATACTTTTGATGGGAAATGATATAGAACTTTTGGACAGTATTAAGGCCTACTTGAATAAGTGTTTTTCAATGAAGGACCTTGGAGAAGCTACTTACATACTAGGCATCAAGATCTATAGAGATAGATCGAGACGCCTCATAGGTCTTTCACAAAGCACATACCTTGATAAGATATTGAAGAAGTTCAATATGGATCAGTCCAAGAAGGGGTTCTTGCCTGTGTTGCAAGGTGTGAAATTGAGCTCAGCTCAATGTCCAACCACGACAGAAGATAGAGAAAAGGTGAGTGTCGTCCCCTATGCCTCAGCCATAGGGTCTATCATGTATGCCATGCTGTGTACCAGACCTGATGTAAACCTTACTATAAGTTTGGTAGGAAGGTACCAAAGTAATCCCGGCATGGAACACTGGATAGCGGTCAAGAACATCCTGAAGTACCTAAAAAGGACTAAGGATATGTTTCTCGTATATGGAGGTGACGAGGAGCTCGCCGTAAAGGGTTACGTCGACGCTAGCTTCGACACAGATCTGTATGACTCTAAGTCACAAACCGGATACATGTATATTTTGAATGGTGGGGCAGTAAGCTGGTGCAGTTGCAAGCAAAGCGTCGTGGCAGGATCTACATGTGAAGCGGAGTACATGGCAGCCTCGGAGGCAGCGCATGAAGCAATCTGGATGAAGGAGTTCATCACCGACCTAGGAGTCATATCCAATGCGTCGGGGCCGATCACTCTCTTCTGTGACAACACTGGAGCTATTGCCCTTGCCAAGGAGCCCAGGTTTCACAAGAAGAGCAGGCACATCAAGCGTCGCTTCAACTCCATCCGTGAAAATTTTCAAGATGGAGACATAGATATTTGCAAAGTACATACAGGTTTGAATGTCGCAGATCCATTGACTAAACCTCTTCCGCGAGCAAAACATGATCAACACCAGAACTCTATGGGTGTTCGATTCATCACAATGTAACTAGATTATTGACTCTAGTGCAAGTGGGAGACTGTTGGAAATATGACCTAGAGGCAATAATAAAATGGTTCTTATTATATTTCCTTGTTCATGATAATTGTCTATTATTCATGCTATAATTCTGTTATCCGGAAATCGTAATACATGTGTGAATACATATACCACAAACATGTCCCTAGTGAGCCTCTAGTTGACTAGCTCGTTGATCAACAGATAGTCATGGTTTCCTGACTATGGGCATTAGATGTCACTGATAACGGGATCACATCATTAGGAGAATGATGTGATGGACAAGACCCAATCCTAAGCGTAGCACAAGATCATGGAGTTCGTTTGCTAGAGCTTTTCCAATGTCAAGTATCATTTCCTTAGACCATAAGATCGTGTAACTCCCGGATGCCGTAGGAGTTATTTGGGTGTACCAAACGTCACAACGTAACTGGGTGACTACAAAGGTATACTACAGGTATCCCCAAAAGTATCTGTTGGGTTGACACGGATCGAGACTGGGATTTGTCACTCCGTATGACGGAGAGGTATCTCTGGGCCCACTCAGTAATGCATCATCATAATGATCTCAATGTGAACAAGTGTTTGGTCACGGGATCATGCATTACGGTACGAGTAAAGTGACTTGCCGGTAACGAGATTGAACGAGGTATTGGGATACCGACGATCGAATCTCAGGCAAGTAACATACCGATTGACAAAGGGAATTGTATACGGGATTACTTGAATCCTCGACATCGTGGTTCATCCGATGAGATCATCGAGGAGCATGTGGGATCCAACATGGGTATCCAGATCCCGCTGTTGGTTATTAACCGGAGAGTCGTCTCGGTCATGTGTGCGTGTCTCCCGAACGCGTAGGGTCTACACACTTAAGGTTCGGTGATGCTAGGGTTGTAGAGATATTAGTATGCGGTAACCCGAAAGTTGTTCGGAGTCCCGGATGAGATCCCGGACGTCACGAGGAGTTCCGGATTGGTCCGGAGGTAAATATTTATATATAGGAAGTCCAGTTTCGGCCATCGGGAAAGTTTTGGGGGTCATCGGTATTGTACCGGGACCACCAGAAGGGTCCCGGGGGTCCATCGGGTGGGGCCACCTATCCTGGAGGGCCCCATGGGCTGAAGTGGGAGGGGAACCAGCCCCTGGTGGGCTGGTGCGCCCCCTTGGGCCTCCCCCTGCGCCTAGGGTTGGAAACCCTAGGGGTGGGGGGCGCCCCACCTGACTTGGGGGGCAAGTCCCCCCTTGGCCGCCGCCCCCCTTGGAGATGGGATCTCCTAGGGCCGGCGCCCCCCTAGGGGCCCTATATATAGTGGGGGGGGGAGGGAGGGCAGCCGCACCCAAGTCCCTGGCGCCTCCCTCTCCCCTCGTAACACCTCTCCCTCTTGTTGGAGCTTGGCGAAGCCCTGCCGAGATCACCGCTGCCTCCACCACCACGCCGTCGTGCTGCTGGATCAAGAAGGAGGAGACATCTTCCCCAACCGTACGTGTGTTGAACGCGGAGGTGCCATCTGTTCGGCGCTCGGTCATCGGTGATTTGGATCACGACGAGTACGACTCCCTCAACCCCGTTCTCTTGAATGCTTCTGCTCGCGATCTACAAGGGTATGTAGATGCACTCCTCTCTCTCGTTGCTAGATGACTCCATAGATTGATCTTGGTGAAGCGTAGAAAAAATTTATTTTCTGCAACGTTCCCCAACAATATCCACCAACTTGAGGTGCTACCACCAAGGCTAACTGACCTGGATTATCAACCCGGGGAGGGTGATTTTCCCTTCTCCACACAATAGGCTGCTCTGACCATCTCAAGTAACGGGGGACTGCCGGCTCAACAGAGTTCACCGCCCTCTTATGAATCTTCTGGTCACGTTTGCATAAGCTAGCGGTGAAGACATGATACTGTCCACTATTCAGCTGCTTTGGATTACTTTGATAACCCGACTGATGCTGACCCCCTTGACCAGATTGCTGCTGGTTATAGCCGCCTTGATTTCCCTGAAAGCCGGAATTTGAACTGCCACCCGAGCCATGAAAGCCACCGACACCTGAGCCGCCACCCTACCCGTGATTGCCGTCGAACGTGTTGGAATTCTTAAAAGCCTTCATGATCGTGCAATCCTTCCATAAGTGAGTGGCCGGCTTTTCCCGGGTGTCGTGTCTCGGACAGGGCTCATTGAGTAGCCGCTCGAGAGATGGACCTGACCCGCCAGACCGAGGGGGCGGCCTCCCCTTGCGCCTCTGATTGTTACCTTGTGCATTAGCATTAGCCACAAACTCCGGGTTGCCATCGGCCTTACGCTTGTTGCCTCCTTGATTTGCCGGGTTATGCTGCTGACCCTTTCCATTGCCGTTCTTTTTTCCCTTCCCCGTCTTTTCCTCATCAAACGTAGGATCCTTGGTACTATCAGAATCGGCATATTTGACTAAAGCCGCCATCAGCTGACCCATATCATTACAATCACGCTTGAGGCGCCCCAGCTTCTGCCTCAGCGGCTCAAATCGGCAATTCTTCTCCAACATGAGGAATGTAGAGCCGGCATCCATCTTGTCAGACGAATGTATTATGTCCTTGACCCGGCGCACCCAGTGAGTGGTAGATTCACCCTCCTCTTGCTTACAATTGGTTAAGTCCACAATCGACATAGATTGCTTGCAAGTGTCTTTGAAATTCTGAATGAACCGGGCCTTTAACTCCGCCCATGAGCTAATAGAATTGGACGGCAAGCCCTTTAACCATGTCCAGGCCATTCCATCCAACATCATGGTGAAGTACTTAGCCATTGCTGCGTCACTGACCTCCAACAGTTCCATGGCCATCTCATAGCTTTCGATCCACGCCCCGTGCTGTAAGTCGGCCGTATAATTTGGCACCTTTCGGGGTCCCTTGAAATCCTTAGGCAAACACACATTGCGTAAAGCCGACACCAAACAAGGAACGCCGCCGGTTCTGGTGGCCACTCCTGCCTCAACAGAAGTCGACGGGTAATCTGGAAAGTCCTGCTAAGCCGTCTGCTGAGCCGCCAGCTGAGCCGCCCGCTCGTCCTCCTCACGCACCGGGTTATAACCGCCGGGCTGGTTACGACGCTGGGCGTTTCTTGACAAAGCCTCTGACTCCATGTGCCTGCTGTAACTCGGGCTCCAGTTTGGACGAGACAGAGCTAACCAGGGCGGAGGAGTTGAATGAATCCTGTCCCGGCTATAGGAATAAGTCTCTTGCTGAGCCAGAGCCGTATGGACGAGTTCTCTGATCCTTCGCGTCTCCACCGCTGTTGGATCGTCACCGTCCACTGGGAGAGCCGCCAAACATGCCGATGCTGCGATCAGGTTCTCCATGGGGTTAGAAAAGTGACCCGGTGGCGTCAGTACGTAGCGGGGCGGGGCCATATTCCCATGAGGAGGTGCCATCACCCGAGGCTGAGCCGGTCCTCCTACTCCGGATGTCATGAATTGATTTTCCTCTGGCGGGTTACTAGGGTCGACTCCAGGTGTAGCGAAAAGGTTCCGAGGATCATAAACCGGAGGCAAACGGGATTGAGTTTTCTGGTGTCTCCTCCTCATCACCTCGTTAGATGCGTTCAGGCTCATCGTAAGCTGGAAAGCCTCTGACTGGAGCTGTTGTGCCCGTGCACCCAAAGCCGCCCGTTCTGTGGCTAACCTGGTGTCCTCAGCTGCTAAGGCCTCCTTGGCCCGAGCTATTTCCTCACGCACCTGTGCCACCTCTGCATTATGCTCATCTTGATTCGCAGGAATGACTGTGGTGGTTAATAGGGCCATTAGCTTATCCATGAGATCCATCAGTACCTGAGCCGGCAGGCACACAGGGCCTCCTGCCCCGGCCGCTGCTGACCCGGACGTTATTGCTGTTGCGGCTGTAGGGTTTTGACCGGGTGGAGTACCAGCCATGAAGACCCCTACGTAGCTTGGCGGCTCAAAGGGGTCCGGAATACTACTGCCATTGGAACAGCCCCCAAGCCTGCCATCTTGCAGTTGATACAATGAATCCGTCTCACCAGTGGACGAATCACCATCGGAGTGGATGGTCGTCTCACCACCATCTCCGGATCCTCCAGAAAGTTCCCCTCCGTGGATGCAACCCACAAAAGCACGCTTCACGACGGGTTGAGGGGGGGTGGGTCTTGCACGCTGAGCCGTCTCGACGAGGTCGGTGCAGTTGTCTGGCTCAGGGCCCGGCTCACCAATCCAGCCGATGAAGATGTGGATTCCGCCGAAGGGGACCCGGTACCCGTACTCAATTGAGCCGGCGTCGGGGCCCCAGCCTTCGTCGTCGATGTAGATCTTGCCGCGATGACTTTTGGTCATCCGGCCGACTGCGTATCCCTTGATCCCTTCAAAGTTTCCCTTCAAGAACTCAAATCCACCGTGCGCTGGCCCCACGGTGGGCGCCAACTATAGTGGAATTGTCACGGCAGATGTCCTCTTGTAAGGACTTAGTCATGGAGCCACCGCAACTAGGAAGCTTAAAGGGGTTAACGGGACAAGAAACACGAGAGAGGTTTATACTAGTTCGGCCCCTTACAGTGAAGGTAAAGCCTACGTCTAGTTGGGTTGGTATTGCAGAGGTTTCGATAACTAGGGAGCGAGATACGCTATGCCCGGCTCTCGATGAGATGTTTCTTGCCCTTAAGCCGCCAGCGGGTCGCCCCCTTATATACACGGGTTGACGCCCTGCAGCCCACAGAGTCCCGGCCGGCTCATAAATAGTGTCCGGCTCGGTGACTAGTTAATTCTACCTTATGATACAAGTCATGCCATTACGGTGGTTTATCACTACGGGTCTTAAATCGCCTGTGGGCTTTAGACCCTTTATCGAACCGCCATCTTCATGATTGATCTTGGGCTTTGTATGATAATTCTCTTTGCGTAACCCGGCCCCTCCAGGGCGGCTTACACAAATTGTTATATCCCCGACTGCGACAGAAATAGCTTGTTGATAGGAGATTAATATGATGGAAAATAGACCCGGGGGCCATAGGTTTCACTAGTGGCTTCTCTCAAGATAGCATGAGTATTACGGTGGGTGAACAATTACTGTCGAGCAATTGATAGAAAAGTGCATAATTATGAGAATATCTAGGCATGATCATGTATATAGGCATCACGTCCGCAACAAGTAGACCGACTCCTGCCCGCATCTACTACTATTACTCCACACATCAACTGCTATCCAGCATGCATCTAGAGTATTAAGTTCATAAGAACAGAGTAACGCATTAGGTAAGATGACATGATGTAGAGGGATAAACTCAAGCAATATGATATAAACCGCATCTTTTTATCCTCGATGGCAAAAAATACAATAAATGTCGTTTCCCCTACTGTCACCGGGATTGAGCACCGCATGATTGAACCCAAACCTAAGCACTTCTCCCATTGCAAGAAAGATCAATCTAGTAGGCCAAACCAAACTGATAATTCGAAGAGACTTGCAAAGATAACCAATCATACATAAAAGAATTTAGAGAAGATTCAAATATTCTTCATAGATAATCTTGATCATAAACCCACAATTCATCGGAACTCGACAAACACACCGCAAAAAGAGTTACATCAAATAGATCTCCAAGAAGATCAAGGAGAACTTTGTATTGAGATCCAAAGAGAGAGAAGAAGCCATCTAGCTAATAACTGTGGACCCGAAGGTCTGTGGTAAACTACTCACATATCATCGGAGAGGCTATGGTGTTGATGTAGAAGCCCTCCATGATTAATGCCCCCTCCAGCAGAGCGCCGGAAAAGGCCCCAAGATGGGATCTCATGAGTACAGAAGGTTGCGGCGGTGGAATTAGGTTTTTGTGGTGCCCCTCGATGGTTTCGGGGTACGTAGGTATATATAGGAGGAAGAAGTAGGTCGGTGGAGCCACTAGGGGCCCACGAGGGTGGAGGGCATGCCCAGGGGGTAGGTGTGCCCCCTGCCTCGTGGACTCCTTGTTGATTGCTTAATGTACACTCCAAGTCCTCTCGATCACATTTGTTCCAAAAGTCACGCTCCCGAAGGTTTCATTGCGTTTGGACTCCGTTTGATATTCCTTTTTTGCGAAACACTAAAATAGGCAAAAAAAACAGCAATTTGCACTGGGCCTTGGGTTAATAGGTTAGTTCGAAAAATAATATAAAAGTATATAAATAAGCCCATTAAACATCCAAAACAGAATATATAATAGCATGGAGCAATCAAAAATTATAGATACGTTGGAGACGTATCAAGCAGCTCCATGCAGTTAGAGCTTTTAGAGCCATAACTCTAAGCGTAAGATTATTATTCTTTGGCGACTTAGAGTCTGCCATCCTGGCGGGTTGCAAAGACCCGAAGATGCTTCAAATATGAGACATAAATAGGGAAGCTTGGCCCGATTTGTAAAAACCATATGGTAAGAAAAAAGAGATGATATAAAGCCAAAGCAAAAAATAAAAAAAATCCGAGGCTTTTGCAGGCCGCCGAGCCAAAGTTTCTTCTTCAATGAAACTAGCCTGATGGCCACTAGAAGGTCCGCGCTTTCTGTGAGCCGGATCTCTCATGACCCAATCGACATTTGAACCCAGATAAGTGCAGGTCTTATTAAAAGATAGACTTATCAGGAGGACGCAGGGTCGGAGTAGCATCGTGCATCACAGGCTGATTTATCCAAGTCTCAAAGAAGGCGGCTTATGAGCCTGAGTTTATCCTAGCTATCTGTAAGCCGTGCTCTCACATGACAAACCGGCATTTTAACCTTAACACATTCAGGATCTTTGGTGAATACACCTTTAAAAGAATGATTGTTAAGATTTCGGCGGGTCAATCAGGATTGCCTGATGAAGAAGCAGCTGACATACATGCAAAATGACCCGGAAGGGTTATGTCCTCTTTGGTGAATACACCTATGTTTGAAAAAAATAACCCAGTCAAGAGGGTAGTAATGCTATGTTCTCTTTGGTGAATACACCTATGTTTGACCAAGAAGCCCCCAAGTGACGTTGTGAGCTGTGCTCATCGGGTACCTATGTTTGAGCTATGCTATGCATCCAACTCTCTTTGGTCCCTGTAATTTGGGCGTGAATCCTCTTAAATGAACAAATAAAACAATGATAAAGACTCAGATTCGAAGAAGTGAAACGGCAGAGGCCCTGAATTATCAGGGATGTCGACTTTATTATACTGCTTATAATATATACATCGTCAAACTATGTACATCATGAGAGCCGGTGGCCCAAGTATAGTAGGTCCGAAGATGAGCAATATTCCACGGCCGACAGGTCTCCTCCTCCGATGTGCGTGAGTCCTTGTGGTCTCGAACGTCGATAAGATAGTATGACCCATTATGCAGATTCTTGCTGACCACAAAAGGTCCTTCCCAAGGTAGGGATAATTTATGCATATCAGTTTGATCCTGGATAAGCCGGAGCACCAAGTCGCCTTCTTGAAAGGTTCTGGTTTTGTCACGACGGTTGTGATAACGATGTAGATCTTTTTGATAAATCGCTGAATGAGCCACTGCGAGGTCACGCTCCTCATCTAATAGGTCGAGTGCATTCTGACGTGCTATTTCATTATCAGCTTCAACATAAGCCGCCACATGGGGTGAATCGTGACGGATGTCACTAGGGAGAACCGCCTCTGCTCCATAAATCATGAAGAAAGGTGTGTAACGTAGATCTGTTGGGGGTTGTATTGATACTCCATAACATTGAAGGTAACTCTTCTACCCAACAGCCCGGCGTTCTTTGCAAAGGAACCATAAGCCGGGGCTTGATGCCTTGCAGAATCTCTTGATTAGCTTGTCCCGCTTGACCATCAGACTGGGGATGAGCCACGGAGGAAACACAAGTCGAATATGCTCTCGTTGACAAAAATCTTTCATAGCACCCTTAGACAGATTAGTGCCATTATCCGTTATAATGCTATGGGGAAAGCCAAAACGGAAGGTTACCTGCTTGATGAATTGAACCGCCGTTGCTGCATCACATTTACTAATCGGCTCTGCTTCAACCCACTTAGTAAACTTATCAACTGCCACCAAAAGGTGACTTTTCTTATCTTTGGACCTCTTGAAAGGCCCGACCATATCAAGCCCCCAGGTTGCAAACGGCCAGGTAATTGGAATCATCCTCAACTCTTGAGCCGGAACATGAGCTCGTCGTGAAAACTTCTGACAACCGTCACATCTGCTGACCAAATCCTCAACATCAACATGAGCCGTCAACCAATAAAACCCATGACGAAAGCCTTGGTTATGAGAGATTTAGAGCCGACGTGATAACCACAATCCCCTTCGTGAATCTCTCGCAGAATCTCACAGCCTTCTTCAGGAGAGACGCAACATTGAAACGCCCCTGTGACACTGCGATGGTGCAACTCCCCATTGACAATCATCATTTTCTTAGACCGTCAGGTTATCTGACTGGCCAAAGTCTCATCCTCGGGCAACTCGCCCTGGGTCATATAAGCCAAATATGGATCTGTCCAATCAGGAATGGCATGAAGCGCCGCCACCAATTGTGCTTCTGGGTCAGGAACAACAAGATCCTCCTCAGTAAGCAATTTGACAGAAGGGTTAAACAGAACATCTAGGAAAGTGTTAGGTGGCACCGGCTTACGCTGAGACCCTAACCGGCTTAAAGTATCAGCTGCCTCATTCTTCATGTGATCAATATGCTCAACTTGGTAACCCTTTAAGTGACCCGCAAATGGCATCAACCTCTCGGCAATAAGCCGCCATGAGCGGATCCTTAAACTCCAAATTGCCAGAAACTTGCTGAGCTACCTGATCTGAGTCACTGAAGCAGCTCACCCGGCTTAAGTTCATCTCCTTGGCCATCCGAAGACCGTGGAGCAAGGCTTCATACTTAGCTGCATTGTTAGTACAAGGGAACATTAACCGGAGAACATAAGAAAATTTATCACTTTGTGGGGAAGTCAAGACAACTCCAGCCCCCGAGGCTTCCAACTACCTGGATCCATCAAAGTGAAAGTCCAATATGTGTTATCCGGCTTTTCCTCAGGCGTCTGCAGCTCTGTCCAATCATTGATAAAATCCACGAGTGCTTGTGACTTGATGGCCGTACGAGGCACATACTTTAAACCATGAGGCCCAAGCTCAATGGCCCACTTGGCTAGCCGACCTATGGCTTCTCTATTTTGGATGATATCCCCCAAAGGAGCAGAACTAACCACAGTAATGGGATGACCTAGAAAATATTGCTTGAGCTTTCAACTTGCCATGAAAACCCCATACACAAGCTTCTTCCAATGCCGATACCTCTGCTTGGACTCAATAAGTACCTCGCTGATGTAGTAAACCGGTCGTTGAACTGGATACTCCTTGCCTGCCTCTTTACTTTCCACCACAATGGCCACACTGACAACCCGTCCATTGGCAGCCACATATAACAACAAAGGCTCCTTATCAATAGGGGCAGCAAGAACCGGCGGCTCAACCAATTGCTTCTTAAGTGCCTCAAATGCCTCATTAGCAGCATCACTCCAGATGAAATTATCTGTCTTCTTCATCATCTGATATAGAGGGATAGCCTTTTCTCCTAGGCGGCTTATGAACCAGCTCAGAGCTGCTATCCGACCCGCCAAGCGTTGGACGTCATTAACACACTTTGGCTTAGCCAGGGAAGTAATAGCCTTGATTTTCTCCGGGTTAGCTTCGATACCTCGGTCTGAAAACAAAAAAACCCAGAAGCTTACCTGCCGGTACACCAAAAACACACTTGGCCGGGTTAAGCATCATTTCATAAACCCAGAGATTGTCAAACGTCTCCTTCAAATCAGCAATCAGGGTCTCCTTCTTCCTGGATTTCACCAGAATGTCATCTACATAAGCATGAACATTACGCCCGATCTGATTGTGAAGGCAATTTTGCACACACCGCTGGTAAGTCGCTTGGGCACTCTTGATCCTGAAAGGCATGGACACATAGCAGAAGGCTCCAAATGGAGTAATGAAAGTTGTCTTCTCCTGGTCCTTAACTGCCATCTTGATCTGATGATAACCAGAATAAGCATCCAAAAAACTCAAATGCTCACAACCCGCTGTAGCATCAATGATTTGATCAATACGAGGGAGAGAAAACGGATCAGCCGGACAAGCCTTGTTTAAGTCCATGTAATCCACACATATTCGTCAAGTGCCATTCTTCTTAACCACCAACACCGGGTTAGCCAACCACTCCAGATGAAAAACTTCAACGATAAACCTGGCCGCCAAGAGCCGGGCCACTTCTTCACCAATGGCCTTCCGCCTCCCCTTGTTAAAACGATGAAGGAATTGCTTGACCGGCTTAAAATTTGGATCAATATTAAGTGTGTGCTTAGCGAGTTCCCTCGGTACACTTGGCATGTCTGAAGGCTTCCTTGCAAAGATGTCCCGGTTCTCATGGATGAACTCAATGAGCACGCCTTCCTATTTTGGATCCAGATTAGCACTGATGCTGAACTGCTTAGATGAATCGCCAGGAACAAAATCAACCACTTTAGTGTCATCTGTTGACTTAAACTTTAGCAAAGGATCATGCTCGGTGGTTGGCTTTTTCAAGGACGTCATATCCGCTGGGTCACATTATCTTTGTAAACTTTCAGCTCCTCCGTTGCACAAATAGACTCAGCATAGGCAACATCGCCTTCTTCACACTCCAAGGCCACCTTGCGACTCCCATGCACTGTGATGGTGCCCTTGTAACCTGGCATCTTAAGCTGCAAGTAAACATAACAAGGCCTCGCCATGAATTTAGCATAAGCCGGCCGCTCAAAGAGAGCATGATAAGGGCTCTTGATTTTAACCACTTCAAAGGTCGGCACCTCAGATCTCGAATCATACTCATCTCCAAAAGCAACCTCCAAGGATATCTTACCCACCGGATATGCCGACTTACCAGGCACCACACCGTGAAAAATGGTGTTTGACGGCTTAAGATTTTTGTCGGTCAGTCCCATGCGATGGAAGGTTTCATAGTAAAGTATATTAATGATGTTGCCTCCATCCATGAGTACCTTAGTAAATTTATATCCCCCAACCTGAGGTCCACCACTAGAGCCAGCTGACCCGGATTGTCAACCAGGGGCAGGTGATCCTCACGACTCCACACTATAGGCTGCTCCGACTACCGCAAGTAACGTGGTACCGCCGGCTCAACAACATTCACTGCCCTCTTGTGAAGCTTCTGATCCCGCTTACATAATCTAGTGGTGAAGACGTTGTATTGTCCACTGTTCAATTGCTTCAGATTGCTCTGATAACCCGACTGCTACTACTGGTTGTAACCACCCTGGTTGCCTTGGCTTTGAAACCCGGAATTTGAACCGCCGCCTCCATGACCCGGACCATGAGGGCCGGACCCTGAACCGCCATTCGGGCCATGGTTGTGCTGGAAAGACTCCCTGAACTATCTCATGATACTGCAATCCTTCCATAGATGGGTAGACGGCTTCTCCTGTGTTCCGTGCTTCGGACATGGCTGATTCATTATTGCTTCAAGGTTAAATTTTGTCCCTTGAGTCGGCCTCCCTTTAAGATGCCGGTTATAACTCCGTGCACCAGTGTTAGCCACAAAATCATCAGCTTTGCGCTTACCGTTGCCGCCCTGATTGGCCGGGTTGTGTTGCTGTCCCCTCATACCGTTACTCTTCCTTCCCTTTCCCGATCTTTCATCCTCAGAGTCGGGGTCCTTGGTACTATCAGAGTCGGCATACTTGACTAAAGCCGCCATGAGCTCCCCCATGTCATTGCAATGACGCTTAAGCCGCCCAAGCTTCTGCTTGAGTGGAAGGAACCGGCAATTTTTCTCCACCACTAAAACTGCTGAGCCGACGTTGATATTATCTGAAGAATGTATGATAGTCGAGACCCGGCGCACCCAGCTGGTTGTCGATTTGCCCTCAGCTTGAACACAAGAGACCAAATCCACGATCGACATAGGCTACTTGCACGTATCTTTGAAATTTTGAATAAACCGTGCCTTCAGCTCTGCCCATGACCCAATGGAGTTGGCAGGCAACCCTTTCAGCCAGGTATGAGCCGTCCCTTCCAGCATCATGGTGAAATAATTAGCATATGCAGCTTCACTAACATCCAGCATCTCCATAGTCATCTCATAACTTTCCACCCAAGCCTCAGGGGGGCTGATCTGCTGTGTAATTAGGCACTTACGAGGGCCCTTAATGTCCTTGGGCAAACGCTTGTTACGCAGAACCGCTATTAAACACGACACTCCCTAAGCTCTAGAGGCCACACCTGCCTCTACCGAAGTCGTTGGGTAAACCGGCTCGTGCTGATGAGCCGCCAACTGAGCCGCCAGCTCGGCCTCCCGGCGCGCTCTGCCCTAATCCACCAAATTATGTGCATTGGCACCGTTGTGCGCCTGGTCCTGCCCAAGAGGTTGGTTACGATGCTGCTCAGTACTCGAAACTGCTGGCGAGTCAATGTGCCTGCTGTAGCTCCGGCTTGGACGAGGGGTTGAGTGTACCCGATCACGATTGTAAGAATAAGCCTGCTACTATACCAGCACTGTTTGAAGAAGTTCCCGGCCCTTCGGGTTTCAACTGCTGTTGGAGACTCGCCCTCGACTCGCAGAGCCGCCAATCGTGTAGCTACAGCAATCATGTTGTCCAAAGGGTTGGAATAGTGACCCGGCGGCGTCACCACGTGCTGAGGTGGGGTGTTATTCATATGCTCCACCCCCTGGCGCTTCAGTTATCTGGTTTACAACCGGTGGGTTACTGGCCCCCGCTCTAGGTGTGTTTAAGAGGTTTCTCGATTCATAAACCAAGGGAAGACGACTCTGGTGTTTTCTCCTCAAGACTTTGTTTGACGCGTTATGAGTCACCGTGAGCCGATATGAACCCGCTTGAATCCGCTGTGCTTGGGCGTTTAAAACGGCCCGCTCTGCGGTCATCCTAGCGTTTTCTGCCACCAGCTCTACCTTGGCTTGCGCTATCTCATCACGCAACTTAGCCACATCCACCTTATGCTGTTCCTGGTTGTCCGAGGTCACCTCCATCTCCATCGGAGTTGCCAGAGTCTCCAATAGATCTGTCAAAACTTGAGCCGGCGGGCATGTTGATCCGCCAGCACCTGCTGCTGTTGCCGCCGCTGCGCTGGAAGTCAAAGTCGTGGCGACTGTCGAACCGAGAACCGGCTGGGTGCCAGCCATGAAGATCGCCACCCTGTTCGGCGGCTCATGGGGGTCCGGAATACTCTCACCAGCAGAACAGCCCCCAAGCCGTCCGCCTTGTAGTTGATACATCGAGTTGATCTCACCCATGGACGATTCACCATCGGAGTAGATGGCCGTCTCACCGCCAGACACAGAGCCTTCCAATTCATCCCCATGGATAAATCCTACAAAGGCACGCTTCACGGCGGGTTGAACCCGGGCGAGTCATGCACGCTGAGCCGTCTCGATGATGTCGGTGCAGATGTCCGGCTCAGGGCCCGGTTCGCCGATCTTGCCGATGAAGACGTGGATTCCGCCGAAGGGGACCCAGTACCCATACTCAATTGAGCCAGCCTCGGGGCCCCAGCCTGCATCGTGGATGTAGAGCTTGCCGTGATGACTCTTGGTCATCCGGCCCACAGCATATCCCTTTATCCCTTCAAAGCTGCCCTTCAAGAACTCAAAACCACCATGCGCAGGCCCCATGGCGGGCACCAACTATCATGGAATTGTCACGGCAGATGTCCTAGCGGAATTTTTAGTTGTGGAGCCATTACGACGTAGTTAGCTTAAAGTGGTTAAAATGGGACAAAGGACACGATGAGTTTATACTGGTTCGGCCCCTTATGGTGAAGGTGAAAGCCTAATCCAGTTTGAGGTGGTATTACTAGGGTTTCGATTACCAGGGAGCGAATACACTTAGCATGGCTTTCGATCTGTGTTTCTTTCCCTAAGCCGCTGTCGGGTCTTCCCCTTATATACACGGGTTGACGCCCCGCGGCCTACAGAGTCCCGACCGGTTCATAAAAACGTGTCCGGCTCGGTGACTTATCTTACATGCCTTACAATACAAGTCGTATATACATGGCGGTTTATACTTACCAGCCTTAAGACGCCTTTGGGTTTCGGGCCCTTTAACAAGCCTACTACATGAACCGCCATCTTAAACATATTCATGGGCTTGGTTTATGAATCACCATTGGGATAACCCGGCCCCTCCTGGGCGGGTCATATCCAATAGTCATATCCCCAACACATGTGAATCCTCATATTCATCTAATGAGTCATTTGACTCCAACTATAAAATGTTCAAAGATTAGAATGGTGAAGTATTTGCTAGATATGTTGGCACTAACTGCAGGAACGGTCCTCCTATGAAGAAAATCTGGGTTCCCAAAAGGTGTCTTGAAAGTCTTTAGGTGAATGTCATCCTGACATCACCTGTGAAGACTAGGAACCCCAGATTAAAGTCTTCATATGGATCAAAGTCTTCACATGGATCCAAGTCCTCATATGGACTAAATTCCTCACATGGATCAAATTACTCAAATGGATTCAAATCCTCATATGATCATTATCATTCTAATGCTTCTATTTCGCAGGGAAAGCCTAAGATCTGAATATGTGCGTTATTCTTTAAATCATTATTTTCATAAGTCCTCGAAGATTTTCTCTGCTTACTCATGTGCATACTCTAACACCTCTTCTGTGAAATGAAGTGCACTGGCTTCTATGCCACCTTTCTCTCATGGAGCTCGCAGAATGATGAACTCTTTGCCACCCCTCCAGATGTGGGTGGTGAATAAAAAGAACTAATCTCTTATGCAGAGTCAGATCTCCACACGAACTTGAACGTCTGAAGAATTTTCTGGAGACCTGAATATGCTTGAAAGGACGCAAGCTATTCATGAAGAAATGAATACTTATTTCTCACATCCTCATACTGCTATAAATGTTGTACTACTTGATGAAATTCAATCTAATGAATTTGCTGTCATATTCTTCACCGATGAAGTATATGAGTTCGTAAGATGCACTAATTCATCTGTAGGATGATCAACGCAAAGCTACTGAGTGGGTCCTCGAGAGTGGATGTACAAATGACATGACCGGTGACAAGAACCTATTGATGGACACTACTTTATCTCCGTCGCATCTGAAGTATATCACCTACGCTGACAAAGGCAAAATAAAGGTATTGTGTCTAGGTAGGGTTGCAATCTGAAAGGATCGACACATGGACAAAGTCATGCTTGTCGAGTCCTTAGGATTCAACCTCATGTCTGTCTCAATGCTTTGTGATATTGATATGGTTGTCGTCATTGGCAAATGTCGTTGCATTGTGCTTATGGAATCTGAAAATTCCAAAGTCTTCGAAGGATTTAGAAGAGGAGACTTGTATATTGTTGATTTCTCTGTAGGACCATGATGTCGCTTGAAGCTACATCAGTATTTCCCCAAAGAGGAAGGGATGATGCAGAACAGCGGCGGTAGGTATTTCCCTCAGATATGAAACCAAGGTTATCGAACCAGTAGGAGAACCAAGCAACACAATGTCAACAACCCCTGCACACAGATAACGAATCCTCACAACCCGACGTGTAAAAGGGGTTGTCAATCCCATTCGGGTAACAGCGCCCCAGATGGGCAAACAAACGTGAGATAAAATTGTAGTAGATTGATAGATCAAACACCAAATAAAATAAATAAGAATAAATTGCAGCAAGGTATTTTGGTATTTTTGGTTTAATAGATCTGAAAATAAATGCAAAGGAAAAGTAGATCGCAAAGGCAAATATATGAGAAAGAGACCAGGGGGGCGTAGGTTTCACTAGTGGCTTCTCTGGAGAAAAATAGCAAACGGTGGGTGAACAAATTACTGTTGGGCAATTGATAGAACTTCAAATAATCATGACGATATCCAGGCAATGATCATTATATAGGCATCACATCCAAGATTAGTAGACCGACTCCTGCCTGCATCTACTACTATTACTCCACACACCGATTCATATTTTATTTTTGCATTATAAGTGTTGTGTCAAACCAATGCATATTTTATTTTTGCATTATATCTACTGTATTCCAACTTTTCTATGGCAAAAACTCATCAAAGAAAACCATAGAGCCATCAAAATAAGCACACAACCCAAAGAAAACAGAATCTGTCAAAACGGAACAGTGTGTAGCAATCTGACTATTTCGAAAACTTCTGAAACTCCAAAATTTCTGAAAAATTAGGACGACATGAGATATTTGCATATCAATTTTATGCAAAAAGAATTGGTATTTTATCGCGCTATGGTAAAAAATGAGAATTGTTTTCGTGGGCGTAAAAGTTTCTGTTTTTTCAGCAAGATCAAACAACTATCACCCAAGAAGATCATAAAGGCTTTACTTGGCACAAACACTAATTAAACACAAAAAACACAATAATAACAGTAGAATAATTGTGCAAACACACAAGAACAGAAAGCAAAAGGCAAAAATAAATTTTATTCATTGGGTTGCCTCCCAACAAGCGCTATAGTTTTATGCCCTTAGTTGTGCATAAAGAAAGGATCTAAGTTTTATCCGAAGTTTTGGCAACTTTTGTAAGGGTTTTCTCAAACCCGGGAGGTTCTTTACTCTTCCCTAAATTCTCCGAGAAAGAAACCATCTTAAGATCCAAAATATCCAATCGCTTATTGCAAAGAGTAATCAGGGTATTCATGCAATTGATACTACCATTGAGGTGTTTGAGGGGTTCATTATATTTCTGTATTTCAACCATACGTTTATGCAAATTACCAAGTTTGTCCAACATTTGAGCTCCCTCAGGGGTAAAAGGGAACCCCTTCTTTTGAGGTGGAATTCCCAAAATTCCTTTTAAAATTTCATAGGCAGCATTGGTATCAAGCTCGATGAAATTTCCTTTAGCAGCAAAGTCTAGAAGTTGTCTATGATGCAAAGCGAATCCTATGTAAAAATCACGAAACAAAACCTTAGCGTCCCCCTTTAGGTTGGAAATACGATATGATTCCATAATAAGATACCAGACATCTTTCAAATTTTCTCCTTGTCTTTGCTTGAAGTAAATAACTTCAAAATCTGGCAACAAAGGAGGAGTTGGAACGCTAGCCATCAAGACTGGAAAGCAAGAGAACTGCGAACGAAAAAGAGGGGCGAATAAAATGTCAAATTTTTGTGAAGTGGGGGAGAGGAAAATGAGAGGCAAATGGCAAATAATGTAAATTGTAAAGAGATGAGATTTGTGATTAGGAACCTGGTATATGCTGAAGATCCTCCCCGGCAACGGCGCCAGAAATTCCTTTTGATGTCGCTTGAAGCTACGTCGGTATTTCCCCAAAGAGGAAGGGATGATGCACCACAGCGGCGATAGGTATTTCCCTCAGATATGAAACCAAGGTTATCGAACCAGTAGGAGAACCAAGCAACACAACATCAACAGCTCCTGCACACAGATAACAAATCCTCGCAACCCGACGTGTAAAAGGGGTTGTCAATCCCGTTCGAGTAGCGGCGCCCCAGATGGGCAACCGAACGTGAGATAAAATTGTAGTAGATTGATAGATCGAACGCCAAATAAAATAAATAAGAATAAATTGCAGCAAGGTATTTTTGTATTTTTGGTTCAATAGATCTGAAAAATAAATGCAAAGGAAAAGTAGATCGCAAAGGAAAATATATGAGAAAGAGACCCGGGGGCAGTAGGTTTCACTAGTGGCTTCTCTCGAGAAAAATAGCAAATGGTGGGTGAACAAATTACTATTGGGAAATTGATAGAACTCCAAATAATCATGACGATATCCAGGCAATGATCATTATATAGGCATCACGTCCAAGATTAGTAGACCGACTCCCGCCTGCATGTACTACTATTACTCCACACATCGACCGCTATCTAGCATGCATCTAGTGTATTAAGTTCATGGAAAAACGGAGTAATGCGATAAGAACGATGACATGATGTAGACAAGATCTATCTATGTAGAGATAGACCCCATCGTCTTATCCTTAGTAGCAACGATACATACGTGTCGGTTCCCCTTCTGTCACTGGGATCAAGCACTGTAAGATCGAACTCACTACGAAGCACCTCTTCCCATTGCAAGATAAATAGATCAAGTTGGCCAAACAAAACCCAAATATCAGAGAAGAAATACGAGGATATAAGCAATCATGCATATAAGAGATCAAAGAAACTCAAAAAACTTTCATGGATATTTGATTTTATTCGGATCTTAATGCCATTTTATTTGCATTAGAAAAATTGCACGTTTTTCAAAATTGCAGTTTAGGGCCAAGAAAATGTTCATATCATTCTAAATATTTTATTTAGACGGTGAAAATTTGTTTTGGCATTTTTAGGTTTTTATTTTGTTTTCTAGGATTATATAAGTTCCAGCGATTTTTTTAAAATAAAAAATAAAAAAATATCTCAGCGCCCGACAGCCGAGCCGGCCCGCTGGCCCCGTGCCGCCGTCTCCCTCCAGGAGACCATGAGGCCGCCGCCGCCCCGACCCCGAGTCCAGCCGGGACACCGCCTCCCCGCACCGCTTGCCCCTCCCCCAAGCAGCCCCCCTCCTTAAATACCCCGCCACCGGAACCCCACCACCACCAACCCCGCCGCCAGCCCCGCCCCGACCGTAGCGCCGGGCCGCCGCCTCTGCAGCGCCCCCGCTGCCGCTTGTTGCCGCGCCGCCGCCGCCCGCACACCCCGCCGCCGTAGCCCGCCTCGCCAGAGCCGCAACCCCGCCTCGCCGGACCTCGCCGGAGGTATACGCCTCGTCGCTGTTCGTTTTTTCTAAAATTGATCCGTTTTTAGAAACCCTAGTTCGTTTTTTTAGATTGGTTCGCCGGTTTTCTCGGTTTAGTTTATTCAGCGGACGTTCGTCCGTACGTTCATTTTAACGAACGGTTTTCGCTCGTTAGTTAGAGACAACGAACGTTCGTTCGTTAGCCTGTTCGTCAATTTTCTTTTTCTTGGATTTTCCGCGATTATTTTCAATCGCGATTTCTGACCCAATTTTCATTTTAGTTTATCTTTTCGCTCGTTTATCGGAATCAGGCGATTCAAGCGCCTAGATCTTCGTCTCGAAACCCTCGTTCTGTTTAATCAACTTGAACATGATTTTGGTACTGTAAAATTTGACTTTAGTCCAGATTAGTAAACGGATCTTGTTTCATTCGCAGTTTGAGTTTCGTTGCTCCGTTTGATTTGATTCTTTTTGCAAACTGGAGTTCTTAAGTTGAACTTTCTGGTTGGATCTTCTTATTTGAGATTTACCCGTGTTTCTTTGCTTGATTGCTTATGTATGCTATTGTTTGTTTGCGATAGAATTCCCGGAGTGCGAAGCGTGCTACTACGAGTCTCTAGGTTTTGCGGATCGTAAGCAAGGCAAGTAACACATTGATCATACTCTTTCCATACCTAGTTTTTATGCATTAGTTTCAATCCTCAAACATTGCATGATTAGGATGTGATTAACATGTGGGTTGGGAAGTAGTTGATGAGGTAGAACCTATGTTATATTCAAACATTGGGAGTTACTTCTACGTATTGCTTATATTGCTATGCTATGCTCGTAGACGTGGATTGGGTTTGAGTGTATCCATGACAAATGTGAGATTGTTAATTAATGGTTCAACTTAAGGTGGCAACTTTAATACACATCTGGGTGGATTGCTTGTCGGGCACCTGGAGAATCCAGTGTTGTCCTAGGATATCCCGGAGTACCCGTGTGATCATCCTAAGGTCCGCCACCCAGGCTCAAAGGGAACTGAGATATTTTCATGCTAGAAACTTCCGTGTGCAGCCACAAGATATTATGGGCTCTAGCATAGTTGAGTAAGTTACATGAGCTCTTGAAGAGGTGGATCAGCAGGTAGAGGGATGTAGGTTTGGTATGGTCTGCCTGGAGTAAAGAGTTAATGTTTCTGAAAGACTGTGCCTCGGTCATCCGTTTCTCAAACACCATGTAGTGCGAGAAATCCCACGGAGGCGATCGAGTCTTGTGGGGAAAAGTGCGCAAACCTCTGCAGAGTGTACAATCTAATCATGGTTAGCAGTGTCCCCGGTTATGGACAATCTTGAGTATCTAGTACTTGGAGTATCCTAAGTATCTCATCACTCTAATTTAATATTGTTGGGTTGATAATTACTTTAATTGGGATTGAGTTGGAGGAACCTTCTCAATGATGTTTCAACTACCATGATAGTTAAAATGAAGTTTATTCCTTTGTTGTAGGAAAAGATTGGCTTTTCGCAAAAACTATAACCATAGAGCTTTCCACCAGCCAAATATGCATGTTGTGATAGCATTATTCCGTTCTTGCTCTACTGTGTTATATTGCCAGCATATTCCATGTGCTGACCCGTTTTCGGGCTGCAACGTATTATGTTGCAGACTTTTCAGACGAGGAGTAAGGTTCGTTAGGTCGTTGCCGTGTAGCTCAGCTATGCCGTTGGAGTTGATGGACTCACTTTATCTTCCAAGCCTTCTGCTGTTACCATATTAGATGGCCTTAAGCCATATTTATTGTAATAAGTTCTCTTTTGAGACATTTGATGTAATAAGTGTGTGATTGCTAATGTGTAATAAATCCTTCAAGTACTATGTGTGTCAGCATTACCGATCCAGGGATGACACTGAAGCACAGAGACTTGACCGTTTGAGGTCGGGCCGCTACAAGATGGTATCAGAGCACACGCTGAGTGTAGGACACGACCACTAAGCTAAAACCCTAGGTCACTCTTCTCTACTCATTTCTGACTCCTCTCCTATTTTGTAGTCTTTAGGATGGCGGATGCAAGGAACAAGTTCACGTAACCGGATGAAGACACACCCTTTGGACGCCACTTGAAGGAAGTTACTAGGTACCTGAACATCGTAATACCAAGCTTCACCGGGACCTGCAACGCCACCTTACCAGAAGAGGAGCGCTGGATGATTCAAGTTCAAGTTCCAGGAAGGACGTTCTCGCCAACCACTAAGCCCATAGAGTTTTCTTTTCATGCACCAACCTGGAGTCTAGGCAAGAGCATGGCAGCCCACATTACCATGGGAACCATTGGAGAAGTCTACAATAAGGATCTTAAGGATACTATCTATCAGATATGTGGGCGCCGAGATGAGCAATGGGAGATAGTTAGCACCCAGAAGGACAGATACATTGCAGCTTTTATCCAGGAGTTAACCAATACATTCGACGCCAAGAGAATTAGATGTGCTCAGACATGTTAGAATTGAAGAAGGCGAAGACAAGGATCATCGATCTGGAAGAAGAAATCAAGTCTACACGCGATGGATATGAGGAGGAAATTGCAAAACTATTGGAGAAGAATGATGACTTGATAAAGAAGATCGGAATATTCATGGGAGGCCCCGCACCGGGAGGAGAGGACGATGATTCCACTTGCCCGGAGAATTACTTCATCATCGATGACACCGACACCGACCCCAGTGATGATGACTTTGAAGACGAAGCTGGAGCAGATATCATGGAGTCCTCTACCGATCAAAATTTCTAGATGACCACCAAATAATTAGTAGTATTCCCCCCATGTATATAGTAGTAGTTGAGCACTTTAATGATAGTTCTAGACCGTTTGTATGCCCTTGCTTGATTGATTGAGTGAAATGATTGTGTTTGTCTCATGTGCATATGGGTAGTGCTTTCTCATTAGACCCCTTTCTATTATAATCTCTCCCCTCTAAACCCATCAGATGCCTCTGAGACGTGACATCGAATTTACCTTCCCGCCGGAGCTCACTCAGTTGATCCAGCAGCAGAATGCCTTGATGCAATTGTTAGTCCAGAACCAAGGCAACAACAACAACAACAACAACAACAACAACAACAACAACAACAACAACAACAACCCGCCTCCACTTGACAACTTAGCTCGCTTTCCGAAGTTGCAGCCGCCGGTGTTTTCCAGTAGCACTGAGCCTATAGTTGCAGATGATTGGCTATGCCGTATTGGAAGGGAGTTGACCACCGCAGGTTGCACAGATGCTGAGAAGGTGCGCTTTGCTGCACATCAATTGGATGGACCAGCAGCCTCATGGTGGGATAATTACACGGCCACTTTCCCCATAGCCAACGTCACTTGGGATCAGTTTCAGCAAGCTTTCCGCACAGCCCATGTCTCAACTGGAGCTATGAGCATGAAGAAGCATGAGTTTCGCAACTTACGCCATGGAAACCGTACTGTAGCTCGGTACGTGGATGAGTTTAGTAAGTTATCCCGCTATGCCCCGGATGATGTGGCCACAAATGCCGCGAAGCAGGAGAAGTTTATGGAAGGGCTTAATGATGAGTTGAGCATGCAGTTGATGGTGGAAACATTCAACAACTACTTGGAGTTGGTAGATAAGGCCCTTATGATTGAAGGGAAGCAACAGCAAATTGAGAGCCGTAAGAGGAAGTATGGGCAAGGGAGGTATAACTCGGGAGCTCAACTGAAGCCTCGCCTAACCCCGAACTCGGGAGGACTTGTTCATAACCATGGAGGTCATAACCACACCGGAGGAAGTTCACATAACCACAATGGTTCTAAGAATGGGACTGGGAACGGAACAAACAACAATCAGAACCGCCGCAATCCAGCCACACCCGCCAAGAGAGATCTAAGTCACATTACTTGCTTTAAGTGCGGGAAGACTGGACACTATGCCACGGAATGCCCTGAAGCGAAGAATGGAAATGGCAATGGGAGCGCTGGGAAGAAGCCCAATCCATTCAACAAAGGACAAGTGAACCACGTTAACGTGGAGGAGGTTGAAGAGCAGCCAGACGCGGTTATAGGTAAGTTTTTGGTTAAGTCTTTTACCGCCCTTGTTCTTTTTGATACTGGTGCATCGCATTCATACATATCAAGGGGATACGTGGATAAGTTTAAACTACTAACCCAAACCCTTAGGACCCCTTTGTTAGTGAGTTCACCTGGAGCAGAGTATATGGCTAGTCGATGGTGCGACCAGATACCCTTAACCATTGGTAGCCATGTTTTTTCGTCCGACCTAATAATCTTCGAGTCACAAGGATTGGATGTGATATTAGGCATTGACTGGATGTCAAAGTATGGAGGAAGCATTGACTGTGCTAGTAAGTCGATTTATCTCACCACCCCGGAGGGAAAAAGGATCAAGTATGTATCTAGGCATGCGCCTAGGAGGAGCCAAGTAAATACCCTCACGGGAGTTGTTTAGGAGGAAGTGCCCGTTGTGAAGGATTACCCGGATATTTTTCCAGAGGAGTTACCAGGCATGCCACGGATCAAGACATCGAGTTTTTGATAGAGCTATTGCGAGGTACAGGGCCAATATCAAAGAGACCCTATCGGATGCCCGCAAATGATCTGGAGGAAATTAAGAAGCAGATCAAGGAGTTATGGGAGAAAGGTTACATTCGACGGAGTTCATCACCATGGGGAGCCCCAGTGCTTTTGCTTGAGAAAAAGGATAAGTCTCTAAGAATGGTTGTTGATTATCGTGCGTTAAATGAAGTGACGATCAAGAACAAATACCCACTGCTGATGATCAATGATTTGTTTGACCAACTGCAAGGAGCTAAAGTGTTTTCAAAGATCGATCTGCGATCAGGGTGTCACCAGTTGAAGATTCGAGAGAAGGATATACCAAAGACAGCATTCACCACACGGTATGGGTTGTATGAATATACGGTCATGTCATTTGGACTGACTAACGCCCCTGCCTACTTCATGAGCATGATGAACAAAGTGTTCATGGAATACTTGGATAAGTTTGTTGTGGTGTTCATTGATAACATAATGGTATACTCGAAGAATGAGGAGGAACACCAAGAGCATTTGCGTTTAGTTCTCGAGAAACTCAGGGAACATCAGTTGTATGCCAAGTTCAGCAAATGCGAGTTTTGGTTGAAGGAAGTTGGATTCCTTGGACATGTTATATCAGGAGAAGGTATAACAGTAGACCCCACCAAGGTTCAGTCAGTCACTGAATGGTTGGCACCCACTTCAGTTAGCGAGATCCGCAGTTTTCTTGGACTCACGGGATACTACCGGAGATTCATTGAGAATTTTTCCAAGATTGCGAAGCCAATGACGGAGTTATTGAAGAAGGATACTAAATTTAAATGGATGGAAGAATGTGAGGCAAGTTTTCAGGAGTTAAAGAAACGTTTGACTACGGCCCTAGTGCTGATTCTGCCGGATATATGCAAGGATTTCCAAGTGTATTGCGACGCCTCTCGCCTAGGATTTGGAAGTGTGCTTATGCAGGACGGAAGAGTTGTTTAGTATGTATCACGATAACTAAAACCGCACGAATTGAATTATGCCACACATGATTTTGAGTTGGCAGCCGTAGTGCATGCGTTGAAGACCTGGAGACATTACTTATTGGAAATCGTTGTGATGTGTACACGGATCATAAGAGTTTGAAGTACATTTTCACACAGAAGGAGCTGAACCTTAGGCAGAGGAGATGGTTGGAGCTTATAAAGGATTATGACATGAAGCTTCACTATCATCCAGGCAAGGCCAATGTCGTAGCAGACGCTTTGAGTCGGAAGAGTTATGCCAACACCCTAGTAAGCACGGGATTGCCAAAGGAGTTAGGAGAGGATCTCATGGAACTTCGATTGGAGATTGTTCCTAGAGGTTTTGTTTCAACAATGGAGGTTCAGTCTACATTGTTAGGAAAGATTCGAGAAGCTCAGAAGGATGACAAAGAGATTGCTGAGATAAAAGAGAGAATGAGCAAAGGAAAGGCCAAAGGTTTTCGTGAGGATGAGCACGACACCTTATGGTTTGAGGACCGTGTTTATGTGCCCAATAACACAGAGATCAGGAAGTTAATACTTCAGGAGGCTCATGACTCACCATACTCGATACACCCCGGAAACACCAAGATGTATTTGGATTTGAAGGAACGTTTCTGGTGGACTGGTATGAAGAAGGATATTGCCGAGTATGTAGCCGTATGTGATGTGTGTCAAAGAGTGAAGGTAGAGCATCAAAAGCCCGCATGATTGTTACAGCCTATGCCGATACCCGAATGGAAGTAGGATAAACTTGGCATGGATTTCATCACCGGATCGCCCAGGACCAAATCAGGATATGATTCTATATGGGTAGTAGTTGATCGCTTGACCAAAGTAGCTCACTTTATCCTAGTGAAAACAACTTATACAAGTGCGAAGTTGGCCAAGATATATATGACCAGGATCGTATGTCTGCATGGAGTCCCGAGGACCATCGTATCAGATAGAGGAACATAGTTTACTTCAAAGTTTTGGCATCAGTTGCACCAAAATTTGGGAACAAGGCTGGAATTCAGTACAACTTTTCACCCTCAGACAGATGGACAAACCGAGAGAGTCAACCAGATTTTGGAGGATATGTTGAGAGCCTGTGCGCTAGATTATGGATCTAGTTGGGATGAAAATTTTCCCTACGCAGAGTTCTCATACAACAATAGCTACCAAGCCAGTTTGAAGATGGCATCGTTCGAAGCCTTGTATGGACGAAGGTGCAGGACACCGTTGATGTGGGATGAAGTTGAAGACCGACAGTTGTTTGGACCAGACTTGATCAAGGAGTCTGAAGAGAAAGTTAAGCTGATCCGAGATAGACTGAAGGTAGCTCAGTCCAGGTCGAAGAGTTATGCAGATTCGAAATGCAAGGAGGTAACCTATGAGATTGGAGATAGAGCATATCTGCGAGTATCACCCTTGCGAGGAGTGAAATGTTTTGGAGTCAAGGGAAAGTTAGCCCCGAGCTGAAGAAGTGTCATGCTGAGATGGCCGATATACCGTTAAGAGATACAGTACCCTTGGAAGCGATTCAGTTGGACAGTGATTTGACCTATGAGGAGAAGCCAGTCAGGATTCTTGAGTTCGCCAGCCGAGTCACCCGCAACAAGGTTATCAAGTTTTGCAAAGTTCAGTGGAGCCACCATACCGAGGATGAAGCCACCTGGGAATGAGAGGATGATACGCAAAGACCACCCACACCTATTTTCTAGCCAACCCGAATCTCGAGGGCGAGATTCAATTTGGAATGTTATACATAGATCATTCATGCATATCATATTTTATTGCATTTCATTTCGCGATCTTCGAAATCCTAAGCAACTCAAGGACCCTCGGAGAGAGTTGGGGATTTCATTATTTTCATATTTGAATTTTATCAAATATTGAAACGAGGATTTTGATTTTTTTTTATTTTTCTCTCCGAAAATACTTCATATTAAAATATATGAGAGGAGATAATATGACTTCTCCAAAATAATTGAAATATTGGAGGGAAAATATTAAAATCAAATATTTGATTTTATTCAGATCTTATTGCCATTTTATTTGCATTAGAAAAATTGCACGTTTTCAAAATTGCATTTTAGGGCCAAGAAAATGTTCATCTCGTTCTAAATATTTTATTTAGACTATGAAAATTTGTTTTGGCATTTTTAGGTTTTTATTTTATTTTCTAGGATTTATTTAAGTTTCGGCGAATTTTTTAAAATAAAAAATAAAAAATATCTCAGCGCCCGACTGGGCCGAAGCCCAGCCGAGCCGGCCCGCTGGCCCCGTGCCGCCGTCTCCCTCCAGGAGACCAGGAGGCCGTCGCCACCCCGACCCCGAGTCCGTCCGGGACTCCGCCTCCCCGTGCCGCTTGCCCCCTCCCCCAAGAAGCCCCCTCCTTAAATACCCCGCGACCGGACCCCCCCACCACCACCAACCCCGCCGCCAGCCCCGCCGCGACCGCAGCGCCGCGCCACCGCCTCTGCAGCGCCGCTCCCGCCGCCCGTTGCCGTGCCGCCGCTGCCCGCGCACCCCGCCGCCGCAGCCCGCCTCGCCGGAGCCACCGCCCCGCCTCGCCGGACCTCGTCGGAGGTATACGCCTCGCCACCGTTTGTTTTTTTAAATCGATCCGGTCTTTTTTTAGAAACCCTAGTTCGTTTTTTAGATCGGTTCGACGGTTTCCTCGGTTTAGTTTATTCAGCGGACGTTCGTCCGTATGTTCGTTTTAATGAACGGTTTTCGCTCGTTAGTTACAGACAACGAACGTTCGTTCGTTAGCCTGTTCGTCAGTTTTCTTTTTCTCGGATTTTCTGCTATTATTTTCGATCGCGATTTCTGATCCGATTTTCGATTCAGTTCATCTTTTCGCTCGCTTATCGGAATCAGGCGATTCAAGCGCCTAGATCTTTGTCTCGAAACCCTCTTTCTGTTTAATCAACTTGAACATGATTTTGGTACTGTAAAATTTGACTTTAGTCCAGATTAGTAAACGGATCTTGTTTCATTCGCAGTTTGAGTTTCGTTGCTCCGTTTGATTTGATTCTTTTTGCAAACCGGAGTTCTTAAGTGGAACTTTCTGGTTAGATCTTATTATTTGAGATTTACCCGTGTTTCTTTGCTTGATTGCTTATGTATGCTATTGTTTGTTTGTGATAGAATTCCCGGAGTGCGAAGCGTGCTACTCCGAGTCCCTAGGTTTTGCGGATCGTCAGAAAGGCAAGTAACACATTGATCATACTCTTTCCATACCTAGTTTTTATGCATTAGTTTCAATCCTCAAACATTGGATGATTAGGATGTGATTAGCATGTGGGTTGGGAAGTAGTTGATGAGGTAGAACCTATTGCCCTGTTATATTCAAACCTTGGGAGTTACTTCTACATATTGCTTATATTGCTATGCTATGCTCGTAGACGTGGATTTGAGTGTATCCATGACAGATGTGAGATTGTTAATTAATGGTTCAACTTAAGGTGGCAACTTTAATACACATCTGGGTGGATTGCTTGTCGGGCACCTGGAGAATCCAGTGTTGCCCTAGGATATCCCAGAGTACCAGTGTGATCATGCTAAGGTCCGCCACCCAGGCTCAAAGGGAACTGAGATATTTACATGCTATAAACTTCCGTGTGCAGCCACAAGCTATTATGGGCTCTAGCATAGTTGAGTAATTTACATGAGGTCTTGAAGAGGTGGATCAGCAGGTAGAGGGATGTAGGTTTGGTATGGTCCGCCCGGAGTAAAGAGTTAATGTTTCTGTAAGACTGTGTCTCGGTCATCCGTTTCTCAAACACCATGTAGTGCGAGAAATCCAATAGAGGCGATCGAGTCTTGTGGGGAAAAGTGCGCAAACCTCTGCAGAGTGTACAATCTAACCATTGTTAGCCGTGTCCCCGGTTATGGACAATCTTGAGTATCTAGTACTTGGAGTATCCTAAGTATCTCATCACTCTAATTTAATATTGTTGGGTTGATAATTACTTTAATTGGGATTGAGTTGGAGGAACCTTCTCAATGATGTTTCAACCACCATGATAGTTAAAATAAAATTTATTCTTTTGTTGTAGGAAAAAATTGGCTTTTCGCAAAAACTATAACCATAGAGCTTTCCACCAGCCAAATATGCATGTAGTGATAGCATTATTCCGTTCTTGCTCTACTGTGTTATATTGCCAGCATATTCCATGTGCTGACCCGTTTTCGGGCTGCAACGTATTATGTTGCAGAATTTTCAGATGAGGAGTAAGGTTCGTTAGGTCGTTGCCGTGCAGCTCAGCTATGCCGTTGGAGTTGATGGACTCACTTTATCTTCCAAGCCTTCCGCTGTTATCGTATTAGATGGCCTTAAGCCATATTTATTGTAAAAAGTTCTCTTTTGAGACATTTGATGTAATAAGTGTGTGATTGCTACTCTGTTATAAATCCTTCGAGTACTGTGTGTGTCAGCATTACCGATCCAAGGATGACACTGAAGCACAGAGACTTGACCGTTTGAGGTCGGGTCGCTACAGACTGGATCCGGTGGTTCTGGACTCTACGGTAGCTAGATCAATATTTCGTCGACTCCCCTAGGGTTTCTGGAATATTGGAGTATTTATAGAGCAAAGAGGCGGTTCGGGGGGCACCTGATGTCGGCACAACCCACCAGGGCGCGCCTAGGCCTCTTGGCGTGCCCTGGTGGGTTGTGCTCTCCTTAGATCACCCCCAGGGGCAACCAGGGCCCATTATGTTCCTTTTGGTGCAAAACAACCTCCACAAAGTTTCATTGCGTTTGGACTCCGTTTGATATTGATTTCCTGCGATGTAAAAAATATGCAGAAAACAGCAACTGACACTTGGCACTATGTCAATAGGTTAGTACCAAGATATGATATAAAATGACTATAAAATGATTATAAAACATCCAAGATTGATAATACAACAGCATGGAACAATAAAAAATTATAGATACATTGGAGACGTATCAGCATCCCCAAGCTTAATTCCTACACGTCCTCGAGTAGGGAAGTGATAAAAACAGAATTTTTTATGTGGAATGCTGCCTAACATGTCATATCATATTATTTTATTTATAGCATGGACATTCGGAATTTTATATTGTTCAAAGCAATAGTCTAGTTTTGGCATGATAATTTAAATACTCAAGCATATCAACAATCAACCATGTCTTTTAAAATAATCAACGCTAAAATAAGTTATCCCTAGCCCATGATGCTCAACCATTGATCCATTCATGAAACACCCCCGCATATTAGTTACACCCAATACTCAAGTATGATCATATTGCCTCCTAGTTGGTGCTTTTATAAGAGAATATGGAGACTCAAATTCAAAAATAAAATTTGCATAAAGTAAAAGAAAGGCCCTTCGTAGAGGGAAGTAGTGATTAGTAGAGGTGCGAGAGCTCAAAGCGAAAAACTTAGAGATAAAAACATTTTGGGAGGTGTATCCATCCCACCAACGAAAACGACTTAGAGTTCCCAACACTTTCCATGCTAGATATATCATAGGCGGTTCCCAAACAGAAAATAAAGTTTATTCCCTTTTCAACCATACTTTCACTTTCCATGGCTAACCGTATCCACGGGTGCCTTCCATACCAACACTTTCCAAGGAATTTATTATTTGACAACATAAAGTAAATTCATTTTTTTCATTTTGGGACTGGGCATGCCAAATACCTTTGCCTTACTCTCGTGCAATGACAAGTGAATAAATACTCATCTTGAGAATAACACATCTAGCATGGAAAATATTAGCTACCCCTCACCGCTCCGCGAGCGAAACGAACACACAAAAGAGAAGTTTGTTTTGAAAATTAGAGATGGCACAGAAAAATTTGCTAAGAACGGCAAAAGAATATCGCGTATAGGTAGATATAGTGGACTCATGTGGCAAAACTGGTTTAAAGGTTTTTGGATGCACAAGTAGAGATCATACTTAGTGCAAAATGAAGGCTAGAAAAAGATTGAGAAGCGACCAACCAAGAAACGGATAATCTCATAAGCAAGAATTAAGCATAATTAACACCGAATAATGCACCATAAGTAGGATATAATTTCATTGCATGACTATTGACTTTCGTGCTTGCATAGGGAATCACAAATCATAACACTAATATTCTTACTAAAGAATAATTACTCATCAACATAACTCACATATCCCATCATCATATCTCAAACTATTACTAAGAATCAAGTTTATTTTGTCCAATGATTTTCATGGAAGTTTTTGTTATATCCTTCTTGGATATCCATCACTTCGGGACTAATTTTCATGTGTTGCTTTTCATAAGCTCAAACAAATATAAGTGATGATCATGAGCATAATTTTTCTTTTCTTCTTTCAAATTAATTTAAGTGAAGTAAGATAGAATTTCTTGAAAATTTTACTAACTCTCAAATAAATCTAAGTGAAGCAAGGGAGCATTTCTTCAAAAATACTAAAGCACACTGTGCTCAAGAAGATATAAGTAAAGCACTAGAGCAAGTCCATAGCTCATAAAAATTTAAGTGAAGCATAGAGAGCAATTGTAACAAGTCATGAAATAATTTTGGCTCTCTCAAATAGGTGTGTCCAGCAAGGAATCAAGACTTAAAACACAAAATAAAACAGGCAAAGACTCATATCATACAAGACGCTCCAACCAAACACATAATATGTGACGAATAAAAATATAACTTCGAGTAAAATACCGATGGTCGTTAGAAGAAAGAGGGGATGCCACTCCGGGGCATGCCCAAGCTTAGTTGGTTGCTCATTTTTCGATAATAGCTTGGGATGCCGGGGAATCCCCAAGCTTAGGCTCTTATACTCTTTATTCCTTCATCCATCGTAAGATAACCCAAAACTTGAAAACTTCAATCACACAAAACTCAAGAAAACCTTCATGATATCCGTTAGTGTAAGAAAAATAAATCACTACTATAAGTGTTGTGTCAAATCAATTCATATTTTATTTTTGCATTATATCTACTGTATTCCAACTTTTCTATGGCAAAAACTCATCAAAGAAAGCCATAGAGCCATCAAAATAAGCACACAACCCAAAGAAAATAGAACCTGTCAAAACAGAACAGTCTATAGCAATATGACTAGTTCAAAAACTTCTGAAACTCCAAAAATTCTGAAAAATTAGGACGATCTGAGAAATTTGTATATTAATTTTCTGCAAAAAGAATTGGTATTTTATCGCACTCTGGTAAAACAAGAGAATTGTTTCCATGAGCGTAAAAGTTTCTATTTTTTTAGTAAGATCAAACAACTATCACCCAAGAAGATCTTAAAGGCTTTACTTGGCACAAACACTAATTAAAACACAAAAAACACAATCATAATAGTAGCATAATTGTCCAAAAACACAAGAACGGAAAGGAAAAGGCAAAAATAAATTTTATTCATTGGGTTGCCTCCCAACAAGCGCTATAGTTTTATGCCCTTACCTATGCATAAAGCAAGGATCTAAGTTTTATCTTCCGAAGTTTGGGCAACTTTTGTAAGGGTTTTCTGAAACCCGGGAGGCTCTTTACGCTTCCCTAAATTCTCTGGGAAAGAAACCATCTTAAGATCCAAAATATCCAATCGCTTATTGCAAAGAGTAATCAGGGTATTCATGAGATTGATACTACCATTGAGGTGTTTGAGGGGTTCATAATATTTCTGTATTTTAACCATATGTTTATGCAAATCACCAAGTTTGTCCAACATTTGAGCTCCCTCAGGGGTAAAAGGGAACCCCTTCTTTTGAGGTGGAATTCCCAAAATTCCTTTTAATATTTCATAGGCAGCATTGGCATCAAGCTCAATGAAATTTCCTTTAGCGGCAAAATCTAGAAGTTGTCTATGATGCAAAGCCAATCCAATGTAAAAATTACGAAGCAAAACCTTAGTGTCCCCCTTTAGATTGGAAATACGATAGGATTCCATAAGCAGATACCAGGCATCTTTCAAATTTTCTCCTTTTCTTTGCTTGAAGTAAAGAACTTCAAAATCTAGTGACAAAGGAGGAGTAGGAACGCTAGCCATCAAGACTGGAAAGCAAGATAACGGCGAACCGAAAAGAGGGGCGAATAAAATGGCAAAATTTTGTGGAGTGGGGGAGAGGAAAATGAGAGGCAAATTTAAAATAATGTAAATTGCAAGGAGATGAGATTTGTGATTATGAACCTGGTATATGTTGAAGATCCTCCCCGACACCAGAAATTCCTTTTAATGTCGCTTGAAGCTACGTCGGTATTTCCCCAAAGAGGAAGGGATGATGTAGCACACCGACGGTTGGTATTTCCCTCAGATATGAAACCAATGTTATGGAACCAGTAGGAGAACCAAGCAACACAATGTCCATAGCTCCTGCACACAGATAACAAATCCTCGCAACTCGACGTGTAAAAGGGGTTGTCAATCCCTTTCGGGTAGCGGCACCCCAGATGGGCAAACGGACGTGAGATAAAATTGTAGTAGATTGATAGAGCGAACGCCAAATAAAGTAAATAAGAATAAATTGCAGCAAGGTATATTTGTATTTTTGGTTTAATAGATCTGAAAATAAATGCAAAGAAAAAGTAGATCGCGAAGGCAAATATATGAGAAAGAGACCCGGGGGCCGTAGGTTTCACTAGTGGCTTCTCTCGAGAAAATAGCAAACGGTGGGTGAACATATTACTGTTGGGAAATTGATAGAACTTAAAGTAATCATGACGATATCCAGGCAATGATCATTATATAGGCATCACATCCAAGATTAGTAGACCAACTCCTGCCTACATCTACTACTATTACTCCACACATCGACCGCTATCCAGCATGCATCTAGTGTATTAAGTTCATGGAGAAACGGAGTAATGCAATAAGAACGATGACATGATGTAGACAAGATCTATCTATGTAGAGATAGACCCCATCGTTTTATCCTTAGTAGCAACGATACATACGTGTCGGTTCCCCTTCTGTCACTGGGATCAAGCACCGTAAGATCGAACCCACTACTAAGCACCTCTTCCCATTGCAAGATAAATAGATCAAGTTGGCCAAACAAAACCCAAATATCGGAGAAGAAAGACGAGGATATAAGCAATCGTGCATACAAGAGATCAAAGAAACTCAAATAACTTTCATGGATATAAAAAGATAGATCTGATCATAAACTCAAAGTTCATCGATCACAACAAACACACCGCAAAAGAGTTACATCATATGGATCTCCAAGACACCATTTTATTGAGAATTCAACGAGAGAGAGAGAGAGAAAGCCATCTAGCTACTAACTACGGACCCGAAGGTCTACAAAGAACTACTCACACATCATCAGAGAGGCACCAATGGAGGTGGTGAACCCCATCCGAGATGGTGTCTAGATTGGATCTGGTGGTTCTGGACTCTGCATTGGCTGGATCAATATTTTGTCGACTCCCCTAGGGTTTCTGGAATATTGGGGTATTTGTAGAGCAGTGAGGCAGTTCGGGGGTTACCCGAGGTGGGCACAACCCACCAGGGCGCGCCTGGGCCTCCTGGCGCGCCCTGGTGGGTTGTGCTCTCCTCAGAGCACCCCCAGGGGCAGCCAGGGCCCATTATGTTCCTTTTGGTCCAAAAAAATATCCATAAAGTTTCGTTGCGTTTGGACTCTGTTTGGTATTGATTTCCCATGATGTAAAAAATATGCAAAAAAACAGCAACTGACACTTGGCACTATGTCAATAGGTTAGTACCAAAAAATTACATAAAATGACTATAAAATGATTATAAAACATCGAAGTTTGACAATATAACAGCAATAAAAAAATTATAGATATGTTGGAGACGTATCAGCATCCCCAAGCTTAACTCCTACTCGTCCTCGAGTAGGGAAGTGATAAAAACAGAATTTTTGATGTGGAATGCTGCCTACCATGTCATATCATATTCTTTTCTTTATAGCATGGACATTTGGACTTTTATATTGCTCAAAGCAATAGTCTAGTTTTGACATGATAATTTAAATACTCAAGCATATCAACAAGCAACCATGTCTTTCAAAATATCAATGCTAAAATAAGTTATCCCTAGCCCATCATGCTCAACCATTGATCCATTCATGAAACACACATGCATATTAGCTACACCCAATACTCAAGTATGATCATATTGCCTCCTAGTTGGTGCTTTTATAAGAGAAGATGTAGACTCAAAAATTAAATTTGCATAAAGTAAAAGAAAGGCCCTTCGTAGAGGGAAGTAGGGATTAGTAGAGGTGCCAGAGCTCAAAGCGAAAAACTTAGAGATAAAAACATTTTGGGAGGTGTATCCATCCCACCAACGAAAACGACATAGAGTTCCCAACACTTTGCATGCTAGATATATCATAGGCGGTTCCCAAACAGAAAATAAAGTTTATTGCTTTTTCAACCATACTTTCACTTTCCATGGCTAACCGTATCCACGGGTGCCTTGCATACCAACACTTTCCAAGGAATTTATTATTTGACAACATAAAGTAAATTCATTTTTTCATTTTGGGACTGGGCATCCCTAATACCTTTGCCTTACTCTCATGCAATGAAAAGTGAATAAACACTCATCTTGAGAATAACACATCTAGCATGGTGTCGGTGTCAAAACCGGCGGATCTCGGGTAGGGGGTCCCGAACTGTGCGTCAAGGTCGGATGGTAATAGGAGACAAGGGACACGATGTTTTTACCCAGGTTCGGGCCCTCTCGATGGAGGTAATACCCTACTACTGCTTGATTAATATTGATGATATGGGTAGTACAAGAGTAGATCTACCACGAGATCAAGGAGGCTAAACCCTAGAAGCTAGCCTATGGTATGATTGTGTATGATGATGGTTCTCCTACGGACTACAACCCTCCGGTTTATATAGACACCGGATAGGGTTAGGGTTACACAGAGTCGGTTACATAAGTAGGAGATCTTGAATATCCGCATCGCCTAGCTTGCCTTCCACGCCAAGGAAAGTCCCATCCGGACACGGGACGAAGTCTTCAATCTTGTATCTTCATAGTCCTGGAGTCCGGCTACCCGAACTCCCCTTAATCCAGGACTCCCTCAGTAGCCCCCGAACCAGGCTTCAATGACGACGAGTCCGGCGTGCAAATTGTCTTCGGCATTGCAAGGCGGGTTCTTTCCCGAATTCTGTCTACCTGTACCAATAACGTCCGATTTTTGTAGCGCTCCTCGGCTTTTGCGCCTAATAATGGCTGTCTTCCACGTGTTGAACGAATGCGAAAAGCCTGGGGCATTCTTACATCCACACCCCTAGCCATATAAACGAGCCGCCTATTTAACGGGATGAGGATTTAGATCCAAACCGCATCTTCTCCTCTCCGCGAGTTATCATCAGAGCTTTCCCAGCTAAGGTCCATTCCAACATGGCCAGCCGTCGTAGCTCCTCCCCTCGCCCCTCTGGTCCTAAGCCCGGGGACTGGGAGAGTTGCACCATTCCGCATAACGAGTTAGTGTCGCTTCAGGCCAAGGGATTTCTCCCTCAGGCATGCATGGTCCCGGTCCGAGCCGGTCTCGCCACCTACAGTGGCGGAAAACAAGCGGAGAACACCCCAATCCTTCTAAAGGAGAACGGGTGTGCCTTGTTCCCTATCTGATAAGGGGACTGGGATTTCGAATTCATCCATTTCTCCGCGGGCTTCTGGAGTTCTACGGCCTCCAGCTGCATCATCTCACGCCCAACTCCGTGTTACATATTGCGGGCTTCGTTGCCCTTTGCGAGCTATTTTTAAGCGTCGAGGCTCATTTCGCGCTGTGGAAGAAGATATTCTGCCTGGTGCCCCGTTCTCAAGAGGGGTCTATATACCAAGTGGGCGGAGCCGAAGTATGGCGCATCGCCGGGACCGGATACCTATCCGGAACCCCGAAGAAGGCGTCCGAGGACTGGCCTTCGGAATGGTTTTACATAGACGACGTCCCGCTGCCGGACCCTATCCGGGCCGGTCTCCCTGAGTTCAACAGTGCTCCCTTGAAGAAACGCTCGAGCTGGCGTCCACGGAGCTCTTAGAGAGAAAGCGATAGAGACGTCCTTTACTTGATGGGCCGGATAAGACTGTTGGCTCATTCCGGACTAACCATGATCGGAGTCATGGCCGCATTCATTATGCGAGGGGTGCAGCCGCTTCAATACAGAGGCCGCCCCATGTGGGATTTCAATGGGGAGGATGACGCCACGCGTTACAGCCGTAAGGGGCCGGCCTCTGCTGCCGCCCTAATAAAGATTGTGTCCTCTTTGTACAAGGGATAAAAGGAGGAGTTCCTCCGCGTTAACCCGCGAGCCGGATTCACTATGTATGAACCTCCAAATTGGGTAAGCGAACAATTGCGCTTGCCCATTTATTTTATACTTCCATGGTCAGATACGTAGTCTGACGACTTCAATGCAGGAACTGCGACAGGAAGTGAAAGATATAAGCAGCCGCCCTCCACAACCCGAGGACCCAGAACGGTCCCTCGAACCGGACTCTGAAGAGGATCCGGACATATCGGTGGAGCTTATCGACGGGGTGTTTCATCAGCTAAGCAAGGACAACATCTTGGTCTCTATTGTGGCTGATTACCCCGGGTTAATCCCGGCCTCCCAAGTGACAGAAACCGGAGTCTTTATTCCCTTGAGGGGGATTTGTTGGGGAACGCTGCAGAAAACAAAAATTTTCCTACGGTTTCACCAAGATCCATCTATGAGTTCATCTAGCAACGAGCCATGGGAGAGAGATTGCATCTACATACCACTTTGTAGATCGCGAGCGGAAGCGTTCAACGAACGGGGATGAGGCAGTCGTACACGACGTGATCCAAATCACCGGAGATCCTAGCACCGAAAGGACGGCACCTCCGCGTTCAACACACGTACGGTCGGCGTAACGTCTCCTTCTCCTCGTGACGTCCGAGATCTCATCCGGGACTCCGAACAACATTCGGGTTACTGCATATACATATCTTCACAACCCTAGCGTCACCGAACCTTAAGTGTGTAGACCCTACGGGTTCGGGAGACATGCAGACATGACCGAGACGGCTCTCGGGCAATAACCAACAGCGGGATCTGGATACCCATGTTGGCTCCCACATGCTCCACGATGACCTCATCGGATGAACCACAATGTCGATGATTCAATTAATCCTGTATACGATTCCCTTTGTCAATCGGTATTTTACTTGCCCGAGATTCGATCGTCGGTATCCCAATACCTCGTTCAATCTCGTTACCGGCAAGTCACTTTTCTCTTACCGTAATGCATGATCCCGTGATCAAACATTTTGATCACATTGAGCTCATTATGATGATGCATTACCGAGAGGGCCCGGTGATACCTCTCCGTCAAGCGGAGTGACAAATCCCAGTCTCGATCCGTGTCAACCCAACAGACACTTTCAGAGATACCCGTAGTATACCTTTATAGTCACCCAGTTACGTTGTGACGTTTGGCACACCCAAAGCACTCCTACGGTATCCGGGAGTTACACGATCTCATGGTCTAAGGAAAGGATACTTGACATTGGAAAACTCTAGCAAACGAACTATGCGATCTTATGCTATGTTTAGGATTGGGTCTTGTCCATCACATCATTCTCCTAATGATGTGATCTCGTTATCATTGACATCCAATGCCCATAGTCAGGAAACCATGACTTCTGTTGATCAACGAGCTAGTCAACTAGAGGCTTACTAGGGACACGTTGTTGTCTGTTATTCACACATGTATTATGATTTCTGAATAACACAATTATAGCACGAATAAAGAAAATTATCATGAACAAGGAAATATAATAATAATGCTTTTATTATTGCCTCTAGGGCATATTTCCAACAGTCTCCCACTTGCACTAGAGTCAATAATCTAGTTACATTGTGATGAATCGAACACCCATAGAGTTCTGGTGCTGATCATGTTTTGCCTTAGGGAGAGGTTTAGTCAACGGATCTGCGACATTCAGATCCGTGTGCACTTTACAAATTTCTATGTCTCCATCTTGAACATTTTCATGAATGGAGTTGAAGCGACGCTTGATGTGCCTGGTCTTCTTGTGAAACCTGGGCTCCTTGGCAAGTGCAATAGCTCCAGTGTTGTCACAGAAGAGTTTGATTGGCCCCGACGCATTGGGTATGACTCCGAGGTCGGTGATGAACTCCTTCACCCAAATTGCTTCATGTGCTGCCTCCGAGGCTGCCATGTACTCCGCTTCACATGTAGATCCCGCCACGACGCTCTGCTTGCAACTGCACCAGCTTACTGCCCCACCATTCAAAGTATACACGTATCCGGTTTGTGACTTAGAGTCATCCAGATCTGTGTCGAAGCTAGCGTCGACGTAACCCTTTACGATGAGCTCTTCGTCACCTCCATAAACGAGAAACATTTCCTTAGTCCTTCTCAGGTACTTCAGGATATTCTTGACCGCTGTCCAGTGTTCCTTGCCGGGATTACTCTGGTACCTACCTACCAAACTTATGGCAAGGTTTACATCAGGTCTGGTACACAGCATGGCATACATAATAGAACCTATAGCTGAGGCATAGGGGATGACACTCATCTCTTCTATATCTTCTGCCGTGGTCGGACATTGAGCTGAGCTCAATTTCACACCTTGTAACACAGGTAAGAACCCCTTCTTAGATTGATCCATATTGAACTTCTTCAATATCTTATCAAGGTATGTGCTTTGTGAAAGACCTATGAGGCGTCTTGATCTATCTCTATAGATCTTGATGCCTAATATATAAGCAGCTTCTCCAAGGTCCTTCATTGAAAAACTCTTATTCAAGTAGGCCTTAATGCTGTCCAAGAGTTCTATATCATTTCCCATAAAAAGTATGTCGTCTACATATAATATGAGAAATGCTACAGAGCTCCCACTCACTTTCTTGTAAAGCGGGCTTCTCCATAAGTCTGCGTAAATCCAAACGCTTTGATCATCTCATCAAAGCGAATGTTCCAACTCCGAGATGCTTGCACCAGCCCATAAATCGAGCGTTGGAGCTTGCACACCTTGTCAGCATTCTTAGGATTGACAAAACCTTCCGGTTGCATCATATACAATTCTTCCTTAAGGAAACCATTAAGGAATGCCATTTTGACGTCCATTTTCCATATTTCATAATCATAGAATGCGGCAATTGCTAACATGATTCGGACGGACTTCAGCTTCGCTACCGGTGAGAAAGTCTCATCGTAGTCAATTCCTTGAACTTGTCGATAACCCTTAGCAACAAGCCGAGCTTTATAGATGGTCACATTACCATCCGCGTCTGTCTTCTTCTTAAAGATCCACTTATTTTCTATGGCTCGCCGCTCTACGGGCAAGTCAGTCAAAGTCCATACTTTGTTTTCATACATGGACCCTATCTCGGATTTCATGGCTTCTAGCCATTTGTCGGAATCCGGGCCCGCCATTGCTTCCTCATAGTTCGAAGGTTCACCATTGTCTAACAACATGATTTCCAAGACTGGGTTGCCGTACCACTCTGGTGCGGAACGTGTCCTTGTGGACCTTCGAATTTCAGTAGGAGCTTGATTAGAAGTATCTTGATCATCATCATTAATTTCCTCTCTAGTCGGTGCAGGCACCTCAGGAACGTTTTCTTGAGTTTCTCCATTTTCCGGTTCAAGAGGTAACACTTCATCAAGTTCTACTTTCCTCCCACTTACTTCTTTCGAGAGAAACTCTTTCTCTAGAAAGGATCCATTCTTGGCAACAAAGATCTTGCCCTCGGATCTGAGGTAGAAGGTATACCCAACAGTTTCTTTAGGGTATCCTATGAAGACGCATTTTTCCGACTTGGGTTCGAGCTTTTCAGGTTGAAGTTTCTTGACATAAGCATCGCATCCCCAAACTTTTAGAAACGACAGCTTAGGTTTCTTCCCAAACCATAATTCATACGGTGTTGTCTCAACGGATTTCGACGGAGCCCTATTTAAAGTGAATGCGGCAGTCTCTAAAGCATAGCCCCAAAAAGATAGCGGTAAATCGGTAAGAGACATCATAGATCGTACCATATCTAATAGAGTGTGATTACGACGTTCGGACACACCATTACGCTGAGGTGTTCCAGGCGGCGTGAGTTGTGAAACTATTCCACATTTTCTTAAGTGCGTGCCAAATTCGTGACTCAAGTATTCTCCTCCATGATCTGATCGTAGAAACTTGATCTTTCTATCACGTTGATTTTCAACCTCACTCTGAAATTCCTTGAACTTTTCAAAGGTCTCAGACTTGTGTTTCATTAAGTAGACATACCCATATCTACTCAAGTCATCAGTGAGGGTGAGAACATAACGATAGCCACCGCGAGCCTCAACACTCATTGGACCGCACACATCGGTATGTATGATTTCCAATAAGTTGGTTGCTCGCTCCATTGTTCCTGAGAACGGAGTCTTGGTCATTTTACCCATGAGGCATAGTTCGCACGTGTCAAATGATTCATAATCAAGAGACTCTAAAAGTCCATCCGCATGGAGCTTCTTCATGCGTTTGACACCTATGTGACCAAGGCGGCAGTGCCACAAATATGTGGGACTATTGTTATCAACTTTAACTCTTTTGGTATTCACACTATGAATATGTGTATCATCACGTACGAGATTCATTAAGAATAAACCATTAACCATCGGAGCATGGCCATAAAACATATCTCTCATATAAATAGAACAACCATTATTCTCGGATTTAAATGAGTAGCCATCTCGAATTAAACGAGATCCAGACACAATGTTCATGCTCAAACTTGGCACCAAATAACAATTATTGAGGTTTAAAACTAATCCCATAGGTAAATGTAGAGGTAGAGTGCCGACGGCGATCACATCGACCTTGGAACCATTCCCGACGCGCATCGTCACCTCGTCCTTCGCCAGTCTCCGTTTATTCCGCAGCTCCTGCTTTGAGTTACAAATGTGAGCAACTGCACCGGTATCAAATACCCAAGAGCTACTACGAGTACTGGTAAGGTACACATCAATTACATGTATATCACATATACCTTTTGTTTTGCCGGCCTTCTTATCTGCTAAGTATTTGGGGCAGTTCCGCTTCCAGTGACCACTTCCCTTGCAATAAAAACACTCAGTCTCGGGCTTGGGTCCATTCTTTGGCTTCTTCCTGGCAACTTGCTTACCGGGCGCGGCAACTTCCTTGCCGTCCTTCTTGAAGTTCTTTTTACCCTTGCCCTTCTTGAACTTAGTGGTTTTATTCACCATCAACACTTGATCCTCCTTGATTTCTACCTCTGCTGATTTCAGCATAGCATATACCTCAGGAATGGTCTTTACCATCCCCTGCATATTGTAGTTCATCACAGAGCTCTTGTAGCTAGGTGGAAGCGACTGGAGGATTCTGTCAATGACCGCTTCATCCGGGAGATTAACTTCCAGTTGAGTCAAGCGGTTGTGCAACCCAGACATCTTGAGTATGTGTTCACTGACAGAGCTATTTTCCTCCATCTTACAGCTAAAGAATTTGTCGGAGACTTCATATCTCTCGACCCGGGCATGAGCTTGGGAAACCATTTTCAGCTCTTCGAACATCTCATATGCTCCATGTCTCTCAAAACGCTTTTGGAGTCCCGGCTCTAAGCTGTAAAGCATGCCGCACTGAACGAGGGAGTAATCATCGGAACGTGACTGCCAAGCGTTCATAACGTCTTGTTCTGCAGGGAGAACAGGTGCGTCACCTAGCGGTGCTCGTAGGACATAATCTTTTTTGGCAGCTATGAGGATGATCCTCAGGTTCCAGACCCAGTCCGTATAGTTGCTGCCATCGTCTTTCAGCTTGGTTTTCTCTAGGAACGCGTTGAAGTTGAGGACTACGTTGGCCATTTGATCTACAAGACATATTGTAAATATTTTAGACTAAGTTCATGATAATAAAGTTCATTTAATCAAATTATTTAATGAACTCCCACTTAGATAGACATCCCTCTTCTAGTCATCTAAGTATTACATGATCCAAGTCAACTAGGCCATGTCCGATCATCACGTGAGATGGACTAGTCAACATTGGTGAACATCTACATGTTGATCGTATCTTCTATACGACTCATGCTCGACCTTTCGGTCTTCTGTGTTCCGAGGCCATGTCTGTACATGCTAGGCTCGTCAAGTCAACCTAAGTGTTTGCATGTGTAAATCTGTCTTACACCCGTTGTATGTGAATGTTAGAATCTATCACACCCGATCATCACGTGGTGCTTCGAAACAACGAACTGTCGCAACGGTGCACAGTTAGGGGGAACACTTCTTGAAATTATTATGAGGGATCATCTTATTTACTACCGTCGTTCTAAGTAAACAAGATGCAAAACATGATAAACATCAAATGCAATCAAATAATAAATGTGACATGATATGGCCAATATCACATAGCTCCTTTGATCTCCATCTTGGGGCTCCATGATCATCTTGTCACCGGCTTGACACCATGATCTCCATCATCATGATCTCCATCATCGTGTCTCCATGAAGTTGCTCGCCAACTATTACTTCTACTACGATGGCTAATGCGTTTAGCAATAAAGTAAAGTAATTTACATGGCGTTTCTCAATGACACGCAGGTCATACAAAAAATAAAGACAACTCCTATGGCTCCTGCCGGTTGTCATACTCATCGACATGCAAGTCGTGATTCCTATTACAATAGCATGAACATCTCATACATCACATATAGATCATTCATCATTCATCACAACTTTGGCCATATCATATCACAAAGCACTTGCTGCAAAAACAAGTTAGACGTCCTCTAATTGTTGTTGCAAGTTTTGCGTGGCTGAATTAGGGTTCTAGCAAGAACGTTTTATTACCTACGTGAAAGCCACAACGTGATTTGTCAACTTCTATTTACCCTTCATAAGGACCCTTTTCATCGAATCTGCTCCAACTAAAGTGGGAGAGACAGACACCCGCCAGCCACCTTATGCAACTAGTGCATGTTAGTCGGTGGAACCGGTCTCACGTAAGCGTACGTGTAAGGTTGGTCCGGGCCGCTTCATCCCACAATATCGCTGAAGCAAGATAAGACTAGTAGCGGCAAGAAAGTTGACAACATCTACGCCCACAACAAATTGTGTTCTACTCGTGCAATAGAGAACTACGCATAGACCTAGCTCATGATGCCACTGTTGGGGAACGTTGCAGAAAACAAAAATTTTCCTACGGTTTCACCAAGATCCATCTATGAGTTTATCTAGCAACGAGTCATGGGAGAGAGATTGCATCTACATACCACTTTGTAGATCGCGAGCGGAAGCGTTCAACGAACGGGGATGAGGTAGTCGTACACGACGTGATCCAAATCACCGGAGATCCTACCACCGAAAGGACGGCACCTCCGCGTTCAACACACGTACGGTCAGCATAACGTCTCCTTCTTCTTGATCCAGCAAGGCAAAGGAGAGGTTGGGGAAGATGGCTCCAGCAGCAGCACGACGGCGTGGTGATGGTGGAGCTGCAGTACTCCGGCAGGGCTTCGCCGAGCTCTACGGAGGAGGAGGAGATGTTGGAGAGGGAGAGGGAGGCGCCAGGAGCAAGGGGTGCGGCTGCCCCCCTCCCCTCCCCCCTTTATATAGCCCCCTAGGGGGGCGCCGGCCCTAGGAGATGCAATCTTCTAGGGGGGCGGCGGCCAAGGGGTGGGGCTTGCCCCCCAAGCAAGGGGGCGCCCCCCCTTTAGGGTTTCCCCCACCCTAGGCGCATGGGCCTCTAGGGGCTGGTTCCCCTTGGCCCATGTAGGCCAAGGCGCACCCCTAGAGCCCATGTGGCCCCCCGAGGCAGGTGGCCCCACCCGGTGGACCCCCCGGGACCCTCCGGTGGTCCCGGTACAATACCGATAACCCCGAAACTTGTCCCGATGGCCAAAACAGCACTTTCTATATATAATTCTTTACCTCCGGACCATTCCAAAACTCCTCGTGACGTCCGGGATCTCATCCGGGACTCCGAACAACATTCGGGTTACTGCATATACATATCTTCACAACCCTAGCATCACCGAACCTTAAGTGTGTAGACCCTACGGGTTCGGGAGACATGCAGACATGACCGAGACGGCTCTCGGGCAATAACCAACAGCGGGATCTGGATACCCATGTTGGCTCCCACATGCTCCACGATGACCTCATCGGATGAACCACAATGTCGAGGATTCAATTAATCCCGTATACGATTCCCTTTGTCAATCGGTATTTTACTTGCCCGAGATTCGATCGTCGGTATCCCAATACCTCGTTCAATCTCATTACCGGCAAGTCACTTTTCTCGTACCGTAATGCATGATACCGTGATCAAACATTTTGATCACATTGAGCTCATTATGATGATGCATTACCGAGAGGGCCCGGTGATACCTCTCCGTCAAGCGGAGTGACAAATCCCAGTCTCGATCCGTGTCAACCCAACAGACACTTTCAGAGATACCCGTAGTATACCTTTATAGTCACCCAGTTACGTTGTGACGTTTGGCACACCCAAAGCACTCCTACGGTATCCGGGAGTTACACGATCTCATGGTCTAAGGAAAGGATACTTGACATTGGAAAACTCTAGCAAACAAACTATGCGATCTTATGCTATGTTTAGGATTGGGTCTTGTCCATCACATCATTCTCCTAATGATGTGATCACGTTATCATTGACATCCAATGCCCATAGTGAGGAAACCATGACTTCTATTGATCAACGAGCTAGTCAACTAGAGGCTTACTAGGGACACGTTGTTGTCTGTTATTCACACATGTATTACGATTTCTGAATAACACAATTATAGCACGAATAAAGACAATTATCATGAACAAGGAAATATAATAATAATGCTTTTATTATTGCCTCTAGGGCATATTTCCAACAGGATTCCATTTTCCCGTATTCCGGCGTTTCTAACAACAACCGTGTTTCACAGGGGAGATTTCCGAGGCGGGAAGCCGAACCTGCGGCGGCTAGCCAACGAGGGGCCGCAGGGCCCCGTGGGGAAAAAAGAAATGCAGTCCGGACCGAGATGCCGGTGCAAAGGTATTACGTACCCTCCGTTTCCGCGGCGTTATTCCGCCAGGGCATATTAACGTTCATGCCTTCTTCAGGACGAAGAGACCTCGCCGGACTATATCCGGAGAGGCTGCCAATCGCGCTTCTACTAGCCAGGTTCCAGTGACCGGACAGGAAGCGGAGGCGAGCACAAGGCGTGCACCGGGCGCTCCTCCGACAGAGGATGCGGACAGGCTGTCTGCCACAAATTCTGAAGTGGAGAGTGCCATGAACCACAGGCGTCGTCGGACAGTTTTACGCGACGCTTGTTTCTCCCAAGAGGCTTTAGATGCCTTTAATTCGGGAGATGCGTACCTCCATGCCGCTCAAGACGGTTTAGCCAGAGCCACGGAGCAGTATGTGAAAGACATACGGGTAAGAAAATTTTGGTTAAATATATATATATATATATATATATATATATATATAACAGTAGCCCCCGAGACTTGAAACAGTTAAAGTAACTAATTTAAGGATCATATAACATGCAGGTTCTTACACAGAAGAACACCATGCTGTCCCAGGAGATGGAAAAGTGCAAGGCCCAACTAGAGGCCGCACTAGCCGCAGCAGGGGAGCCTAAAGGGACCCCCTCAGGTAAGACACACTTCAAAAGATTAGTATTGTGCGGTTTGGGTGCAAATCTGACAATTAATGTTGCAGATGGCGCCGGACTTGATCCGGAGAAGCAACAACTCTTACGCCGGTTAAAGGCCGGTGAGAGTACGTTGACAAAGGTGAGGCGAGAGAAGAATGATCTCCAGGATGCCAACACCAAGCTGGACGTTGAACTTAAGGACGTTCGTGGCCAGCTGTCGGACTCCACGAAGGAGAATCAGCGGCTTCGACGCGGCATATTCAGTAAATGCTTGAACGAACTTTGAAAAATGAGTTCGGCGAGGAAGTCGAATAACAGAGTATTGTCTGTAGGTATGCTCACAGGTCGTCCTGCAGAGGAGATGCCCGGTTCTACGGGTGACCTTGTTCCCAAACTCCTGCAACTGCACGAGCGAATTCGGCAGGCAATGCAAGGCGTTGCCCAAGCCTTATGGCCTGCCCACTCCACGCCCGAGGGCCTTGGAGAGCTTGCGGAGAAGCTGAAGGGAGCTCGGCGACGCTTCCGGTTGTGGAAGATATCAGCCTGCCGACAAGGTGCTAGGGAGGCCTGGGCTATGGTGAAGACCCGTTTTACGAAGTCTGACCCAAACCATATGGCCGAGGTCGGACCGGTGGGGCCTGACGGGAAGGAGATCCCTGTAAGCTTAGTGTATGGCCAAGTAGAATTGGCCGCAAAGTATTCCCAGCAGGACTGTAAATTAGACAGCCTGTTAGATGGTATAGAGGAGTAATACAATCAGTCGAAATGACTGTGTACTTTTGAATTAACATATGTAATGCCTTCTAGCCGGATTGTAGATTGTTTGTCGTTGCCGACCTTTTCGATTCAACCTCGGGACCTGACGGTCCGGAGTGTGTCAAAATACCATAGCGGTTATACAAGAACCGTGCTATGCGTGGAGACCAGGCGTAGGGGTCATTAGTGCTTTATCAGACAAGTGCCCAACTAGTTATGTTATATTACATGGTTAGTAAGAAACATCTTCCAGAGAGAATAGTTCCGTTAAGGGTTCCTTTCGCTGGGGAGGCATGCCCTAAAGTGCATGTCCTAACTGCGTAAAAAAACCCGCAGAAAAAGCATCTGGGGGCGCATGAAAATTAATTAAAGGACCATCTTTTATTTCACCGACCGAATATTCCCTTAAGAACGCTAGCTTTCGGCTTCACCCAGTCTGAGGTACACATCCGGCTGACCCGGCAGTAACAATCGCAGAGGTGCTCCCTTTACCGCCTAGCCGAACAATCGGGAACGTAGGGGTAAGCACAGGAGCCAGGCAACCCAGCTTGGCCAAAACTTAAGTCATATCGATGCATATAATGGTGAAGAAAAAAGTACATGCGGAAGTTTGACACATGTGTGGGGCATGAAGCCCGTATAAATAAGCTTTTGTTAAAGAAGCCCCCAGGTTAAATGAGCGCAAGTGGCGCGTCATGTAGTGAGCCTTTTAAGGGCTATAAAGGAAAAAGAGGGGAAGGAGAGAAATATAAGATGAAAAAAATGTAAAAAATGGGTAGAGGAAGGAGACGAACACGGAGTCCGGCGCTAGGCATAGAATCTTCGGAGACGTGTGGCGTTCCACGGGTTCGGCTCGAGTCGGTTATCTGACGCATATCGCAGGCGGTACGCTCCACCAGTCAGGACTTGGTCGATTATAAATGGACCTTCCCATTTGGGCTTGATGTCGGGGTAAATGACCACGGGTAGCCTAGCCGGCTCCCTTTGGCACTTCAGAAAAAATTACAAGCCAATCCGGCCTCCAAGAAACCAAAACGTGGGGCCGCCTTCCCCCTGCCGGCTGCTTCTCAGGCCGACTGTCGGGAGGCGGCCCGGCCTTAACCCTCATGAAGAAAGCCGCGGGAGGGCCGGCTCCAAGAAGCCGGCTCCCACGGCATGGTCAAGATCGTACCCTCGAGGCCCGCAACCACATAACGGCGATGGGACGGGGCGTGGCTACAGTGAAGCCTGCCACCCCCGAAACCCGGAGCACGCCTGGCACAGTGCACCGTACGGGGTAGCCCTGACCCGTCCGGCGCGGCACTGTTGCCATGATGACTATAGCGCCATCCACGGCGGGCTGTCAGCGCAGCCCACGGGCGGTGGGCCCCTTCGGGCAGAGAGACACCCGAAGGCGGCCAGGCCTCCCCCAGTCGGCCCAAGACATGGCCGGCTTCCCCAAGCCGGCTTGCTCCTTCCCTCGAAGGAGGCGCCCCATTAAGAAGACAAGACAACATGAGGCTACAGCGATCTCCCGCCAGGCGGCGGCGCTGTAGCCACGCTTACCTCGATAAAGCCCTCATCATCAGGATTGAGGCAACAGTAATCGGCCGCCGACAGGGCCCTAGGCAGTAGGGCCTGTCTGTCGACCAAGATGCCGGCAGCCGGCGGGGCCCACCAGCCGGCGGGCCCTAGCAGCCGGCGCGGAAGCCGGCGAGCGTAGACACTGACGGCTGGGACCCGCTCCCAGCCGGATTACCATTGTACCCCCGGGGGGTAGGCTATATAAACCCCCCGGGGCACCCATGCAAAGGGTTGATCTCATCTAGGTTACCACACACATAGAGGGAAGAGTAAAGCTAGCCTTGCCCTTCTTCTTCCTCTCGCCAAACAGCTCAAGGAACACCTTGTAGTTACTTGTTCACCGAGTGATCATGCGGTGACCCCGCAGAGCAGCAGTAGGGGTGTTATCTCCACAGAGAGACCCGAAGCTGGGTAAGATTCGCTGGCGTGCATGTCTTCGCCTTATCCCGCTTCCAGGCACCAGCGACGTCTTACTGGCTCCCACACAGATAAGCCACCCGTTGGCATATGTCGCACCAACCACCCGACATTTGGCGCCCACCGTGGGGCCAGGTGCACCGTCGTCCGGAGACCTGTTCTGGACGGGAACCTCCTTCCTCCCCAGCGAGCATAGCCAGCCCGGCACGCCCGATGGCGCTTGCCACGACGCGCTGCAAGGCATCACCAACGCTTGCACAGCAAGCGACCTCGCCGATCGCCTTGGCAAGGCCCTCATCTCCGACGAGCCCGCTTCCGATGCGGGCACCGACCGCCTCGTCGACCTCCTCGGCCAGCTCCGCGTCTCCAGCGAGCCTGCCGTGGACCAGGAGTCCGTTGGCTCCACCGATCCGATGCATGTCGACTCCGACACTGCCTCGCCCGACGCCTTCCCCACCAACGTCGTGATCTACGATGACCCGCTCCCCCGAGCCAATGGCTGTGACGTTGCCACCGCCGAGGTGATGGTCATCAGCCACGGCGGCGCTTCTGGCGAGAATGCCCACGACGCCCCGCAAGCGGCGATCCACGATCTGTCCGTCCCCCTCCCGGCCGATGCCGACGCCGAAGCACTGGAGGCTCGCCGCCTCGCCCTCCTCGCGGAGGGCCGGAAGCTAGCTTCTGTGAGACGCCTAACCGAGGCCCACCAGCGCGAAGTCGACCGCGCCCCCTTCGGCACGCCACCTCCTGGCGGGCCGAGCCGAGTCGGCGTCGTCAGACAGCGTGGCGCTGTCATCGCCGACTTGCTTGGAGTCGACCGCCCAGTCTATGCCACCCCACTCGAGAACCTGCGCGCCGCCCAGGCGGCCGTAGACGAGCTGGATGGACTGGGGGCCGAAGAGCTCCCCTACATGACCAGACGCATCCAGCAGCTAATCGATGCAGCCGCGCAGCGGCACGATGCTGACGTCCGCGAGGAAAGCCCTCCACCGCGCCGAGAGCACGGCACGACATCCCGGACACCGACTGCGGGTAGAACCCGTGCGTGACACGAGAAAGAGCCGGCTGCCAGCTGAAGCCGAACCCGGATCTCCATCGAGCGAGACGCAGAAGGCCACCCTTGAGCCGTGGAGCGACGGGGCAACCCGCCTCCGCCTCTGCCTCATGGGGAAAGGTATCCCACCCCACAGCCTGTCACGCATCCGACTCTCAGCGGCCGACTAGGTCGCCGCGAAGGAGTCAGCGAGAACAACGCCTGCCACCGGATCGACTGCCTAGCGCGATCCCTGGCGCTAGAAGAAGAAGATGATGTCGGCCCGCCTTGCTTCGGCCCCCGCATCCGCGATGAGCCCTTCCCCAAAGGGTTCTCGCTCCCAAGAGACACGCCCAAGTACAACGGCTCCGTGAAGCCGGAAGACATGTTGATCGACTACTCCACCGCAGTACGCATCGCGAACGGCAACAGGCGCGTTGCCGTGAAGTACGTGCCCCTCATGCTCCAAGGCACGGCGCGGACCTGGCTCAACAGCCTCCAGCCATACAACGTCAACAGCTGGCTAGACTTCACAGAAGCCTTCGTCCGCAACTTCACCAGCACCTACAAGCGGGCTCCCAAGCCCAGACAGCTCTCCTTGTGCGTACAAGGCCCCGCCGAGTCCACTCGCGACTACCTCACGCGTTGGGCTGAGCTCCGCAACTCTTGCGAAGGAGTGCACGAAGTGCAAGCCATCGAATACTTCACAGCCGGGTGCCGAGAGGGCACCCTCCTCAAGCACAAGCTCCTCTGCGACGAGCCGACTACCCTCAACGAGCTCCTGGTCATAGCGGACAAGTACTCCACCGCCGACTCCTCAATGAAGACTGAACTTCGGGTTGACGCGTCCGGAAAGGTACTCAACCCGGCGCCCAAGACGCCGGCTGGGGACTCCGGCCGACGCCCGTACCAAAACAACCACAAGCGCAAGGGCCCTATGCCGCCTTCCACCAGTCGGCAGGTGGCCACGGTCGAGGGCGAGCAGCCCGAAGGGTGGCCCGCACCCAAGAAGCAGAAAGGCGGCCGGCCGGCTTGGCAGCCGGCCTTCTCCTATGAGCAAACCCTCGACTCCCCATGCAAGTTCCACAGCGGCGCGAAGCCGTCCAATCACACAACCCGGAAGTGCCACTGGCTCACCCGAATCTCCAAAGGTGAAGGGCTCGCGCCGCCTCCACCTGCTGGTCCGCCGCCTCCGGCTCCGCAGCAACCGGCCGCTCGGCCAGCAGTCGGAGCGGTGCACGACGAGTTCCCCGACGAGCACGCCGCCTATGTCATCTTCACCAGCCAGCCCGAAGACCGGCGCAGCAGGCGCCGAGAGCACCAAGAAGTCAACGCGGTTGCCTCCAGCCCCTCCAAGCACATGCACTGGTCTAAAAAACCCATCAGCTGGAGCCGAGCCGACCACCCAGAGGTGATGCCATCTCCCGGCTCTTATGCACTGATTCTGGATGCCACCCTTGCAACAGACAGACGCGCGGCCCGTTTCTCCCGCGTGTTGATAGACGGCGGGAGCAGCATCAACATCCTGTACCTTGACACCCTGAAGAAACTCAACGTCAAGACGAAGCAGCTCACACCCACCCGGACTGTGTTCCATGGCATCGTACCCGGCCTGTCCTGCTCCCCCGTTGGCAAGATCAAGATTGATGTCCTCTTTGGGGACAAGGATCATTTCCGTAGGGAGGCCATCTGGTTTGAAGTGGTGGACCTTGAAAGCTCTTACCATGCGCTGCTTGGCCGACCTGCCTTGGCCAAGTTCATGGCTGTTCCCCACTATGCTTACCTCAAGATGAAGATGCCGAGCACCAAGGGCATCATCACCATAGTCGGCGACTACAAGAAATCAGCCGAGTGTGCAGCGGCCAGCAGCCGGCTGGCCGAGTCCCTAGTGATTGCCGAAGAGAAGAAGAAGTTGGACCAGGTCGTGGCCATGGCTGGCAAGCAGCCGGCCCTGTCCCCCGATCCCAAAGAGTGTGATGCCCAAGGTTCCTTCCAGCCGGCCAAGGAAACAAAGAAGATACCTCTTGACCCCGAGCACCCAGAAAGGTTTGCCGTCATTGGGGCAAACCTAAACAGCAAATAGGAAGGCAAGCTCGCTGATTTCCTCCGTGAGAATCGGGACATCTTTGCATGGTCCCCCAAGGACATGCCGGGTGTTCCGAAGGATTACACCGAGCACAAATTACATGTCCGAGAAGGTGCAAAACCGGTCAAGCAACCCCTCCGCCGACTGTCGGGGGAAAAGAGAAGGATTGTAGGAGAAGAGATAGCCCGGCTTCTGGCTGCCGGCTTCATCATGGAGTTGTTATTTCCGGAGTGGCTCGCCAACCCGGTCCTCGTACTAAAGAAGAACAACAAGTGGTGCATGTGTATAGATTACACGAGCCTCAACAAGGCCTGCCCTAAAGACCCTTTTGCCCTGCCAAGGATAGATCAAGTGATAGACTCCACAGTCGGATGCGAGCTGCTGAGTTTTTTGGATGCTTACTTTGGGTACCATCAGATAAAGTTGGACCCGGCCGACCGCCTGAAGACCGCCTTCATCACGCCATTCGGAGCCTTCTGCTACCTGACTATGACATTCGGCTTGAGAAATGCCGGTGCCACTTTTCAGCATTGCATGCAGAAGTGCCCCCTCAAGCAACTCGGCAGAAACGCCCACGTCTATGTGGACGACATCGTGGTGAAGACGGAGAAGCACAACACCTTGCTAGAAGACCTCAAGGAAACATTTGAGAACCTGCGCCGATTTCGGATCAAGCTCAACCCCGAGAAATGCGTGTTCGGAGTACCAGCCGGCCAGCTCCTAGGCTTCCTGGTCTCCGAACGCGGCATCGAATGCAACCCAGTGAAGATCAAGGCCATTGAGAGAATGGCGATTCCCACCAAGCTGCGAGACTTCCAGAAGTTCACCGGATGCTTGGCTTCCCTGAACCGCTTCATCAGCCGGCTCGGAGAGAAGGCTCTCCCCCTCTACCGCCTCATGAAGAAGACCACTCACTTCGAGTGGAACGACCAAGCCGACCAAGCTTTTCACGAACTGAAGAAGATGCTGACCACGCCGCCTGTCTTGGCGGCGCCGACCGAGAAAGAGCCCATGCTCCTTTACATCGCTACAACCAGCCGGGTGGTCAGCACCGTCATCGTAGTCCAGCGCCCAGAGGAGGGCCGAGCCCAGCCGGTCCAGAGGCCGGTGTACTATTTGAGCGAGGTGCTGTCTACCTCGAAGCAGAACTACCCCCACTACCAGAAGATGTGCTACGGCGTGTATTTTGCCGCCAAGAAGCTGAAGCCCTACTTCCAAGAGCACCCCATCACGGTCGTATGCACCGCCCCGCTCGCCGAGATCATAGGCAGCCGGGATGCATCCGGCCGGGTGGCGAAATGGGCCATCGAGCTGGCTCCTTACACGATCTTCTACCAGCCCCGCACCGCCATCAAGTCCCAAGCACTGGCCAACTTCCTCGTCGACTGGGCCGAGACCCAGTACCTGCCGCCGGCTCCGGACTCCACTCACTGGCGCCTGCACTTCGACGGGTCCAAGATGCTCACCGGCTTGGGAGCCGGCGTTATCCTCACCTCTCCCAAAGGCGACAAGCTCAGACACACGCTGCAAATTCACTTTGCCGCCTCCAACAACGTGGCCGAGTATGAGCCGCTCGTACACGGGCTCCGGCTTGCCAAAGAGCTCGGCATACGCCGGATCCTGTGTTACGGCGACTCAGACTTGATAGTCCAGCAGTCATCCGGCGATTGGGATGCCAAGGACGCAAACATGGCAAGCTACCGCTTCCTCGTCCAGCAGATCAGCGGGTACTTTGAAGGATGCGAGTTCCTCCACGTACCACGAGCCGACAACGGGCCAGCAGATGCCCTGGCCCGATTAGGCTCCACTCGGCAGGCAATTCCAACCGGCGTCTCTTTCCAACGCCTCCTCAAGCCGTCTATCAAGCCATCTCCAGAGTCCGATTCCATCTTCGTGCCGCCTAGCCCCGATGCAGCCGGATCTGGCTTGAAGAGCCAAGCAGGCAGCCCGGGGACTTTGATAGGCGGCGCGGGGACTTTAGCAGACGGCTCGGGGACTTCCGTAGTCACACCCGACCCGGGGACTTCTGAACCCGGCTCGGGGACTACAGTAGTCGGCCCGGGGACTGCACCAGCATCACAGGCGGCGGCCGACCCCAGCATTTCACAACCCAGCCCGCCCACCCTGGTTGTGGTAGCCGCGTTGGCAATAGAAGAAGTCACGGCTCCATCATGGGCCCAGCCCATCCTCAACTTCCTGACAAACCAAGAACTGCCGGCTGACGAGACGGAGGCAAGACAAGTCCAACGCCGAGCCGGAGCATACACAACCGTCATCAGAGAGCTCGTCAGGCGCAGCGTCACTGGAGTTTGCCAGCGATGCGTTGAACAAGAGAAGGGCATGGCAATCCTCACAGACATTCACCAAGGTGAATGCGGCCACCATGCGGCCTCAAGATCACTAGTCGCCAAAGCTTTCAGCCATGGATTCTTTTGGCCGACTGCTTTGGACGACGCCAAGGAACTAGTCAAGCATTGCAAAAGGTGCCAAGTCTTCAGCTCCAAGCAACACCTGCCGGCTTCGGCACTCAAGACCATTCCCCTCACTTGGCCCTTTGCCGTTTGGATCTAGACATGGTGGGCCCATTCAATACGGCGCGCGGTGGCATGACACATCTGCTTGTCGCCGTGGACAAGTTCACCAAGTGGATCGAAGCAAAGCCGATCAAGAAGCTGAATGGGCCGACTGCCGTGACATTCATCGCAGATATAACAACTCGGTACGGCGTGCCGCACAGCATCATCACCGACAACGGCACAAAATTTGCCAAGGGAGCCTTGGCACGTTTCTGCACGACGCAGGGCATCCGACTGGACTTAGCGTCCGTTGCCCACCCGCAGTCAAACGGCCAAGTCGAACGAGCCAACGGCCTCATCCTTTCCGGCATCAAGCCCCGATTGGTCGTGCCACTGGAGCGTTCGGCCGGCTGCTGGCTCGATGAGCTGCCGGCCGTCCTCTGGAGTCTGCGCACTACCCCAAACAGGTCAACCGGCTTCACTCCTTTCTTCCTTGTATATGGTGCCGAGGCAGTCATCCCAACCGACATCGAGTTCGACTCGCCTCGGGTGACCATGTACACGGAAGCGGAGGCCAAGGAAGCACGAGAAGACGGCGTCGACCTGCTGGAAGAAAGCCGGCTGTTAGCCCTCAGGCGGTCCGCCATCTACCAGCAGGGTCTGCGTCGCTACCACAGTCGGAAGGTCAAGCCAAGATCTTTCCAAGAGGGCGACCTTGTGCTCCGGCTGATCCAGCGAACAGCCGGCCAGCACAAGCTCTCGGCCCCTTGGGAAGGCCCCTTCATCATCAGCAGAGCGCTAGGAAACGACTCCTACTACCTGATCGACGCACAGAAGCCGAAGGCACGAAAGAGAGACGACTCCGGCAAGGAGTCGGAACGACCATGGAATGCCAACCTCCTCCGAAGATTTTACAGTTGAAATGCAGTATGTATCACGCTAACTTTTGTACTAAGTACAAGATAATAGGCTCCCCGAGGAGAACTCGGGGACTGCCATCTTTTTTATCTATGAAGTGTACCATGCCTATGGTTATGTCATTACATTCACTTCTCTCGTCCGGCACCGGGTTCGACTAGTTGGCCCGGGGACTGGCTGCCTTGAGTTATGTTAGAAGTCCTGCCCACGGTCAGACAAGTAGTGTGCCGGCTCCAAAGCCCTCTCTTGCCAAAAGTCGCAGTTCGAAGAATCGGCTGTCCGGCTGGCAAGAGCCAAAGGCAGGAAAGGACGCCCACACGAAAATCGGCTAGGGGCTAACGGACCAACATAATAAAAGCCGGCTTTTCCCCACCTCCGACCGACTACAAGAGTAGCCGGCCGGCCGGTTTCCATTCACTTCGCTATAATCTAAGAAAGCTCGAGTACTTGCCTTCCCCAAAAAAGATAGCCGAGTCCTTCCTTAGCCACAGACTGCAGAGCAGCTGCCGGCTGGGAAGGCAGCAATCAGGGGAAGGCGGCAAAGGAAACGGCCTAAGGATAAAAAGCATACGAGAATGGAAGCCAAACACATGCATGATTATATTTACACAAAAGGCTTCGAAAAAGCCAACATTCAACATAGTTTGAATACACCCCCAGTGGGTGGAACTGCGCAAACTTAATAAAAATTGTTCAAAGAGTAACAAACAGGAAAACCAAAGACGGCAGATCAAGCCAAGGGAGCGACTGGCGTGTCGGGTAGGTCGGCTGAGACAGTAGCGCCGGCTGGAGGAGTGGCCGACTGGTGAACCTCGGCGTGATCACCGCCTCCCGCAGAGGGCGCGCTAACACGCGCCTCGTTGCTGGAGGCACGGTCATGCTGAGGCTGGCTGGTCGCTTCACCGGCCGGCTCGATGCCTTCGCCCTCCTCCCCTTCTTCGTCTTCACCTTCATCGCTGGAGGCGATCTCCTTCGCCGAGTCTTCACCTTCCGCCGGGTTCAGCCCGAACCACTCCTCCAGCTGGGCGACGTCGTTCTCGTCCACCTCAGGAGCGAAGACGCTGGTGTCGGTAAAATCGGCAAGAGCTGAAGCACGCTGGATGATAGCCGGCGCACCTCCACCAGCTCTTCATCAGCCTCCTCCCGCCAAGTCCTCGGCTGCTCCAAATTCAGCCCGAGGTACCAGGCCCGGACGAACTCCAGCGCCTGCCTGGCGCCAGATCGGGCAGCGGAGGCCTTCCAGGCCTCGAAGCGGCCGACTACCACCTCCAGCCAGTCGGCAGTCCGGCTCGGGGTGCGGGGAATCGCCTCGCCTGGCCAGACGGCGGCCAGCACCTGCGCTCCGGCGCGCTGGAGACGGCGGAGCATGTGGTGTGCCGGCTACAGCCGGGCTTGGATCGCTAGAAGCTGCTCCTCGAGTGTCCGGTTCGCGTTCGGCACGATCTCAACTCCTGCCTGACGGCGTGTCTCGTGGTGGGCCTCGATGGCCTGAGTGGCCGCGACGGAGTGGCGGGGGAAGTAGTCTGCATAGAAAACAAAAGCAACGCAAATCAAAAGACGAATCAGAGGGCAAGGGGGCGAGCAAAGAGTAAGGGAGGCGGCTTACCGTCGATCAGATCCTCGATCCGACTGTAACCCTCGCTCAGCGCTTGATTTGCCTCAGCCCAGCCCGCCGCTTCGGTCTCAAACTCAGCTTTGAGGGCGGCCTCGCTATCTCGCGCCTCCTTCAGGGCCGCCTTGTGGCTCTCCTCCTGGTCGGCCAACTTCTTGACCAGGCGGTCGTGCTCCTGGACTAAGGCATCGAGCTCGGCCCCCTTGGCGCGAAGGCCGGTCTGGGCCCCGCCGAGCGGCTGCCTCAAGTCGGCGTTGGCCCCTGCAAGCATGAGGACAAAGGAAGAAACAGTAAGGAAGAAGTCGTCAGGGAAGATCCGACCCGACTGCTCAGCAGTCGGCCCGGATCTCGGGGACTACACCCAGTGGGTGCATTGACGCGCCCCCACAGGATATGAAGAAAACGGAGCACACACTCCGGCTGTTGGTCAGATCCTCGCTCTTCTGGCGCAGCTCCCGAGCCTGGGAGTCGAAGGCGGCAGCACTCCGGTTATGGTACTCCTGGAAGATCAGACAGGATGCAAGAATAAGATAACTATCAGGACCTAGTGAGTTCCAAGCCGCCTGCTCAGCAGCCGACTCGGAACTCGGGGGCTACACCCAGTGGGTGCGCTGACGCGCCCCCATAGAAGAAATCAAAAAGCTAAAGCAGCCTAGACCAGAAGACTCACCCGAACGATGGCCCGTGTCGCAAGGAAATCGCGAGTGTATCGCTGCAGCGTGGTGGCATGGGCCTGAAGCCGGTTCCGGACCTCCTCGGCCGACGCGTTCAGTTCGCCCGTCTCCTCGTTGGGCGCCCACTCGAACGTGCTGGAGCTGGCCGCCTCCAAGGCCTCCGCCGTCTGGCTGGCGGTCGCAGCTCTGTCCGGCTCCGGCACGAAAGTGGCTTCCCCCGCGTGCCGGCGTGATGACGGCTGCACCACCAGGCCGACTCCTACTGCCGGCTCACTCCCGGCCGGCTGCACCGGCGCCGCAGCCGGCTGGTCACCCTGGCCCGCTTTAGTCGGCGCCGTCCGCGACACCTCCTCCAAGACGACCACATCATCCTCCCTCCGCTCCGCCGCTGCTTGGCCGCGGTCGGCCTCCTCAGACGGAGGCACGGGGGCGTTGGGAGCCACACTCCGCAGGGGGATGACGAGCTGTGGAGGCCAGTTGTGCGAGGCCTCCGCCTCCCTCTCCGCGGCCGTCGCCTCCGCCTCGGCCTTGGCCGCCGCATCGGCCTGCTCCTTCGCCGCCTGGGCAGCTCTCTGCTCCGACGCTTCCCGCTCCTCCTGCGCCTCCCGCGCGTTCCGCGCCGTAGCTTCCATGAGGTCGGCGCGGGGGTCCACGCGGCGGGAGCTCGAAGACCCTCCGGCTGAGTCAATCACGGAGCCGGCAGGACCCCGTTCAAGGGAAAGCGGCGCCCTGGCTGGTCGACCAAGAAAGGATTTATGAAAGAACTTCAATCAAAAAGCACGACGAGAATGCAAGACGATTGACACCTACGCCGAAACCGCCTGCGGCCGCTTCACGACCTTCTGGAAGCGGGCCGCCTTCGCGGCCGCCTCATCCCGCTTGGTTGCCGCGGCGGTGCCCCTGGGCTTCTTCGGCCGGCTGCCGAAGTAGGTCGACGCGGCCCGGCGCTTCGATGCGGCGCCACGGCCGGCCGGCGCGGCAGAAGAGCCCGCGCCTTGAGGATCCAGTGCCGGCTGGCGATGCGGGACGGTTTCGACCTCCTCGTCCTCCGCCCAGTCCTGGAGGCCGGCTCCGAGCCCGGCGCCGCCTGCCTCGCTGCCTTTCCCCTCGGCGGCGTCCTCCATGGCGGCCGCTCCGAGGTCCGGGTCGTCGACGTCATCTACCGTACGGTCGGGGAGAAACGGGCGCTCCGCCCCTGCGGTCCCGGCCGCCGGCGGAAGAAGAGGATTCTGCGGAAGATAAGTCGGCTGGTCAGAAGCCGGCTACCAAGCGACCGACTACAAAAATAAAAATAAAGAAGAAATACTTACGGCAGGCGGAGGTTTGGCGCGAGAGTACGGCTCCTTGACGAATCGCCAATCCTCGGCGAGCTTGTAGTTGGCGATGTAGTTCACCAGGTATGACACCTCGGCTTGAGGCATCTCCCTGGTGCTCAGCCGGCACGGGTCGAAGCGGTCGCTCATTTGACAGATCATGTGCGGCCGGCCTTGGAGCGGGAGAACCCGGCGCTCCACGAAGGCGGCCACGAGGTCGGATCCGACCAGGCCGTCCGACTGCGCCATCACCCGGAGTCGGGCGACAGCGGCATTCCCGGCCTGGGACAGCGTCCTGGCCCGGTAGCTCCATGAGGCCGGCCTCGAGGCCGGCGGGCCGGCCACGTAAGGCGACAGATTGACAAAGTCGCCTTGCGGGGCGACGTTCTTCACGTAGAAGTATGACTTCTTCCAGAGCTTCACCGACTGGATCAGCGAGATGGAGGGGAATGGATTGTTCTCACCTGTCCGCCTCATGGCGATGTAGGCTCCGCATGGGGCGGGCACGCCGGCGACGACGGTGCCGAGTTTGCTCTGGAAGAACTCCCCCCAGAGCTATATGGTGGGGAGGACGCCAAGGAAACCCTCGCAGAGGGTGACGAAGGTCGACAGCAGCATCACGGCGTTGGGGGTGAGGTGATGCGGCTGAAGATGGTAAAACTCGAGGAACGAGCGGAGGAATCCGCTCGCCGGGAGGCCGAAGCCGCGCATGCAGTGCGAGCGGAAAATCACCCGCTCGTCGTCCTCCGGCGCCGGCGAAATCTCCTCCTCCGGCGCGCGCCGGACCCGCATGTAGTTCTCGCCGGGCAGACGCCGTGTCCGGCGGAGGAACTCGACGTGCTTGTCGAGGACGTTGGAGCCGTCCCACGAGCTCGACAACGCCATTAGAGAGGCGCGGTGGCGGCGGAACGGCGCGGCGAAGAGATGCTGCGACGGCGGAGAGAAAGAGAAGAAAGAAGACGAGGGAGGGTGGGGCAAGGGAGAGCGTGCGAGCCTCTGCCGCTCCCTCTCCTCCCCCTACTTATAGGCTCTCGCGACGGAGCCGAGGAGGCGTGGTGTGGGGACGTGGGATTAACTGCGCCCACTCCCCCACGTCCCGCTATTATTGCGCCTTGACGGCGTGGTAAAACCGCCGCGGGAAGGCCAATAGACCGACCTGGGCCGCAGAAGATCCGCGCCTGGGCCGAGGCCAGGAGTGGCGGGCCCGGGCCTGCGGCGCCGTCCCGTCACGCACGCGCCATGGCAGGCCTTTCCTGCCACGTGACACGCGGGGAGGCACGCGGTCAGCGCATGAGTTGGCCCACTTTCCCGTTGACGAGACCACGATGCCCATCCAAGGCGGCGCGCTTAAGCAGAGCCGGCTCCCAGCTGCTGGCTCCTCAAGATGGGAAGCTGACCGAGCTTCTCGTTCCCCTTGCCGACCTCGAAGCGCGACCAGCTTCGGGGACTACTGTCGGGGTAAATGACCACGGGTAGCCTAGCCGGCTCCCTTTGGCACTTCAGAAAAACTTACAAGCCAATCCGGCCTCCAAGAAACCAAGACGTGGGGCCGCCTTCCCCCTGTCGGCTGCTTCTCAGGCCGACTGTCGGGAGGCGGCCCGGCCTTAACCCTCATGAAGAAAGCCGCGGGAGGGCCGGCTCCAAGAAGCCGACCTCGAGAAGGCCGACTCCAAGAGCCGGCTCCCACGGCACGGTCAAGATCGTACCCTCGAGGCCCGCAACCACATAACGGCGATGGGACGGGGCGTGGCTACGGTGAAGCCTTCCACCCCCGAAACCCGGAGCACGCCTGGCATAGTGCGCCGTACGGGGTAGCCCTGACCCGTTCAGCGCGGCACTGTTGCCATGATGACTATAGCGCCATCCACGGCGGGCTGTCAGCGCAGCCCACGGGCGGTGGGCCCCTTCGGGCAGATAGACACCCGAAGGCGGCCAGGCCTCCCCCAGTCGGCCCAAGACATGGCCGGCTTCCCCAAGCCGGCTTGCTCCTTCCCTCGAAGGACGCGCCCCATTAAGAAGACAAGACGACGTGAGGCTACAACGATCGCCCGCCAGGCAGCGGCACTGTAGCCACGCTTACCTCGATAAAGCCCTCATCATCAGGATTGAGGCAATAGTATTCGGCCGCCGACAGGGCCCTAGGCAGTAGGGCCTGTCTGTCGACCAAGGTGCCGGCAGCCGGCGGGGCCCACCAGCCGGCGGGCCCCAGCAGCCGGCGCGGAAGCCCGCGAGCATAGACACTAACGGCTGGGACCCGCTCCCAGCCGGATTACCATTGTACCCCCGGGGGGTAGGCTATATAAACCACCCGGGGCACCCATGCAAAGGGTTGATCTCATCTAGGTTACCACACACATAGAGGGAAGAGTAAAGCTAGCCTTGCCCTTCTTCTTCCTCTCGCCAAACAGCTCAAGGAGCACCTTGTAGTTACTTGTTCACCGAGTGATCATGCGGAGACCCCGTAGAGCAGCAGTAGGGGTGTTATCTCCACGGAGAGCCCCGAAGCTGGGTAAGATTCGCCGGCGTGCATGTCTTCGCCTTATCCCGCTTCCAGGCACCGACGACGTCTTACTGGCTCCCACACAAATAAGCCACCCGTTGGCATATGTCGCACCAACCACCCGACACTTGAGTTTGTCCTTTTTCTTATCCGGCAGGCGTAGAACTAGTTCGCCAACATTGTAATTTTTGGCCCGTACTTCTCTGCTTTGGTATCTTCGGGCCTGTTGTTGATAAAATGCGGAACGGGCTTTTGCCATGTCACGCTTCTCCTCCAAGGCGTCCAGGCTGTCCTGCCGATCGAGCTCGGCTTCTCTTTCTTCGTACATGCGCACTCTAGGTGAGTCATGAATTATATCGCAGGGCAGAACTGCCTCTGCGCCGTACACCATAAAGAATGGTGTGTATCCGGTGGTGCGATTTGGCGTGGTCCGCAGCCCCCAGAGTACGGAGTCGAGCTCCTCTACCCAGTGCGTGTTAGATTCCTTGAGGGACCGCACTAGTCAGGGTTTGATGCCGCTCATGATAAGACCATTTGCACGTTCGACCTGGCCATTGGTTTGTGGGTGATAGACTGAAGCATAATCGAGCTTGATGCCCATGTTTTTGCACCAGAGTTTTACCTCGTCGGCTGTAAAGTTTGTACCGTTATCGGTTATGATGTTGTGGGGGACGCCATAACGGTGTACAACCCCAGATATGAAGTCTATCACAGGTCCGGATTCATCCGTTTTGACAGGCTTGGCTTCTATCCATTTGGTGAACTTATCCACCATGACTAGTAAGTATTTTTTCTTATGGGTTCCACCTTTAAGGGGTCCAACCATGTCAAGCCCCTAGACCACAAAGGGCCAGGTGATGGGTATAGTTTGGAGTGCGGTGGGTGGCATATGGCTTTGGTTGGCAAAAAGTTGGCAACCAACGCATCGTTGGACTAGGTCCTGAGCGTGTGCCCGGGCCGTCGGCCAATAGAAGCCTGTGCGGAAAGCCTTGCTAACAAGGGACCGAGCAGCAGCGTGATGACCACCGAGTCCGGCGTGAATTTCGGCCAGAAGATTCCGCCCTTCCTCTTCGGAGATGCACCTTTGAAGGACTCCGGTAGTGCTTTTCTTATAAAGCTCCCCCTCGTGGACTTTGTAGGCTTTAGATCGCTGCACTATGCAGTGGGCCTCGTTTTGGTCCTTTGGGAGTTCCTGCCTAGTAAGGTAGGCTAGGAATGGTTCTATCCACGGGGCGATAACCGCCATTATTACGTGGGCTGAAGGTGTAATTTCGTTGGCAGGACCTCCAATTATGTCAGGTTTTTCGGCGTCGAGTGGTGCGGCTGTGTCCGGGCTGTTAATTGCGGGTTCCCCCTCCCATGTTACGGATGGCTTGAACAATCTTTATAAAAAGATATTGGGGGGGACTGCATCGCGTTTTGCTCCGATGCGTGCCAGGACGTCCGCTGCTTGATTATTTTCGCGGGCTATATGGTGAAACTCCAGCCCTTCGAACCGAGCTGACATTTTTAGGACGGCATTGCGGTAAGCTGCCATTTTTGGATCCTTGGCGTCGAAGTCGCCATTTATTTGGGAGATCGCGAGGTTCGTATCCCCGCGTACCTCTAGGCGTTGAATGCCCATGGATACTGCCATCCGGAGACCATGTAGGAGGGCCTCATATTCGGCTGCATTGTTGGAGTCCGTGTACATAATTTGGAGTACATATTGGACCGTGTCTCCTGTGGGGGACGTCAAAATGACGCCAGCCCCCAGTCCGGCCAACATTTTGGAGCCGTCGAAATGCATGATCCAGTTTGAGTATGTGTCGTACTCTTTAGGGAGTTCGGCCTCCGTCCATTCTGCGACGAAGTCAGCCAACACTTGCGATTTTATAGCTCGCCGTGGCTTATAGATTATGTCGAACGGGAGGAGCTCAATGGCCCATTTTGCGATCCGGCCCGTTGCATCGCGGTTATTGATAATGTCATTGAGTGGTACTTTCGAGGCTATTGTGATCGAACACTCTTGAAAGTAGTGTCGTAGCTTCCAGGATGCCATGAATACTGAGTGTGCAATTTTCTGATAGTGTGGGTACCGTGATTTGCATGGAGTGAGGATAGTGGACACGTAGTAGACCGGCCTTTGGAGGGGGAATTTGTGTCCGTCCGTTTCCCGCTTGACGACGAGCACTGCGCTGACAACTTGATGGGTTGCCGCGATGTACAATAGCATTGGCTCGCCGGCGTTTGGCGCGGCCAGGACTGGGTTTGTTGCCAATATGGCTTTTATTTCATCGAGTCCGGCCGTGGCGGCATCCGTCCACTCGAAGTGTTCGGTGCGCCTTAGGAGGCGGTAAAGGGGCAGCGCCTTTTCTCCCAGGCGGGAGATGAAGCGGCTTAGAGCCGCCACGCATCCGGTTAATTTCTGTATTTGTTTGAGGTCTTTTGGGACATCCAATTGTGACAAAGCTCGGATCTTGGCTGGATTTGCTTCGATTGCTCTACCGGATACAATGAGGCCCAAGAGTTTTCTGGTTGGAACACCGAAAACGCATTTTTCCGAATTGAGCTTGATGTCGTATTTTCGAAGGTTATCGAATGTAAGCCTCAAGTCTTCTACTAGAGATTCGACATGTCTTGATTTGACGACCACATCATCCACGTACGCCTCCACTGTTTTGCCGATCTGGTTTGCCAGACATGTTTGGATCATGCGCTGATATGTTGCGCCGGCGTTTTTTAGCCCGAAGGGCATTGTGTTGAAGCAGAATGGGCCGTATGGTGTGATGAATGCCGTTGCGGCTTGGTCTGATTCTGCCATCTTGATTTGATGGTAACCGGAGTATGCGTCGAGGAAACACAATGAATCGTGTCCTGTAGTGGCATCGATAATTTGATCGATACGAGGGAGGGGGAAGGAATCCTTTGGGCAGGCCTTGTTAAGGTCTTTAAAATCGACAAACAGGCGCCAGGATTTGTCCTTCTTTGGTACCATCACCAGGTTTGCTAGCCAGTCCGGATGTTTTATATCTCTAATGAATCCGGCCTCCAATAACTTGGCTAGCTCCTCTCCCATAGCCTGTCTCTTCGGTTCAGAAAAGCGCCAGAGGGCTTGTTTGACAGGTTTGAATCCTTTCTGGATATTTAAGCTGTGTTCGGTCAGCCTGCGTGGAATTCCTGGCATGTCTGAAGGGTGCCAAGCAAAAATGTCCCAGTTCTCTCGTAGGAAATCTCGCAGTGCGGCATCTACATCAAGGTTCAGTTGTGCCCCGATGGAAGCTGTTTTATTGGGTCCGTTGGATGGACCTAGAATTTGACTTTCTTCCGCTGGTTTGAAGGATGTGGATTTGGATCTCTTGTCGAGTATCACATCATCCCTATTAACCGTGGAGCGCAGCGCAGCCAGTTCCTCGGCCGCTAAGGCTTCGGATAGTGCCTCAAGGGCCAATGCGGCTGTCTTGTTTTCGGTGCGGAGTGCTATGTCCGGATCACTAGCGAGAGTGATAATTCCGTTTGGCCCGGGCATCTTGAGCTTCATGTACCCGTAATGGGGTATGGCTTGGAAGATTGTGAATGCCTCCCGTCATAATATAGCGTGGTATCCGCTATTGAACGGGGCCACCTAGAACGTGACTTCTTCGGACCTGTAATTATCCGGCGTGCCGAACACCACATCTAGTGTGATCTTTCCTGTGCAGCGCGCTTCCTGAATGGGGATTATTCCTCTAAAGGTTGTGTTGCTTCGCTCGATGCGGTTCCAGTCTATTTCCATCTTTTGGAGGGTTTCCTCATAAATGAGGTTCAATCCGCTGCCTCCAACCATGAGTACCTTTGTGAGGCAAGATCCGCCCACTATGGGACTGAGGACCAATGCGGCTGGTGCTCGGGCTGTTCGGAATTTAGGTTCGTCACTCGCGTTGAAGGTGATAGCAGTGTCGCTCCATGGGTTTATTGTTGCTACTTGCTAGACTTTGGTGAGGCTGCGGAGTGTTCTTTTTCGCATATTATTTGATGCGAAAGTCTCGAAGACTGTGAGAACAGTACTGGTGTCCTCGGGATGGCTTTCTTCGGCCTCTGAAATTAGGAGGTCCTCACCAATTTTGGCCACCTGCCGGAGTATCCAACATGCTCTAAGGTTGTGAGTTGGTGTGGCGTCCTCTGTACTGTGAATTCTACAGGGTCCATCAAGCCACCTTTCCAGTACGGTTCCATGCCTTGTATAGGGTTTTGGCTTTTTGATATTTAATCCGGGTGTCTTACTGTGGTGCACCCTCTTAGTTCGGACGGGATTGCTATTCAAGGCCGGATTATCCCAAAATTTTATTTCGGTTTTCCAAGTGCTTTCCATCGCACAGTATTTTTGTACTATGGACGCCAAGTCAGCGAAGCGTGTAATATCACGACGACTTATGGCGTTAAGTATTCCCTCGTCCGTGCAGTTACTGCAAAAGATTGAAATTGCGTCTCCCTCGCGGCAGTCCTTTGTCCTGTTCATAACCAGGAGGAATCTTGCCTAGTAGTGATGTACTGTTTCCTCGGGCTTTTGCCTGATTTGGGAAAGATCGCTTATGTTCGGGCGGGCGGGTGGCGTTGAATCTGAGACCTCACTCCATTTAAGATTCGGAGGCCGAAGAGCTTCCGAACTCTGAAGTCCGGAGTCTTGGATGTTGTCCAATGAATCTAGCCCGTTGCCTGATTCTAAGCTCAGGTCTTGGATTGTATCCTCCCCTCCGCGGGTATCCGGCCTGGAGGGTTTGGGAATTCGGACGTAGCTAGTCCATAGAATAGATGAAGGATCACCGCACTATGCCTCTACCATGGCAACGTGGTGGGTGACTTGGGGAGAGTTAATTTCTCTTAGATCGGGTTTAAGCCCAACCTGGTCGTAATTTGTAGCGACCCCCAGTGCGGCGATACGATCCAAGAGCTCATTTACGGAAGAGAGCTCCATCGGATCCAGTTGCTCGGCGAGTTCTGAGCTGACGTGAAGGTTGCTTTCGATGACCCGAGAGGTCACCGTCGGCGCAACGGCCGAACAGGCGGTCGTGAGAAAACCACCTAGCCGGAGGGTTTGGCCGACATCCAAGGCTCCCTTAGTAATGGCGTCGTCTTTAAAGACGGGAAGAGGCATCCTTCCTGACCGTGACGGCACAGAGGAACTCTCAATGAAAGCACCAATGTCGGTGTCAAAACCGGCGGATCTCGGGTAGGGGGTCCCGAACTGTGCGTCAAGGTCGGATGGTAACAGGAGACAAGGGACACGATGTTTTTACCCAGGTTCGGGCCCTCTCGATGGAGGTAATACCCTACTCCTGCTTGATTAATATTGATGATATGGGTAGTACAAGAGTAGATCTACCACGAGATCAAGGAGGCTAAACCTTAGAAGCTAGCCTATGGTTTGATTGTGTATGATGATGGTTATCCTACGGACTACAACCCTCCAGTTTATATAGACACCGGATAGGGTTAGGGTTACACAGAGTCGGTTACATAAGTAGGAGATCTTGAATATTCGCATCGCCTAGCTTGCCTTCCACGCCAAGGAAAGTCCCATCCGGACACGGGACGAAGTCTTCAATCTTGTATCTTCATAGTCCTGGAGTCCGGCGAAGGTATAGTCCGGCTACCCGAACACCCCCTAATCCAGGACTCCCTCACATGGAAAATATTAGCCACCCCTCACCGCTCCGCGAGCGAGACGAACACACAAAAGAGAAGTTTATTTTGAAAATTAGAGATGGCACATAAAAATTTGCTTAGAACGGCAAAAGAATACCGCGTATAGGTAGATATAGTGGACTCATGTGGCAAAACTGGTTTAAAGGTTTTTGGATCCACAAGTAGAGATCATACTTAGTGCAAAATAAAGGCTAGCAAAAGAATGAGAAGCGACCAACCAAGAAACGAATAATCTCATAAGCAAGCATTTAGCATAATTAACACTAAATAATGCACCATAAGTAGGATATAATTTCATTGCATGACTATTGACTTTCGTTCTTGCATAGGGAATCACAAACCTTAACACCAATATTCTTACTAAAGCATAATTACTCATCAACATAACTCACATATCACATCATCACATCTCAAAACTATTACTAAGAATCAAGTTTATTTTGTCCAATGATCTTCATGAAAGTTTTTATGATATCCTTCTTGGATATCTATCACTTTGGGACTAATTTTCATGTGTTGCTTTTCATAAGCTCAAACAAATATAAGTGAAGATCATGAGCACAATTTGTCTTTCTTTCTCTCAAATTAATTTAAGTGAAGCAAGAGAGAATTTCTTGAAAATTTTACTAACTCTCAAATAAATCTAAGTGAAGGAAGAGAGAATTTCTTCAAAAATCCTAAAGCACACCATGCTCAAAAAGATATAAGTGAAGCACTAGAGCAAGTCCATAGCTCACAAAAATTTAAGTGAAGCATAGAGAGCAACTGTAACAAGTCATGACATAATTTTGGCTCTCTAAAATAGGTGTGTCCAGCAAGGAATCAAGACTTAAAACACAAAATAAAACAAGAAAAGACTCATATCATACAAGACGCTCCAAGCAAAACACATAATATGTGATGAATAAAAATATAGCTTCGAGTAAAATACCGATGGTCGTTAGAAGAAAGAGGGGATGCCACTCGGGGGTCATCCCCAAGCTTAGTTTGTTGCTCATTTTTGGATAATAGCTTGGGATGCCGGGGAATCCCCAAGCTTAGGCTCTTCTACTCCTTATTCCTTCATGCATCGTAAGATAACCCAAAACTTGAAAACTTCAATCACACAAAACTCAACAAAACCTTCGTGAGATTCGTTAGTGTAAGAAAAATAAATCACTACTATAAGTGATGTGTCAAACCAATTCATATTTTATTTTTGCATTATATCTACTGTATTCCAACTTTTCTATGGCAAAAACTCATCAAACAAAACTATAGAGCCATCAAAATAAGCACACAACCCAAAGAAAACATAATCTGTCAAAACAGTACAGTCTGTAGCAATCTGACTATTTCGAAAACTTCTGAAACTCCAAAAATTCTGAAAAATTAGGACGACCTGAGAAATTTGTATATTAATTTTCTGCAAACAGAATTGGTATTTTATCGCGCTCTGGTAAAACATGAGATTCGTTCGTGAGCGTAAAAGTTTCTGTTTTTTCAGCAATATCAAACAACTATCACCCAAGAAGATCCTAAAGGCTTTACTTGGCACAAACACTAATCAAAACACAAAAAACACAATCATAACAATAGCATAATTGTGCAAACACACAAGAACAGAAAGAAAAAGGCAAAAGTATTTTTTTTCATTGGGTTGCCTCCCAACATGCGCTATAGTTTTTACGCCCTTAGCTATGCATAAAGCAAGCAAGGATCTAAGTTTTATCTTCCGAAGTTTTGGCAACTTTTGTAAGGGTTTTCTCAAACCCAGGAGGCTCTTTACTCTTCCCTAAATTCTCTGGGAAAGAAACCATCTTAAGATCCAAAATATACAATCACTTATTGCAAAGAGTAATCAGGGTATTGATGCGATTGATACTACCATTGAGGTGTTTGAAGGGTTCGTTATATTTATGTATTTCAACCATATGTTTATGCAAATCACAAAGTTTGTCCAACATTTGAGCTCCCTCAGGGGTAAAAGGGAACCCCTTCGTTTGAGGTGGAACTCCCAAAAGTCCTTTTAATATTTCATTGGCAGCATTGGCATCAAGCTCAATGAAATTTCCTTTAGCAGCAATCCTATGTAAAAATTATGAAGCAAAACCTTAGCGTCCCCCTTTAGATTGGAAATACGATACGATTCCATAAGCAGATGCCAGGCATCTTTAAAATTTTCTCCTTGTCTTTGCTTGAAGTAAAGAACTTCAAAATCCGGTTACAAAGGAGGAGTAGGAACGCTAGCCATCAAGACTGGAAAGCAAGAGAACGACGAACGAAAAAGAGAGGCGAATAAAATGGCAAATTTTTGTGAAGTGGGGGAGAGGAAAATGGGAGGCAAATGACAAATAATGTAAATTGCGAGGAGATGCGATTTGTGATTAGGAACCTGGTATATGTTGAAGATCCTCCCCGGCAACGGCGCCTTAAATTCCTTTTGATGTCGCTTGAAGCTACGTCAGTATTTCCCCAAAGAGGAAGGGATGATGCAACACAACGGCGGTAGGTATTTCCCTCAGATATGAAACCAAGGTTATCGGACCAGTAGGAGAACCAAGCAACACAATGTCAACAGCTCCTGCACACAGATAACAAATCCTCGCAAGCCGACGTGTAAAAGGGGTTGTCAATCCCTTTCGGGTAGCGGAGCCCCAGATGGGCAAACGGACGTCACATAAAATTGTAGTAGATTGATAGATCGAACGCCAAATAAAATAAATAAGATTAAATTGCAGCAAGGTATATTTATATTTTTGGTTTAATAGATCTCAAAATAAATGCAAAGAAAAAGTAGATCGCGAAGGCAAATATATGAGAAAGAGACCCGGGGGCCGTAGGTTTCACTAGTGGCTTCTCTCGAGAAAATAGCAAACGGTGGGTGAACAAATTACTGTTGGGAAATTGATAGACCTTCAAGTAATCATGACGATATCCAGGCAATGATCATTATATAGGCATCACGTCCAAGATTAGTAGACCGACTCCTGCGTGCATGTACTACTATTACTCCACACATCGACCGCTATCCAGCATGCATCTAGTGTATTAAGTTCATGGATAAATGGAGTAATGCAATAAGAACGAAGACATGATGTAGATAAGATCTATCTATGTAGAGATAGACCCCATCGTTTTATCGTTAGTAGCAACAATACATACGTGTCGGTTCCCCTTCTGTCACTGGGATCAAGCACCGTAAGATCGAACCCACTACTAAGCACCTCTTCCGATTGCAAGCTAAATAAATCAAGTTGGCCAAACAAAACCCAAATATCGGACACAAAATATGAGGCTATAAGCAATCATGCATATAAGAGATCAAAGAAACTCAAATAACTTTTATGGATATAAAAAGATAGATCTGATCATAAACTCAAAGTTCATCGATCACAACAAATACACCGTAAAAGATTTACATCATATGGATCTCCAAGAGACCATTGTATTGAGAATTCAGCGAGAGCGAGAAAGCCATCTAGCTACTAACAACGGCACCTAAGGTCTACAAAGAACTACTCACGCATCGTCGGAGAGGCACCAATGGAGGTGGTGAACCCCATCCGAGATGGTGTCTAGATTGGATCTGGTGGTTCTGGACTCTTCGGCGGCTGGATCAATATTTTGTCGACTCCGCTAGGGTTTCTGGATATTGGGGTATTTATAGAGCAAAGGGGCGGCCCCGGGGGGCACCCCAGGTGGGCACAACCCACCAGGGCACGCCTGGTCCTCCTGGCGTGCCCTGGTGGGTTGTGCTCTCCTCGAAGCACCCCCAAGCGCAGCCAGGGCCAATTATGTTCCTTCTGGTCCAAAAAAATCTCCGTAAAGTTTCGTTGCGTTTGGACTCCGTTTGATATTCATTTCCTGCGATGTAAAAAAAATGTAGACAAAAACAACTGGCACTTGGCACTATGTCAATAGGTTAGTACGAAAAATTGATATAAAATGACTATAAAATGATTATAAAACATCCAAGATTGATAACATAACAGCATGGAATAATAAAAAAATATAGATACGATGGAGACGTATCAGACCACAGCCTACCACATGTCTACTTGCAAAAGCTTCAGAAGGCTGGTTATGGCATCGAGGACTAGGTCATGCTAGCATGGGGAACTTATACACACTTGCGAATAAGAAGCATGTCATTGGCATCGAGGGTGTCAAATTCCTCAAAGACCATCTGTTTGGAGCTTGTGAGGCTGGAAAGATGACCAAGTCCAAGCATCCCTCGAAGACTATCATGACTACCACTCGTCCTTTTGAATTGATTCACATGGATCTGTTTGGCCCTACTCATTATGCCACACTAACAAATGCAACATCTCTATATGGCTTTGTTATTGTTGATGACTATTCTCGTTACACCTGGGTGTATATCATCACATACAAAACTGAAGTGCAGGAAGTCTTCAAACGATTTTACTCAAGGGCCTCGACGAATTTTGGTGTGAAGATCAAGCACATCAGGAGTGACAATGGGACCGAGTTCAAGAATACTGGTCTTGATGAACTTGGTATTACTCATGAGTTATCTGCCCCTTATACTCCTCATCGGAATGGCATCGTGGAGCGCAAGAATAACACTCTTGTTTAGATGGCTTGCACTGTGCTTGATGAATGCAAGACGCCTCGTCACTTCTGCCTGGGGCTATTGATACTGCATGCCACGTCATCAACAGGGTATATCTTCACAAATCCTTCAAAAAGACCTCATATAAACTCCTCACTGACAAGAAACCCAATGTGAGTTATTTAAAAGTCTTCGGTGCTAAATGCTGGATTAGAGATCCTTATCACAATTCTAAATTTGCACCGAAAGCACATGAAAGTTTTATGCTTGGTTACGGAAAGGACTCGCACACCTACAGAGTCTTCAACACCCATCAACACAAGGTTGTTGAAACTGTAGATGTGTGGTTCAATGAAACTAACGGCTCACAAAGAGAGAACCTACCTCCTGTGCTAGATGAAATGTCACCTAAGGAATCCATCAAGTTCAAGGCTACTGAGGATGTCATACCCACTGAAGAATCTGCTGAAGAAGTCATTCCAAAACGTGAAGAAAATCATGCTGGTGCATCTGAGGAAAATGACTCTGAAGAAAATGCTGAGCCCAATCAACGTCGTCAACCTGCTCATCCTCGCGTTGCAAATGAAGTGCAAATTGAGAAAATCATCGATGACATCAACGCACCAGGTCCTCTCACACGCTCAAAAGCTTCACATTTGTCTAACTTTTATGGGCACTTGGCTTTTGTCTCTATCACAAAGCCCACCAAAGTTGATGAGGCATTTCTGGAGCCTGAGTGGATTCAAGCGATGCCAGAGGAGTTACATCAATTCGAGCTCAACAATGTCAGTGAGCTTGTCAAGCGACCAGATCCTCGCAAGCACAATATCATCGGTACCAAATGTATCTACTGCAAAAAGCAAGACGAAAATGGCCTAGTGGTGAGGAATAAGGCTCGTATTGTAGCTCAAGGCTACACACAGGTTGAAGGAATTGATTTCAATGAAACTTTTGCACCTGTTGCTAGACTTGAGGCTATTCACATATTGCTTGCTTATGCAATCCATCGTAATATCGTCTTATATCAAATGGATGTGAAAAGTGCATTCCTCTTGATAACCCACAAGTATAGGGGATCACAACAGTTATCGAGGGTAGAGTATTCAACGCAAATTTATAGATTCGACACAAGGGGAGCAGAAGAATGTTTGAAGGTATTAGCAGCTGAGTTTTCAATTCAAACACACCTGGAGATTAGTTATCTGCAGCAAAGTGATTAGTAGCAAAGTAATATGATAGTTTTGATAATAGTGACAGCAGTAACAGTAATGGTAATAGTGGTAGTAGTAGTTTTGTAGCAAGTGTAAGAGTAACGATAGCAGTAGTAACTTAGCAAGAACAATATAGGATAAATTTGTAGGCATTGGATCGGTGACTTGTTGGATAATATTCATCATGAGACAGTTATAACCTAGGGCGATATGGCACTAGCTCCAGTTCATCAATATAATGTAGGCATGTATTCCGTAAATAGTCATACATGCTTATGGAAAGAACTTGCATGACATCTTTTGTCCTACCCTCCCGTGGCAGCAGGGTCCTATTGGAAACTAAGGGATATTAAGGCCTCCTTTTAATGGATAACTAGAACAAAGCATTAACACATAGTGAATACATGAACTCCTCAAACTACGGTCATCATTAGGAGTGGTCCCCACTATTGTCACTCCGGGGTTGCCGGATCATAACACGTAGTAGGTGACTATAACTTGCAAGATCGGATCTAGAACATGGATATAATGGTGATAACATAAATGGTTCAGATCTGAGTTCATGGCACCCGGGCCCAAATTGACAAGCATTAAGCATGGTAAAGTCATAGCAACATCAATCTTAGAACATAGTGGATACTAGGGATCAAGCCCTACCAAAACTAACTCGATTACATGATGAATCTCACCCAACTCCTCACTAACCAGCGAGCCTATGAAGGAATTACTCACTCCTGGTGGGGAGCATCATGGAATTGGCGATGGAGAAGGGTTGGTGATGATGATGAACGAAGATCCCCCTCTCCGGAGCCCCAAACGGACTCCAGATCTGGCCTCCCGATGAAGAACAGGAGGTGACGGCAGCTCCGTCTCATGCATCGCGATAATTCTTTCTCCCCCATTTTTTCTGGAAAAATAGGATTTTATAGCGTCCGTTTCACGGTTTGCGGGGCCACCAGGTGGGGACAACCCACCTGGGCGCGCCAGCAGGGGGCGCGCCCTGGTGGGTTATGCCCACCCAGGTCCCCCCTCAGATGGGTCTTGGCTCTAGAAATTCTTATTTATTGTATAAAAAATCCTCGCAAAGTTTCGTTGCATTCCAAGAACTTTTATTTCTGCACAAAAACAACACCATGGTAGTTCTGCTGAAAACAACATCTGTCCGGGGTTAGTTTCATTCAAATCATGCAAATTAGAGTCCAAAACAAGAGGAAAAGCATTAGGAAAAGTAGATACGTTGGAGACGTAGCAACTCCCCCAAGCTTAAACCTTTGCTTGTCCTCAAGCAATTCAGTTGATAAACTTAAAGTGAAAAGGAAAAACTTTTACGAACTCTTTTGCTCTTGTTTGCATAAATAAGCTTAAACAACACCAAGGTTTTCAGCCAACATTATAACTAACCATGCTGACAATAACTCTTAAAGATTATATTAATTCATATCAATGACATAATCAGCTAGCAAGCAATAATAAGATATCTCAAAAAGCAACACGTTGACAAAACAACCATGATATAATATGACAATAGTGGTATCTCGCTAGCCCTTTCTTAGAAAGCAAAACATAAATGCAGAGCACCTCCAAAGTTCAAGCAGCGACTAAACATTGTAATTCATGGCAGAAAAGATCCAATCATGATGCACCCAACATTAGCTACACACAATGCATAAGTCATGACTACAGTGCTCTCAAGTTCTGGCGCTTGTTTTAGAAGGTGATGACACAACATAAAAGTAAATAGATAGTCCCTTCGCAGAGGGAAGCAATGATTTGCAGAGGTGTCGGAGCTCAAGTTTCTAAAACAGAGGTAAATAATATTTTGAGACATGCACCCGTCTCATTTACTTCACGGCCATCAGTTATCAATATCTTCCATGCTAAGCACGCTAGTGGCGGTTCCCAAGCGATAAAAGTAATGGTTTTGACTCCATTGGGAGTTTTTGTTTGATTATTTGTAAGCTTTTTCTGTTTGCAGTTTGGGACTGGGCATCCCTATTACCGCCCTTTTCTCGTGCGATGGCGAGTGAATAAACACTCGATCAGAGAATAACCCGCTTAGCTTGGAAGCTACCGACCACCTCCTGTCATTCCATGAACGATCCAGGCACACAAAAATGATATTTATTAGAAGTTTTTAGAGGTGGCACATGCAGATTTACTTAGGACGGCAGGGTAATACCACATATAGGTAGGTATGGTGGAATCATCTGGAATAACTTTGGGTTCAAGGTTTTTGATGTACAAAGCATAATTCCCAGTTAGTACCACCGAAGGATAGCAAATAGATTGAGAAGCGGCCAGCTAGAGAGAAACAACAGTCATGAACATGCATTATGCATAAGTAACATTGGACACTAGCATGAGAGGATATGAACACCATGAACATAAATATCATAGAGGCTATGTTGGTTTTTGATTCAACTACATGCATGAACATGTGCCAAATCAAGCCACTCGAACATTCAGAGGAGGATACCATATCATCATACTACATCACAATCATTTTAACACAATGTTGATATCCAAGATAAATCATTATCCACTCCCAGCTACTTATGCATGGCATGACAAACTATAATCTCTAATTGTCATTGCAAACATGTTTAATCATAATGGGTTGAATCATGGATACTAGGTTAAACATATTTACACAAATAGAACAAGTCGAGTTCATACCAGTTTCTCTCTGCCACAACCAGTTCATCGAATGTTGTCATTATTGCCTTTCACTTGCACGACCGAACGATATGAAAATAATAATAGTGCAAGAGTGCCATGGACAAAGATGGAATCTTCAAACATTTTATTCAACACGAGAAGACAAGGTAAAATGGGCTCTTTATTAGATCAATAGTTATTCATATGAGAGCCACTCAACATTTTTATAGTGGTCTTCTCCTCGGTACCACTCAAACAAAAAGAAAAGAAATTCAGAGAAACACAATGAAATATTTTTGGAGTTTTTTATTTTCTTGAACAAGCAAATAAAAGGGAAAAGCAAAAACGAGAAAAACTATTTACACGGGAAAGCTCCCAACAAGCAAAAGAAGAACAAGGAAATATTTTAGGGTTTTCTTTTTAGTGCTACAGCTAAACATGCATAGAAAGTAAACTAACTACAACTATTTTTTTGTTTTTTCTAAGGTTTTTCAAGCACACAAGAAGAAAGCAAGAAAATAAAATTAAGCATGGATGATACAATGAAAAAGTGTGAACACCGACAAATGGAATAAGTGAACATGAATGTAATGCCGATGAGAAACACGTACTCCCCCAAGCTTAGGCTTTTGGCCTAACTTGGTAATCGATCAGTAGCCTGGATAGTAGTCGGGGTGCTGAGGAGCGGGCATACACTCATCCCACTGCTGAGGCTCCTCAGCTGCCTCTGCAGCAGCCTGATCGTTCCAGTAGGCGATGATGTCCGCGGGCATAATCCTATATCCGCCCCTGGCAAGAAAATCAAACAAAGCAGGAGCAGGCAATCGAATAACATCATGAGTTTCAATGCTAAAAACCAGGTTATATTGAAGAGGAATGTCAGGAGATTCGATATCAGTAAAATGGTGGTGATCCATGGCTGTGCGGTCTAGGTAAACCTTGGTCAGAGGGTGATCATGAAGGTGTATCTCAACCTCGAAGTGAGCTACCAAACGAGTAGCGAAAATCCCACCATGTATCTTACCCTTGGACTTATTAATATAAAGGCGACGTGCCACAATAGCTCCCAAGCTATAAGTGTTATCGCCCTCTAGTGCACGGCGTAAAACAACAAAGTCTGGTGCACTGAGCGCACTTACTTTTTCCCTAGAAAGCAAACACTTAACGATAAATAAAGTAAAATAATGCACGGTAGGGAAGTGTATGCTAGTGGCAGTGACGACCGACACCCCTCTTTCATCCTCCACCGTCAAGGTACGATAAAAGGCCTCAAACTCCGCCGACCTAGGCTCGACTAAGCTCCCATCAGAAGGGATCATGCATATGTTACAAAATCATTAAGTGGTATATGATGGGTTTCAGCATATAAATCAAACTGTACTTCAGGGGATTATTCCTAGAAAGGAAAGTAAAACTTTGAACAAAGATGTTTGTGAGGAGATGGTACTGTTCGCATTCAGCTGCGATGAAGTCGGTGAGGCTGGCATTAGCAGCATATTGTGTGAACTCTTGAAGGATTCCAGCCTCTTCCATGAACTGGGTGTGCAGCCATTCGCACGGCCATACCTCTGCCAACCTCCGAGGATGGAGATCACTATCAGAAGACTCTCCAATAACACCCTTGGAGTTCTTCTTAGTGGCAAACTTCCTAAAGATATTCATCCTTTTCCTATGAACAAAAATTCTGAATTTTTTAGTCCACAAATTTTTCTCAACAAAACTTCACAAAATAGATAGCAACTACTCATAGGGATACATAGAGGCCATAGCAAGCATTCAAACTACTTAGAACTCTAAGAATTCAACATGCAAGCTCATCTACAGCAACACCAAGAGGAGCTAATTATTCAAAATATAAACCACTAAAACAAAAACTAATTGGATAAACGGTGGAGTCACATACCAATAAACAATCCCCCGAAACAATTTCGGAAACGGAGCTTCGAGCAAAGAGATCAAGCGGGTTTGAGAGCAAGAACACGGGAGAGAGAGCAATGGAGAATTTTTTCTGGAGGTAAGTGATGATGTGGTGTGAAGTGCTACCTCTTGAGCATGCGTTGGTTTTCCCTTGAAGAGGAAAGGGTGATGCAGCAAAGTAGTGTAAGTATTTCCCTCAGTTTTTGAGAACCAAGGTATCAATCCAGTAGGAGACTACACGCAAGTCGCCTAGTACCTGCACAAACAGTTAAGAACCTTGCAACCAATGCGATAAAGGGGTTGTCAATCCCTTCACGGCCACTTGCAAAAGTGAGATCTGATAAAGATAATAAGATAAATATTTTTAGTATTTTTGTTGTATAGATTGGAAAATAAAGATTGCAAAATAAATATTAAACTAGAATTTTGATCAGAAACTTATATGATGTAAAGTAGACCTCGGGGCCATAGGTTTCACTAGTGGCTTCTCTCATGATAGCATATATTACGGTGGGTGAACAAATTACTATCGAGCAATTGATAGAAAAGCGCATAGTTATGATGATATCTAAGGCAATGATCATGAATATAGGCATCACGTCTGTGTCAAGTAGACCAAAATGATTCTGCATCTACTACTATTACTCCACACATCGACCGCTATCCAGCATGCATCTAGAGTATTAAGTTCATAAGAACGGAGTAACGCATTAGGCAAGATGACATGATGTAGAGGGATAAACTCAAGCAATATGATATAAACCCCATCTTTTTATCCTCGATGGCAACAATACAATACGTGTCGGTTCCCTTTCTGTCAATGGAATCGAGCACCGCAAGATTGAACCCAAAGCTAAGCACTTCTCCCATTGCAAGAAAGATCAATCTAGTAGGCCAAACTAAACCGATAATTCGAAGAGACTTGCGAAGATATAAAATCATGCATATAGGAATTCAGAGAAGAACCAAATAATATTCATAGATAATCAAGTTCATAAACCCACAATTCATCGGATCTCGGCAAACACACCGCAAAAGAGTATTACATCGAATAAATCTCCAAGAACATCGAGGAGAACTTTGTATTGAGAACCAAAGAGAGAGAAGAAGCCATCTAGCTAATAACTATGGACCCGAAGGTCTGTGGTAAACTACTCACACATCATCGGAGAGGCTATGATGTTGATTTAGAAGCCCTCCATGATTGAATCCCCCTCTGGCAGATTGCCGGAAAAGGCCCCAAGATGGGATCTCATGGGTACAGAAGGTTGCGGTGGTGGAAAAGTGGTTTCGTGGCTCCCCTGGATGTTTTCAGGGTATAAGAGTATATATAGGCGAAAGAAGTAGGTCGGTGGAGCTACAAGGGGCCCACGAGGTAGGGGCGCGCCCACCCCCTGCGCGCACCCTCCTGCCTCGGTGCTGCCTCGTTGCGTCTCTGACTTCCACTCCAAGTCTCCTGGATTGCATTTGTTCCAAGAAAGATCCTCGCGAAGGTTTCATTCCGTTTGGATTCTGTTTGATATTCCTTTTCTGCGAAACACTGAAATAGGCAAAAAACAGCAATTTGCACTGGGTCTTCGGTTAATAGGTTAGTCCCAAAAATAATATGAAAGAGCGTATTAAAGCCCATTAAACATCCAAAGCAGATAATATAATAGCATGGAACAATAAAAAATTATAGATACGTTGGAGATGTATCATGAAGGGATAAGTGAGGGGGCCCACGTGGGGACCACAACCCACCAGGACGCGCTTGGGGGTCCTCGCGCGCCCAGGTGGGTTGTGCCCACCTGGTGCACCTCCCTCTGATATTATTTGCACCAGAAATTATTAACTATTCAGGAAAAATCTGTATTAAATTTTCAGAGCATTCTGAGAACTTTTATTTTTAGGCCCTCTTTTTTATTGCACAGAAAATTCAAAAAATAGACAAAACATGGCATTTTATTTTATTTAACTAATAAAAACAGAAAAAAAGTAGGGATAGAAGGTAGTGCTTACTAAATTCATCAACTTCATACCTCTCAAAAATGATCCATTAATAAGGTTGATTAGGTATTATTAACAACCACTTTTGATTAGCATGAAACCGAAGAACATTCGTAAATCAGTAAGTTACTGCTACCTCTTGAGCTTGCGTTGGTTTTCCCCGAAGAGGAAAGGATGATGAAGCAGAGTAGCGTAAGTATTTCCCTCAGTTTTTGAGAACCAAGGTATCAATCCAGTAGGAGGCCACACTCAAGTCCCTCGTACCTGCACAAAACGATAGCAACTCACAACCAACGCGATTAGGGGTTGTCAATCCCTTCACAGTCACTTACGAGAGTGATAACTGATAGATAATGTTTTGGTATTTTTGGTATAGAGATGCAAAGTAAAAAGTAAAAGGCAAACTAAAAAGCAAAGCAAGATTAAAGTGATGGAGATTGATATGATGAGAATAGACCCGGGGGCCATAGGTTTCACTAGTGGCTTCTCTCAAGTGCATAAGTATTCTACGGTGGGTGAACAAATTACTGTTGAGCAATTGACAGAATTGAGCATAGTTATGAGAATATCTAAGGTATGATCATGTATATAGGCATCACGTCCGTGACAAGTAGACCGACTCCTGCCTGCATCTACTACTATTACTCCACTCATCGACCGTTATCCAGCATGCATCTAGAGTATTAAGTTAGAAACAGAGTAACGCTTTAAGCAAGATGACATGATGTAGAGAGATAAATTCATGCAATATGAAATAAACCCCATCTTGTTATCCTCGATGGCAACGATGCAATACGTGCCTTGCTACCCCTTCTGTCACTGGGAAAGGACACCGCAAGATCGAACCCAAAGCTAAGCACTTCTCCCATGGCAAGAAAAATCAATCTAGTAGGCCAAACCAAACTGATAATTCAAAGAGACTGGCAAAGATAACCAATCATACATAAAACAATTCAGAGAAGATTCAAATATTATTCAAATATAGACTTGATCATAAACCCACAATTCATCGGTCTCAACAAACACACCGCAAAAAGAAGATTACATCGAATAGATCTCCACAAGAGAGGGGGAGAACTTTGTATTGAGATCCAAAAAGAGAGAAGAAGCCATCTAGCTAGTAACTATGGACCCGAAGGTCTGAAATAAACTACTGACACTTCATCGGAGAGGCTATGATGATGTAGAAGCCCTCCATGATGACGGCCCTCTCCGGTGGAGCTCCAGAACAGGCCCCAAGATGGGATCTCGTGGATACAGAAGGTTGCGGCGGTGGAATTAGGTTTTTGGCTCATGTTCTGATCGTTTGGGGGTACGTAGGTATATATAGGAGGAAGGAGTACGTCGGTGGAGCTTCGAGGGGCCCATGAGGTAGGGGGTGCGCCCTAGGGGGGGCGCCCCCACCCTCGTGACCGCCTCTTCGATGCCTTGGCGTAGGGTCCAAGTCCTCTGGATCATGTTTGGTGAGAAAATCATGTTCCCAAAGATTTTATTCCGTTTGGACTCCGTTTGATATTCTGTTTCTCCGAAACAATAAAATAGGCAAAAAAACAGCAATTCTGGGCTGGGCCTCCGGTTAATAGGTTAGTCCCAAAAATAATATAAAAGTGGAAAATAAAGCCCAATATAGTCCAAAACAGTAGATAATATAGCATGGAGCAATCAAAAATTATAGATATGTTGGAGACGTATCAGGCATCCCCAAGCTTAATTCCTGCTCGTCCTTGAGTAGGTAAATGATAAAAAGAGAATTTTTGATGCGGAGTGCTACTTGGCATAATTTCAATGTAAAACTTCTTAATTGTGGCATGAATATTCAGATTCGAAAGATTCAAGACAAAAGTTCAAATTGACATAAAAAATAATAATACTTCAAGCATACTAATAAAGCAATTATGTCTTCTCAAAATAACATGGCCAAAGAAAGTTATCTCTACAAATTCATATAGTCTGGCTATGCTCCGTCTTCACCACACAAAGTTTTTAAATCATGCACAACCCCGATGACAAGCCAAGCAATTGTTCCATACTTTAACATTTTCAAAACTTTTTCAACCTTCACGCAATACATGAGCGTGAGCCATGGATATAGCACTATATGTGGAATAGAACGATGGTTGTGGAGAAAACAAAAAGAGGGGAAGATAGTCTCACATCAACTAGGCGTATCAACGGGCTATGGAGATGCCCATTAATAGATATCAATGTGAGTGAGTAGGGATTGCCATGCAACGGATGCACTAGAGCTATAAGTATATGAAAGCTCAACAAAAGAAACTAAGTGGGTGTGCATCCAACTCGCTTGCTCATGAATACCTAGGGCATTTTGAGGAAGCCCATCACTGGAATATACAAGCCAAGTTCTAAATGAAAAATTCCCACTAGTATATGAAGTGACAACATAGGAGACTCTCTATCATGAAGATCTTGGTGCTACTTTGAAGCACAAGTGTGGTAAAAGGATAGTAGCATTGTCCCTTCTCTCTTTTTCTCCCATTTTTTATTGTTTTCCGGAGTCTCATCCCTACTTGTGGGGGAATCATAGTCTCCATCATTCTTTCCTGACTTGGGACAATGCTCTAAAAATGATGATCATCACACTTTTATTTTTCTTACAACTCAACAATTACAACTCGATACTTAGAACAAGATATGACTCTATATGAATGCCTCCGGCGGGGTACCGGGATATGCAATGAATCAAGAGTGACATGTATGAAAGAATTATGAATGGTGGCTTTGCCACAAATACGATGTCAACTACATGATCATGCTAGCAATATGACAAAGATGGAGCGTGTCATAATAAATGGAACGGTGGAAAGTTGCATGGCAATATATCTCGGAATGGCTATGGAAATGCCATGATAGGTAGGTATGGTGGCTATTTGAGGAAGATATATGGTAGGTGTATGATACTGGCGAAAAGTGCACGGTATTAGAGAGGCTAGCAATGGTGGAAGGATGGGGAAAAGTGCGTATAATCCATGGAATCAACATTAGTCATAAAGAACTCATATACTTATTGCAAAAATCTAGAAGTTATCAAAGCAAAGTATTACGCGCATGCTCCTAGGGGGATAGATTGGTAGGAAAAGACCATCGCTCGTCCCCGACCGCCACTCATAAGGAGGACAATCAATAAACACCTCATGCTCCGACTTCGTTACATAATGGTTCACCATACGTGCATGCTACGGGAATCACAAACTCCAATGCAAGTATTCTTTAAATTCACAACTACTTCCACTAGCATGACTCTAATATTATCACCTCCATATCTCAAAACAATTATCATGCTTCAATCTTTTCTTAGTATTCAACACACTCAAAAGAAAATTCCACAAATCATGAATACCAAGCATATTAATATTAAGCAATTTACCATGCTATTAAGACTCTCAAAATGATCTAAGTGAAGCATGAGAGATCAATAGTTTCTTTAAAACAAGTCCACCACCGTGCTCTAAAAAATCTAAGTGAAGCACATAGAGCAAAATTATCACGCTCAAAAGATATAAGTGAAGCACAAAGAGTATTCTAACAAATTTTAATTCATAGATGGCTCTCTCAAAGGTGTGTACAGCAAGGATGATTGTGGCACACTAACAAACAAAGACACAAATAATACAAGATGCTCCAAGCAAAACACATATCATGTTGGTGAATAAAAATATAGCTCCAAGTAAAATACCGATGGAAGTAGACGAAGGAGGGGATGCCTTCTGGGGCATCCCCAAGCTTTGAATTTTTGGTGTCCTTGGATTAACTTGGGGTTCCATGGGCATCCCCAAGCTTAGGCTCTTGCCACTCCTTGTTCCATAATCCATCAAAATATTTCACCCAAAACTTGAAAACTTCACAACACAAAACTCAATAGAAATCTCGTTAGCTCCGTTAGAGAAAGAAAACATAAAACCACTTCAAGGTACTGTAATGAACTCATTCTTTATTTATATTGGTGTTAAACCTACTGTATTCCAAGTTCTCTATGGATCATACCCTCCAATACTAGCCATAGATTCATCAAAATAAGCAAACAACACGCGAAAAACAGAATCTGTCAAAAACAGAACAGTCTGTAGTAATCTGTAACTAACGCAAACTTCTGGAACTCCAAAATATCTACCAAAATTAGACAACCTAGAAAATTTGTTTATTGATCAACAGCAATTGGAATCAGAATTTTATCACGTTTTGGTGATTTCAATAATTCGGGCACTAAGCGCAAAGTTTCTGGAAATTACAGCAAGATCAAATAACTATGATCCAAGAAGATCCAATAGGTCTAGCTTGGCACAAACACTAATTAAAACACAAAACCACATCTAAACAAAAGGTAGATGGATTATTTATTCCTGAACAGAAGCAAAAACAAAAAAATCAAAATAAAATTGGGTTGCCTCCCAACAAGCGATATTGTTTAACGCCCCTAGCTAGGCATTGAGATTTCAATGATGCTCACACGAAAGACAAGAACTGAAGCACAAAGAGAGCATAATATAGCATGTGAAAACACACATCTAAGTCTAACATACTTCCTATGCATAGGCATCTTATAAGTAAACAAATTATCAAGGCAAGCAAAAACTAGCATATGCAAGGAAGCGGAAAGAAACAATAGCAATCTCAACATAACGAGAGGTAATTTATTATCATGAAAATTTCTACAACCATATTTTTCTCTCTCATAATAGTTACATGTGGGATCATAAGTAAATTCAACAAAATATCTATCACATAAAATATTTTCAATACGATCCACATGCATGCAAAGTTGACACTCTTCCAAAATAGTGGGATTATCATTAACTAAAGTCATGACCTCTCCAAACCCACTTTCAATATTATTGCAAACAATATTATCAATCTCATATTCATCATGGGGATTAAATAAATTTTCAAGATCATAAGAGAAATCACCCCAATCATGATCATTGCAACAAATAGTGGACATAGCAAAACTAGCATCCCCAAGCTTAGGGTTTTGCATATTATTAGCACAATTGACCTCAAGAGAAATTATAGTAAAATCATTGGAATCATGCTTTTTATCAAAGGAACTACCAAGTACGGGTGCAATAGCAACGATCTCATGTTTAACGTAAGGAACTATAACAAATTCATCTTCGTAAATATCGGCATTATGGTCACAAAAATAGCAAGCATCATGTTCATCAAGGGATATTTCAACCAAATCATCGGAACCATCATTATCTATAGATTCATGCATATCATTATTTTCTTCCAAAGCAATGGTCATTCTTTCAATAAATTCTTGGACATAGACATTATGAGCAAGGTTTTTGTTGCAGTATTTAAGTATGACGGAATTTTCAGATTTGTTGAGAGTAAAATCATACTTTTCAATCAAAGAAGCAACTTCATGAGCACCCTTAAAAACGACAAATTCTTCAATTTGTTCGATATCATAGTAACTATAAACACCGTTTGCATAATAAGATAAGATTTCATTATCATTAAACTCACATAGGTAGGAAAGGTGTTTTTAGGGTTCTTAGAGCAACAAGTAAAATCACACATTTCACAAAGATTCCAAGCATAGCATAGCAAACTATTTATATGATACCGTAAGAGTCTCCCTTTTTCAGACAAGCGATGACGCACAAAATGAGCATGCTCATCTAAAGATTTCCCATCAACTAGGCTAGTTGGGGTTTCAGCACGAGCGCATAAGGATCGAATATGATCCAAATAGAACACTTTAAGTGGATCCATATCAATAGATTTTTAGCAAGCAAAGATGCAAGCAAATAGAAGGCACATGGAAACACAAACAAAGATACATACGGGAAGAAGGCGAACGGAAAAGAGAGGGCGAATAAAACGGCAAGGGTGAAGTGGGGGAGAGGAAAACGAGATGCAAATGGCAACTAATGTAATGCGAGAGATAGGGATTGTGATGGGTACTTGGTATGTTGACTTTTTGCGTAGACTCCCCGGCAACGGCGCCAGAAATTCTTCTTGCTACCTCTTGAGCTTGCGTTAGTTTTCCTCGAAGAGGAGAGGATGATGCAGCAGAGTAGCGTAAGTATTTCCCTCAGTTTTTGAGAACCAAGGTATCAATCCAGTAGGAGGCCACACTCAATTCCCTCGTACCTGCACAAAACGATAGCAACTCGCAACCAACGCGATTAGGGGTTGTCAATACCTTCACGGTCACTTACGAGAGTGAGAACTGATAGATAATGTTTTTGGTATTTTTGGTATAGAGATGCAAAGTAAAAAGTAAAAGGCAAAGTAAAAAAGCAAAGCAAGATTAAAGTGATGGAGATTGATATGATGAGAATAGACCCGGGGGCCATAGTTTTCATTAGTGGCTTCTTTCGAGAGCATAAGTATTCTACGGTGGGTGAACAAATTACTGTTGAGCAATTGATAGAATTGAGCATAGTTATGAGAATATCTAAGGTATGATCATGTATATAGGCATCACGTCCGTGACAAGTAGACCGACTCCTGCCTGCATCTACTACTATTAATCCACTCATCGACCGCTATCCAACATGCATCTAGAGTATTAAGTTAGAAACAGAGTAACACTTTAAGCAAGATGACATGATGTAGAGAGATAAATTCAAGCAATATGAAATAAACCCCATCTTGTTATCCTCGATGGCAATGATGCAATACGTGCCTTGTTGCCCCTTCTGTCACTGGGAAAGGACACCGCAAGATCGAACCCAAAGCTAAGCACTTCTCCCATGGCAAGAAAAATCAATCTAGTAGGCCAAACCAAACTGATAATTCAAAGAGACTTGCAAAGATAACCAATCATACATAAAAGAATTCAGAGAAGATTCAAATATTATTCAAAGATAGACTTGATCATAAACCCACAATTCATCGGCCTCAACAAACACATCGCAAAAAGAAGATTACATCGAATAGATCTCCACAAGAGAGGGGGAGAACTTTGTATTGAGATCCAAAAAGAGAGAAGAAGCCATCTAGCTACTAACTATGGACCCGAAGGTCTGAAATAAACTACTCACACTTCATCGGAGAGGCGATGATGATGTAGAAGCCCTCCGTGATGAAGGCCCTCTCCGGCGGAGCTCCGGAACAGGCCCCAAGATGGGATCTCGTGGATACAGAAGATTGCGGCGGTGGAATTAGGTTTTTGGCTCCTGTTCTAATCGTTTGGGGGTACGTAGGTATATATAGGAGGAAGGAGTACGTCGGTGGAGCTTCGAGGGGCCCATGAGGCAGGGGGCGTGCCCTAGGGGGGGCGCCCCCCACCCTCGTGACCGCCTCTTCGATGCCTTGGCATAGGGTCCAAGTCCTCTGGATCACGTTTGGTGAGAAAATCACGTTCCCGAAGATTTTATTCCGTTTGGACTCCGTTTGATATTCTGTTTCTCCGAAACACTGAAATAGGCAAAAAAACAACAATTTTGGGCTGGGCCTCTGGCTAATAGGTTAGTCCCAAAAATAATATAAAAGTGTAAAATAAAGCCCAATATAGTCCAAAACAGTAGATAATATAGCATGGAGCAATCAAAATTTATAGATACGTTGGAGACGTATCAGTTACCTCAATGGGGATATGAATGTCCCCAACAATAAGCATTTCATATTTCTTTGTGACAGTAGGTAGAGGTATTTGAAAACTTCCAATAGTTATTTTCGGAGATTTTTCAATAACATTAATACCATTCACTTGGAATTGTTTCTTCGGAAAGTGCATCGTATGCTCATTACCATTGATATGAAAAGTGACCTTGCTTTTATTGCAATCAATAACAGCCTCTGCAGTATTCAAGAAGGGTCTACCAAGGATAATCGACATGTTATCGTCCTCGGGCATCTCAAGTATAACAAAGTCAGTCAAAATAGTAAAATTAGCAACAACAACAGGCACATCCTCACAAATACCGATAGGTATGGCAGTTGATTTATCAGCCATTTGCAAAGATATTTCAGTAGGTGTGAGTTTATTCAAATCAAGTCTTTTATATAAGGAGAAAGGCATAACACTAACACCAGCTCCTAAATCACACAAAGCAGTTTTCACATAATTCTTTTTGATAGAGCAAGGTATAATTGGTATTCCCGGATCTCCAAGTTTTTTAGGTACTCCATCTTTAAAAGTATAATTAGCAAGCATAGTGGATATTTCAGCTTCCGGTACTTTTCTCTTATTAGTGATGATGTCTTTCATATACTTTGCATAAGGAGGCATTTTCAAGATATCAGTCAAGCGAGTACGCAAAAAGACTAGCCTCAACATTTTAGCAAAGTGTTAAAATTCTTCATCATCTTTCTTTTTAGTTGACTTGGGTGGAAAGGGCATTGGTTTTTGAACCCATAGTTCTCTCTCTTTACTGTGTTTTCTAGCAATGAAGTCTCTTTTATCATATCTTTTATTCTTAGGTTGTGGGTTATCAAGATAAACATGTGGTTCTATATCAACATCATTATCTGGTTCTTTATCATTTGGTTGAGCATCTTCATGAACCTCATAATTATCTTTTTCATTATCAAAAGGTGAGTGTTCATTACCAGACTGAGTTTCAGCATCAGAGATAGAGGTTTCATTATCATTATCAGGAGGTTTTTCTATTTCAGGTTCGCTAGAAGCATGCAAAGTCCTATCATTCTTCTTCTTCTTTTTCTTTCTAGAAGGAGTAGGTGCATCAGTGTTAACTATTTGTGAATCTTGTTCTATTCTTTTTGGGTGTCCCTCAGGATAAACTGGTTCCTGAGTCATTTTACCTCCTCCAGTTGCAACTCTAATAGCAAAGTCATGTATATTATTGTTCATTTCATCTAGCAATTCTCTTTGAGATTTAGCAACTTGTTCTAATTGAGTTTGAACCATAGAAGCATGTTTTCCAACACCTCTAACATCATTTGAGATTCTAAATAAGAAGTCACTCAAGTGAACAATCATATCAGAGTTGTATTTCAATTGTTTCATAACATTTGCATTGAAGTGATAATGTTTTCTAATATAGTTTTCAAACTCATAAAGGCATTGGCTAGGATGCATATTCTGGGGATTGTCATTATCATTTAACTTCATTAAATAATTTACCTCTACCACCTTAGGCAGTGGTGGTGTATTAAGCCCATGTATTTCTTCAATAGGAGGTAAATTATTAACATGCTCAGCTTTAATACCTTTTTCCTTCATAGATTTCTTTGCCTCTTGCATATCCTCAGGACTGGGATATAATATACCCCTCTTCTTCGGAGTGGGTTTAGGTGGTGATTTGGGAAGAGTCCAATCATCCTAATTTTTCAATATGTTATTCAACAATTCTTCAGCTTGCCCAACAGTTCGTTCCCCGAAAACACAACCAGCACAACTATCTAGGAAATCCCTAGAAGCATCGGTTAGTCCATTATAGAGGACATCGAGTATTTCATTTTTCTTAAGAGGATGATCAGGCAAAGCCTCCCCCCAAGATTGTGGGAGACTCTCTTCTTTAATTTGCACAAAGTTAAATATTCCCTGTAAAGCAGCTTGTTTCTTATGAGCAGGGAAATATTTTTCAGAGAAGTAATAAATCATATCCTGGGGACTATGCACACAACCAGGAGCAAGAGTATTGTACCAAGCTTTAGCATCACCCTTTAATGAGAACGCAAATAATTTGAGAATAAAGTAATAGCGAGTTTTCTCATCATGAGTGAAAAGGGTGGCTATGTCATTCAACTTAGTGAGATGTGCCACAACAGTTTCAGTTTCATAACCATGGAAAGGATCAGATTCAACCAAAGTAATTAACTATGGACCGACAGAGAATTCATAATCCTTATAATCAATAAATATAGGTGAAGTATCAAACTTAGGATCACATTTCATTCTAGCATTGAGAGATTTTTTCTTTATACTTGCATAATAATCTCTCTAGATCATCTCTATCGCTACAAGCAAGAATATCTCTAGTTGTATCCTCATTCATGACATAACCTTTCGGTACCTTAGGCAATTCATATGTAGGAAGGCTAGTTCTAGCAGGTGTTTCAGGAGTTTCAGTTTCAAGCTCATCATCAGATTCAACAACATCATGTTGTGTTACTCTAGCAATTTGTTTATCAAGAAATTCACCAAGTGGCACATCATCATTATCAAGCAAGGTACTAGCATCATCGTAAGCATTATCCATAGCAGAAGTAGCATTATCAATAACTTGCGACATATTAGAATTGATAGCATGTGGTGGTGTTGCAAGTTTACTTATAACAAAAGGTGAATCTCAAGTAGAACTGGATGGCAGTTCCTCACCTCCCCTCGTCTTTGAGGGACAAATCTTAGTCTTAGCATCCTTCAGATTCTTCATAGTGATAAATTGATATTTATCCCAAGTGACTCAACAAATATAGCTATTCTCCCCGGTAACGGCGCTAGAAAAAGGTCTTCATAACCCATAAGTATAGGGGATCGCAACAGTTTTCGAGGGTAGAGTATTCAACCCAAATTTATAGATTCGACACAAGGGGAGCCAAAGAATATTTGAAGGTATTAGCAGCGGAGTTGTCAATTCAACCACACCTGAAGATTAATTATCTGCAGCAAAGTGATCAGTAGCAAAGTAATATGATAGTTTTGAAAATAGTGACATCAGTAATAGTAACGGTTAAAGTGATAGTAGTAGTTTTGTAGCAAGTGTAACAGTAAAAATAGCAGTAGTTACTCAGCAAGAGCAATATAGGATAAATTCGTAGGCATTGGATCGGTGACTTGTTGTATAATATTCATCATGAGACAGTTATAACCTAGGGCGATACGGAACTAGCTCCAGTTCATCAATATAATGTAGGCATGTATTCCGTAAATAGTCATACGTGCTTATGGAAAGAACTTGCATGCCATCGTTTGTCCTACCCTCCCGTGGAAGCGGGCTCCTATTGGAAACTAATGGATATTAAGGTGTCCTTTTAATAGAGAACTAGAACAAAGCATTAACACATAGTGAATACATGAACTCCTCAAACTATGGTCATCACCGGGAGTGGTCCCGACTATTGTCACTTCGGGGTTGCCGGATCATAACACGTAGTAGGTGACTATAACTTCCAAGATCGGATCTAGAACATGGATATAATGGTGGTAACATAAATGGTTCAGATGTGAGTTCATGGCACCCAGGCCCAAAGTGACAAGCATTAAGCATGGCAAAGTCATAGCAACATCAATCTTAGAACATAGTGAATACTAGGGATCAAGCCCTAACAAAACTAACTCGATTACATGATGAATCTCATCCAACTCCTCATCGACCAGTGAGCCTACGAAGGAATTAGTCACTCCCGGTGGGGAGCATCATGGAATTGGCGATGGAAAAGGGTTGGTGATGATGAAGAACGAATATCCCCCTCTCCAGAGCCCCAAACGGACTCTAGATCTGGCCTCCCGATGAAGAACAGGAGGTGAAGGCGGCTCCGTCTTGTGGATCGCCATAATTCTTTCTCCCCCATTTTTCTGGAAAAATAGGATTTTATAGCGTCGATTACAGGGTCTGCGGGGCCACCATGTGGGGACAACCCACCTGGGCTCGCCAGGAGGGGGCGTGCCCTGGTGGGTTGTGCCCACCCAGGTGCCCCCCTTCGGTGGGTCTTGGCTCCAGAAATTCTTGTTTATTGTAAAAAAATCCTCGCAAAGTTTCGTTCCATTCCGAGAACTTTTATTTCTGCACAAAAACAAAACCATGGTAGTTCTGCTGAAAACAGTGTCAATTCGGGGTTAGTTTCATTCAAATAATGCAAATTAGAGTCCAAAACAAGAGGAAAAGCGTTGGGAAAAGTAGATACTTTGGAGACGTATAAATTCCTCAACGGTAAGCTTGAGGAAGAAGTATATGTTGCTCAACCACCAGGTTTTGAAGATCCTAAGCATCCTGACAAAGTCTTCAGACTCAATAAGGCCCTCTATGGCCTCAAGCAGGCCCCTTGGGTGTGGTATGATACTTTGAAGGAATTCCTCATGAAGAAAGGCTTCAAACTCGGTTCACTTGACCCAACTCTTTTCACCAAAATCTATGATGATGAATTATTCGTGTGCCAAATATAAGTTGATGATATTATCTTTGGTTGTACTAACCAACATTACAGTGACAAATTTGCCTATATGATGAGTGAGGAATATCAAATGTCTATGATGGGAGAATGTAAATTCTTCTTAGGTCTTCAAATTCGTCAACAACAGAACGACATCTTCATATCTCAAGAGAAATACCTCAAGGATGTGCTGAGGAAATTTGGCATGCAAGATTGCAAAGGCATCAAAATCCCTATGCCCACAAATGGCCATCTATGCACTGATGAAAATGGCAAAGACTTCGATCAAAAGGTATACCGCTCCATGATTGGCTCTTTAATGTATCTATGTGCATCTAGGCCAGATATTACGCTTAGTGTTTGCATGTGTGCCCGTTTTCAAGCTACACTGAAGGAATCACACCATATGGTTGTGAAACATATTCTTCGATATCTAGCTCACACTTCAACACTTGGATTATGGTATCCCAAGGGCTCGGCTTTTGATCTCATTGGATATTCTGACTCTGACTATGTTGGTGATCGAGTGGATCGCAAGTCAACATTAGGCACATGCCATTTCCTCAGACGATCCTTGGTATGTTGGTCCTCGAAGAAGCAGAACTGTGTATCACTCTCTACTGCTGAAGCTGAGTACATTGTTGTGCTCAATTGCTATGGATGAAGCAAACCCTCAAGGACTACGACATCAACATGAAGAATGTGCCACTCTACTACGACAATGAGAGTGCCATCAAGATTGCTCATAACCCAGTTCAGCACTCGAAGACTAAGCACATCCACATTCGTGATCATTTTCTTCGTGATCATGTGTTGAAGGGCGACATCTCCATCGAGCACGTGAAGACTGAAGAATAGCTAGCAGATATCTTCACAAAGCCCTTGGATGAGAAGAGATTTAGCAAGTTGAGGTGTGAGCTAAATATCTTAGAATCTTCGAATGTTCTTTGATAGGATACACATCCTAACACTTATGAAAAATTGATGACTTAGATGTGCAACACAAGAAGTAACGTTTTTCTTCAATCAAGAAGACTAACCCTCCAAGTGTGAAGAAATTAGTGAAGAATTTGATTCTCAGAGCCCTATGACAATTGTACACGGCGTTTGAAATCATCATTTTTATACGGTGGGTCACGCCACCGAAAAAAGTTGAAAATCTTCAAAATTATGTTTTTCTTCATTTTGCAAATTCCAAAAAAATTCAAATTCTTCAGTGATCTAATTCTTCAACTTTGCAATTTCTTGAAGTTTTCAACTGGTGTCCTTCATTGCCTATATATATATATATATATATATATATATATATATATATATATATATATATATATATATATATATATATATATATATATATTTGAGTTTTTCATGTCCTCAACAGCATTCACTTATTGCTGATTCTTCAAGTTGATTTTTCTTGTAAGTGAATGTGGTCGGACCCATTCCCCCTCTATGCTAAACTCAACCCAGTCTGTTCACAAATTCTTCATGTGTGTTCTATTTGAAACCCGTTCAAAATCTTCACTGTGTCCTTGTCAGCTGAAGAATTTGCAAACGAAACGTTAAAATTTTCATATCCGAATTTTTGGCTTTTGCCGCTCAAACCGTTCTGCATCCCATGATAGATTAAACTACTCACCCACGATCTACCATGATTTCCACCTCTCTGTACATGGGTGACATGTCGCTAGGATGGCAAGGGTCAGGAGCATGTTCGTCCGATTTCTTCGGACCGGCAGTTTTTCGTCGTGGCTATAAATACCCCCTCCCTTCCTCAGACCTCATTCACTCCGCTCGAGCTCTCAGACCTAGCGCCGTCGCTACACTCCATGATCGCCGGTGAGGAAGAGCTTCACTGCCTCGACCTCGTCGCCGTCGTACTCGCGCCGGCCGTGGAAGCCTTCACTCCGCCGCTACCGTAGCTGTCTCTCACCGCCAAGTTAGGGCATGGGAGATCTGAACGGACGAACTTCTCTAACTCCACTCCCAGTTCGTCGTGTTCTTCGTCCAGGGTAATTAAAATCTGATTTTACTGCCCTACTTTGAATCTCATGATTTCCACAAAATCTTCAAAAGGTGTTTATTCTTCATCTTCCTATCCTTAAACACTCAGTTGCATCAGTACCTTGATTGGTTTCTCTAAGCTATGTTTCTCTTCAAGATCCCTCAGTTGTGTGGATTGTCAAATCTATACAACTCTGGAACCTTAGTCAAGACCGCTTAGTGAAATTCCTCAAGACACCCATGGTCAAATTCCTCAAACTTGATTCTTCTGAAAATTTCTGAGAACGCATATGACCTCTCCAAATTCTTCGCACCTATAATCTGTTCACAGGTACAAAATGCCTTCTCCTACAGCGTTCCTCGAAGATAAATTGCATACCTCCTAAGAAACATCAATTGTTCAAAATCCTCAAGTGAAGAAAATGGCTGATGGTAAAAGACCTCAGAGGGGAGGAAAGAGGCCAGAGACAAATACTGCATTTGAAATCCCTAAAGACATTTATGTTGAGTATTGCACACCTGATGAAGCCACACATGGCAAGGAAAACAAGAATCAGCGCAAAGTGCGCATACAAAGAATTGAGAGGAGATGGGCAAGGGAATGGAGGGAATATCGATATGTTACTCCAAAGTACATGAAGAAATTCGTTGTACACCCTCCATGCACAAGACCTCCATTGGCTCCAGGCCAAAAGGCTGACCCCTCAAGCATCAGGCGTGGTGAGGAATTTCCCAAGGGATGGGCCAAGCGCCAAGCCAAGTTGGCTAAAGTAGCAAAGGAAGAAGTGAAGAAATTCAATGAAGATTTTGCTGTTGCTGAGGCCTCTGCTAGCAAGCCTAAGAAGGCTTTGCTGAAGAAATCAGCTGTGAAGTCGAGTTCCTCAACAGCAATGCCCTCACGGCCAAGTACAAAACCCTCACAGCAAATTCCTCAGGCAACCTCTTTAAGGGCAGCTCCAATTCCCTCAGTTTCCATGAAATCCTCAACTGCTGCTGCAAAGTCCTCAACACATGTGTATCTTGCCACGTGCCAATGGATTGCAGCATTCTCTATTTCTTCAGGAGCCTCTGCAAGTTCCTCAACTCCACCATAGTCCTCAACAGGTCCAAATCCATTGAAGAAAAAGGCCACTGCTGGACGTGGATCGAGACCAAGTTCTCATAAGAAGCAAGTTGCTTTTCAAGTTCCATCTAGTGACGATGAAGCTGATGATGAAGAACTTGTTGAGATCATCAGAGGCACGCAAGAAAGGGCCGCTAGAGCCAAAGGCAGTGTTGTGCCCCTCATGCTAGATCTGAAGAAGATCCTTGATTTCATTGATCTATGGCACAAGGATCCCAACACCCCTCTGCCTGACTTAAACCTCAGTCTTGGTCAAAGTCACATGTTAACAGCATTCATCAATGAAGAAAAATGGAAATTTCAAAAGGGGAGGAAAGTCAAGGAAGCTTAGTACAAGGAGCGATTTCTGAAGAAAAATGCTCTGAACATGTCTCCTGAAGAGCTTGTGGCTCTGCAAAAGGAGATTAAAGATCTCGGTGATGAATTTGACACCTATTATGCAGACTGGCTTGGTGTAAAAGTCAGATTCGTCAAACTCTCCAACTCCCTCAAGCTCAAAGTGAAGCACATGAAGCATTCTATAAAGCCATACTCAACAGATATAAGTGAAGTGCAAAGAGCATTCTATAAATCAACCATGGACTATCTCATACCAGCATGGTGCATCAAAGAAAGGTTAAAACTAAATGCAAAACACGCTCCAAGATTTGCACATATCACATGAACGAAACGAATCCGAAAACATACCGATACTTGTTGAAGAAAGATGGTATGCCTTCTGGGTCAATATGGGAAAGGGCCGGGTCGGCCCGCTGGGTCACTGACCCGGCCCAAAATGTCGAGGCCAATGGGCCAGGCGGGTTGGCCTTAAGCAATACACGGGTCAGTGGAGCCGGCACCGTGCGACCCGATGGATCGCACGGGTCAACCCAGCCAGACGAGAGCTACGCCAGTCGTGTAGTCCATCTCTGCCCCCGCCCAGTCGTCCATGGCCAATCTCTTCCGGCGCCGGCCGCCCATGACGATCTCTTCCCCGGCTGGCCCCGACCATCTCTGCCGCCGGCTGACCTCTTCCGTCTCTGCCGCCGTCGGCGTTCCTCCCGCTCCTGGTGCCGCCCTAGAAGTCGTCGAGCTCTCCGTCCCAGAAGCCGTCGAGCTCTCCATCTGGGTCGTCAAGCACAGGTAGCTGCAGCGGCTTTGCAATTTCTTGCATCCTGTTCGGCTATAGCAGCGGCTGTGCAATTCTAGGATTTATGTTGATTTCTTGCGTCTTGCACACGTAGCTAGCTAGCTGCAGCGGCTGTGGGCATGTTATTTTCTGCAAAATTGATTAGTAGCTAGGATTTATGTTTGAAGTTTGTGATTGCTTAAATCTGCATAAATGATTGTGGAGAATTCCCTTGTATTGTTCTATGATTGAGATGAATCTTCCATACTGAGAGTTTTGGGTCGGCTCCATTTACCCAACAGTTCAGTGAGGCCACAAAATTTTGATGAAATGGGCCGACCCATGGCCTCACATATTGACCTTGGGGCCATGGGGCCGGGGCCAGGGCCAGGTCCGGGTCGGCCCATTCCCATCTTGACTTCCGGGGCATCCCCAAGCTTATACGCTTGAGTCTCCTTGAATATTTACTTGGGGTGCCTTGGGCATCCCCAAGCTTGAGCTCTTGCCTCTCCTTCTTCTCCTCACATCAAGACATCCTTGATCTTCAAACACTTCATCCACACAAAACTCAACAGAAAGTTCGATAAGATCCCTTAGTATAATAAAGCAAATCACTACTGTAAGTACTGTTGCAAACCAATTCATATTATGTTTTTGCATCGTATCTACTGTAATATAACTTTTCCATGGCTTAATCCACTGATAGAAATCGATAGTTTCATTACAACAAGCAAACAATGCATCAAAAACAGAATCTGTCTTAAACAGGACAGTCTGTAGTAATCTGAACATTCACCGTACCTCTGGTACTCCAAAAATTCTTAAAAAATTAGGAAAATAAACAATTTGTATAGAAAGTCAGTGCAAAAATTTCAGATCTGTTTGACGTTCTAGTAAAAAAATAGTAAAATCATGCACTACAGCCGAAGTTTTTGTTTTGCACCGCACAAACCAACAAGCAATGTAAACATCCTAAAGGCAAATCATTGGCACATTTTTTTAACTTTATAAGAGCACACAACAGAAATAAATGACTCTCTAAAACTTCTGGGTTGTCTCCCTGGCAGCGCTTTCTTTAAAGCCATTAAGCTAGGCATATAGTGCTCAAGTAATGAATCCACCCGGATCCCAAGGTATATCAAAGCCAATTTTAATTTACAATGATTTGTGATTTACTAGTGAGCACAAAGTAACATATATCATGCAACAACGAAGTCTAACTCTCTTCCTATGCATCGGCATGTTATAAAAGAACAATTCATGCACACATAGTAAAGGCCAATGCATAGTATAAACAGTTTCTTGCAATTTTATCATATTGGAAACATGGAGAGGCAGAAATGTAGTTCCTCTCTCATAATAATTGCCAGTAGGAGAAGCAAGCACATGCATATTATATTCATCAAAATCATCATGTGCAATGGTAAAAGGCAACCCATCAATATAATCCTTAATAACTGCAAACTTCTCCGATATAGTGTAGTTTGGAGAATTCAAAAAGATAATAGGACTATCATGTGTGGGTGAAATAGCAACAATTTCATGTTTAACATAAGGAAATATAGCAAGTTCATCTCCATAAGCATAATTCATATTGGCATCTTGGCCACAAGCATAGCAAGCATCATCAAAAAGGGATATTTCAAAAGAATCAATAGGATCATAACAATCATCATAGCAATCATCCTTCAGTAAGCACGAAGGGAAATTAAACAATGTATGAGTTGAAGAGCTACTCTCATTAGAAGGTGGGCACGGGTAGATAATCCACTCTTCTCCTTTTGTTCTTCGCTCTCGTCATCATCTTTTTCATCCAATTAGCTCACAGTTTCATCAATTTCTTCTTCCATAGACTCCTGCAAAATATTAGTCTCTTCTCGGACAGTGGAGACTTTCTCAATAAATTGATCAATATCCGAATTGAATTCGTAATTCTCATAGAAAAATTTAAGTATAGCAAAAATTTTAGGTCTTTAAACAACAACATCAAGATTTTCACACTCTTTAAACAAAGATTCAATTTCATAAGCACCCATAAAAGCAAGGAGTTGTTCTATTTGTTCCACATCATAGTAATCATATATACCATTAGCATAAGAAGCCAAGGTTTTATCATCATTAAATTTGCATGAAAAGGGAAGGTGTGGAGCCTTCATCCTAGAGCAACAAGTATAATCATATCTCAAGCATAGTTCCCGAGCATACCAATGCAACATATGAATTCGATCCCATAATAGTTTACCTTTTTGAGTCAAGCGATAATCCTTAAAGTATTCACGTTGATCCAAAGTTACTCCCATTATAAAGTTGAATGGGGTTTTCTCAGGATTATCAAAGTAGTACATAATATCTTTCACATAATGAGCATCGAGGGTTTTAGCAGGTTCCCCATCTCCATGAGTAGCAAGTAAACCTATTTTTTTTGGTATTTCGTGTTCCATATCCATAACTAAAGATAGAGAACAACTTAGAACAGCAAATAAAAATTACTTAGTGATAAAGCAAACAAGCACACACGAGAATATTCACCCCACGCTATAACTCCCCAGCAACGGCGCCAGAAAAAGGTCTTGATAACCCACAAGTATAGGGGATCAATTGTAGCCTCTTCCGATAAGTAAGAGTGTCGAACCCAACGAGGAGCTAAAGGTAGAACAAATATTCCCGCAAGTTCTATCGACCACCGATACAACTCAACGCACGCTTAACGTTCGCTTTACCTAGAACAAGTATGAAACTAGAAGTACTTTGTAGGTGTTTTTGAATAGGTTTGCAAGATAATAAAGAGCGCGTAAATAAAAAGTAGGGGTTGTTTAGATAAATAAGCAATAAAGTTAGTATAGCAAGTGTGGAAAAGTGGTGGTAGGAGTTGCGAAGTTGTCCCTAAGCAATTGACTACTTTACTAGACCGATAGCAAGTTTTATGTGGGAGAGGCCACTGCTAGCATGTCATCCCTGACTTGGAATTCTATGCACTTATGATTGGAACTATTAGCACATCCGCAACTATTAACGTTCATTAAGGTAAAACCCAACCATAGCATTAAGATATATTGGTCCCCCTTCAATCCAGTATGCATCAATTTATATGCTAGGTTGAAGCTTCTGTCACTCTTGCCCTCCAATACATAGTCCTATCAACATACAACTAACCCTATGGTGTGATCCACGCGCGCGCTCATATGATGGGCACCAAAGGACATCAACATAACCACAAGCAAATTAAATCAATCATAGCAATTCACCAATTACTGGTAGGACAACAAAAATCTACTCAAACATCATAGGATGGCAATAGGTGTTGTTGTAGATTGAGGGTGACAATGATGGCCCCGATGGCGTTCTGGCGCCACCGGAAGAGAGGGGAGAGAGCCCCCTTCTTCTTCTCCTTCTTCTTCTTCTCCTTCTTCTTCTTCTCCTTCTTCTTCTTCTCCTTCTTCTTCTTCTCCTTCTTCTTCTTCTCCTTCTTCTTCTCCTCCTTCTTCTTCTCCTCCTTTCTCCCTTCTTCTTCTTCTCCTTCTTCTTCTGCTCCTTCTTCTTCTTCTCCTTCTTCTTCTCTTCTTTCTGCTCCTTCTCCTTCTTCTCCTTCTCCTTCTCCTTCTTCTTCTTCTCCTTCTTCTTCTGCTCCTACTTCTTCTTCTCCTTCTTCTTCTGCTCCTTCTCCTTCTTCTCCTTCTCCTTCTCCTTCTCCTTCTTCTTCTCCTTTTGCTTCTTCTTCTTCTCCTCTCTTCTTCTTCTTCTCCTTCTTCTTCTTCTCCTTCTTCTTCTTCTT